>CM050508.1:205129101-205676774 GCA_027563665.1 Antrozous pallidus
GTCCATTTCACATTCGCTCCCTTGGAAGATCAAAAGCATGAATTGATTTGGGAAAGTCCATCAGGAAATATTAAGGATCAAAGTTAGGCAGAATGGTCATTATTACAAATGGGAAAAAAAATCTGGAAAGTAAGATTCTAGAAGCCGACTCTCAGACGGCTCACAAAGACGAGTTGGAGAGCAGAGCAGATAGGATGTAAGAATTAATGTGGGAACCACTCCCGTAAGATCAATGGCCAGTGTTCTATAAAAATCACTCAGGCATCTGGATTCGGGGCACACTGCAATGGATGGAACGAAGTTCATTGTACTAGACATTTTACACAGAGGAAAGGTGGCCCAAATTTAGAGGGGACTTCCCCAGCACTCTGAGACTGTTCCTTTAATTTTTCATCAAAACACCTTTCAAAAGCTAGGTTTATCATGCATGAGCTCATATTTATACTCTTCCTATTCATTCATTCATTCATTCATTCATTCAGCCCTGCCTGCCCCCTTCTGTGCTAGGACCACAAAAACACTAAAACATGATTGGTGTGCCCAAGAAGTTCACAGTCTGGCAGGGAGACAGATAAAGCAACACTAATTGCATGGTGGTATGAAGTCCTATAAAAGGGAATGTGGGGTTCATTCATTCATTCATTCATCAATATTTAATAAGTACCTACTATGTGCCAAGTGTCATAGTCAGCAAAGAGGACATAAGAGGGTCCTTGAGTAGCTATAATTTTAGTAGAAGCACATGGGTCTGAGCGTAGAGCAAAGACTGGGACCCTCCGGCCATGGCCAGCATGTCCATGGTTAGTGTCAGATCGCCTACTAAAGGGTCTTGGGTTTGATTCCAGTCAAGGGCATGTACCTAGGTTCAGGTTCAGTCCCCAGATTTGGTGCAGGAGGCAACCAATCGAGGTGTCTCTGACATCGATGTTTCTCTGTCTCCCAGGCTCTGTCTCTCCCTTCCTCCCCTCCTTTTCACTCTCTCTAAAAATCAATGGAAAAAGTATCCTCAGGTGAGGATTTAAAAAATTGGACTCTCTGGAGCATCAGCCCTAAGCTCAGTGATATTTCAAGCTCCCCCCTGACTCAAAGATGCTCTTAGAACAAAGAGATCTTTTTCATGTGCTTGGTCTGGGCTGTGCTGAAGAAAGCTTGGGTTCTCCACAGTGATCTTGACATGCCACACATCAAAAAACCCAGCCCCACCTGCCTTTTGAGTCATGGTAGAAGGTGGAGAACTTGATCAAAGCATACACGGAGGCAGGGCCGCTGACTCAGCCACGTGCCTGAACCAGGGTGGTCCGTCTTTCTATTGTAGCTTCTCGTTGTAAATCGCTAAAAGCAGAGTCTTGTCTTTTTTCTTGTAAGTGAACACACAACACCTAGCATGTGCCTAGAACATAGAGCGTGATGTGCCCGTGTGCATTAAGTGAGTAACCAGCCAACAACAGGCCAGGTGGGCGCAGGCTGTGCCTCACTCGGAGCCCGTCTCCCCGCCTGTAAAGAGAATAACATCAGCCTGTCCTTCCAAAGTTTCCAAAAGATCAGGGGAAGCGTGGATGGGCTTAGCACATGGCCTAGAACATGAAACATCCTCATTAATGCCCGCTCTGAGCAGCCTTTGTCAGCACTCTGCTAACATACAATCCTTCCCCATTCCCTGAGAGGTATCACTCTCCCCACCAGAAGAGAGGCCAGGAACAGATGGTATTTGGGATCATTCCTTCTGTGTAAAAACCAAGAATATGATTATTTGATTTTTAAGTCTCATTTTCTTCCAGACTAAATATTCCTGGAGTCTGTGGCACGAGTGACAAATGTACAGAAATACGCACCTTACTAGCGGCGTGGAATTTTCCTTGGCATCAAATGAACCAAGGTTTACATGATTTTTGGCATTTATCAGCTGTGTACCTTTAGGCAAGCTACTTGCCCATTCTGAGCCTTGGTTTCTTCCTCTATAAAATGGGAGTTTCCTATCTCCTGGGATCATTTTAAGCATCAGTTTTCATTTGCGATTATTCATTTTTCATGTGGTGTTCTCCAAGTGTGCATGTCTGTGTCCAAATCTTCTTTTGAAAGGGCACCAGTCCTATTTGATCAGGAACCCACATTACTCCACTTATGACCTAATTTTAACTTAATTATATCTGCAAACTTTTTCCAATTAAGTTCACTGGGCATTAGGATTTCAACATATAAATTTTTCAAGGACATAAAAGCATATAAACTTCATGAGGACAGGAACTTGTTTTTTGTTTGTTTGTTTGTTTTGGGGGTTTTTTTGGGGGGGTTGCTTACTGCCATTTCTCAAGTACCTAGAAGACTCCCTGACACATAGCATATGCTGGAAATATATTTAAGTAAATGCATAGAGAAGACTGGAAGGAGAGTTTGTAGAGTTGTAAATCAATTATCTCCCTTTAGACTTATTGCCTGAGATGCTTATTAGAAATCCAGGTAGAGTCAACCAGGCAGTTGAATACAGAATCTCAGCTGGCAGGTTATGGCTGCCCATGTGGGTTTGTCAATCACCAACAAGTGAGCACCATTTAAAACCATGTAAATGGTAAGAATTCCTTCTTTTTTTATAGCAGTTGCAACAGCATGGATGGACCTGGAGAGCATTATGTTAAGTGAAATAAGCCAGGCAATGAAAGAAAAATACCACATGATCGCACTCATTTATGGAAAATAAAGAACATTATAATCTGATGAATAAAAAGATAGATACAGAGGCAGTAAAGCACCGAACAGACTGTCAAATTACAGCAGGAAGGCTGGGGAGTGTTGGGGAGGGGAAGAGATCAACCAAAGGACTTGTGTGCAGGCCCATAAGCCCACCAATGGACACAAGACACTGGGGTGGGGGTTGGATGAGGGCATATGACGGGTTAGGGGAGGCTGGGAGAAGGTCAATGGGGGGAGAGGAGATATGTATACTAATATATGTAATACTTAAAAACAATAAAAATGAATAAATAAATAAAGCCATGTAAAACCATGAGACTGGGTGGCATCAACTGGGGAAAGAGTATCTACAGAATAGCGGTCAGGAGAGAGAGATCCGAAATGGTCCAACCCTCACAGCTCAAAGGAGGCTGGGAAGAAGGGATGAGCAAGGACAGAAAAAATAAATAAAACCAGAATAGTCTGATGTCTCATGAACAAGACAAAGAAAGCATTTCAAGGAGGACGTAACTGCTTGTGTCAGATGCTACTAGGAAATCAGGTGGAAGGACTGACCATGGAATTTGGCAACATGAAAGTCATCAATGGCCTTGACAATGGAGACAGGACCCAACTTGAAGGCTGTGAAGAGAGAGTGGACAGAGAGGATGTAGAGACAAGAGGGATAGAGAAATCTTTCCAGGAGTTTGGCTATAAAGGGAGGGCTGTAGTAGACTGGGTCGAGGTCAGATGTTTGGCAGCTATGATTAAAAAGGGGAGGGGGATTAGCTCTTCCCACCTCCTGCTCATTTTGTGTCTCAGGGTCCACAGTACAAGCTCCGAAGATCTGGTCCCTTCCAGACCTCACAAACAGGAGCCTGGCCCTCAGTTCAGGGAAGTCTGAGGCTACTTCCCACAGACCAGCAGTCACCATCCAGTGGTTCGTAGGTCCGAGAGGCCGGCAACCACTGCTGCAGCCCACCTGCTGCAAACCAGCCCTTCAGACATGTCCGCTCCCTCAGGAACAGCCTGTGGGTTCCCTGAGAAGTGAACTGAAGTCCCAGGATGCGCCCGCCAGCCCCCCATGAGTGCCTGCAGGGCCACAGGCTCCCTGATGCCAGAACCACCACTTACCATTTTAAAGTGCATCTCTCAAACCAGTCATTTTCTCCTCAAGAAGTCCCCGGGGGGAAATAAGTGCCCTGGAATAATGGAACTGGTGGCAGGGAGCCTGGGGCCTGCAAGTGTGAGGACGGAGGACCAGCTGCCCAGGAGGAGTGGCGCTCAGAGGCCAGGGAGAGCAGCCCCCGCATGGCGTCCAACCCTGCTGTCTTGGCGCTGGCCTGCACAGGTCCTGCGCAGGAGACCTCCCAGAGCCGCCGAGAGGCACGTGCTTCAATGCCAAGGTCACCGGGCCATCTGTGTTCCAGGCCGTATGGGAGAAAAGCAGCGCCAGCCTTGACAGGTGCGGGTACCACCTGGCAGCTGAGAGCGGGTACCACCCCGCTGAGGGAAACCCCTTCTCTGGCCTTAGGAAGAGAGTAACTGCAGATCTGAACTGGGATCTCGGGTCCAGGCAGCTGAGGGAGCCACCTCTTCGCCCCCCACCACAACCACAACCAGTAGGGAGGGTATGATGCCACTGTCTCAGTCAGTGCAAACACCCGGCCACGGGGTGACACACTGGCATTGGTCCCATTCTACAGACGGGGAGAGTGAGGCTTGGGAGTGAAGTGCAGGGTCACCAGTCCTAAGTGGCGAAGGCAGGACCTGTCTGGGGCGGCTGACCCCTGGCCTCTCCGTCTTCCCTCTAGGCCTCCCGGTGCCCATGTCTACACAGCCGGATGCTAGCCAGCCGCCAGAGCACTTCCCAAAGGGACACATCAGCTTGTGACTGGGTGCGAGGGGGAAGCTTCCCAAGCCGCACCCACCTTCTCCCCATCCAGGTCCAGGTTCCCTGTGCTGGCTGATGTGCGTTCCTCTCAGGGTAGACAAAGGTGGGTGCCTGAGTCAATCAACACACATCTGTCCAAACCTCCTCTACCTTCTACACTGGCCATGGGGAAGCTGAGTGGCAGGTACCCTCCACCCTCGTACAATGTTTACAACATCCTGAGAGTTTATGATGTTTTTTTTTTTTTTAAGTAAAAAACAAATGCCACTGTGATCTCGTATTCTCTTTCACCCACCACCCACCCCCTCCCTCTGGCAACACTGAGTCTGTTCTCAGTTTCTAAGCCTGTTTTTGTCTTGTTTTGCTTATTCATTTGCTCTGGGTTGTTGTTGCTGTTGTTTTTCAGATTCCACGTGTAAGCTGAATCGTGATAGTTGCCTTTCTCTGTCTGATTTTCTTCAGTCAGCTTCATGCTCTCTCGGTCCATGTTGTCGCAAATGGCAAGATTTCATTCTGTTTCATTGCAGAATAACAATAATAATAAATACACCCCGTCCTCTTTAACCCTCGGTCTGTTGATGAACACCTAGAGTGCTCCTATATCTTGGCTCTTCAACACATGGGGTGCAATGTGCAGCCCAGGGAATGCAGTCCACAAGATGGTAATAACCTTTTACGGTGGCAGGTGCTTACTAGACTTATAGTGATCACACTGTCAGGTATATACATGTCAAGTCACTGTGCTGCATGCCTGAAATTAATATGACCTTGTATGCCAACTGTACTTTAATAAAAAAATAAAGTAAAATTTAAAAATAGCAAATCAGAAACAAAAAACCTACTCTGTATCGCATCCCATCCGAGGTGCCGTGGAAAATAAGATGAGTAAGGCCCTTGCTGGTCTCGCTCGGTGGCTAGAGCGTCAGCCTGTGGACCGAAGGGTCCCAGGATCGATTCCGGTCACAGATGCTTACCCTGGTTGCCGGCTCCTCCCCGGCCCGGGCCCTGATCGGGCTGGTACAGGAAGCAACCAATCTATGTGTTTCTATCACATCAGTGTTTCCCTCAATCTCTCCCTCTAACACTCTCTCTAAAAACCCATGGAAACATATCCTCGGGTGAGGACTGAAAAGTGAAATAAATAAAATGACAAGATGAGTAAGCCCTGCGTGCTGCCTTCCGGAAGCTTAACGTTTACCTGGGCAGCGGCGGGGAGGGAGGGAGAAGGGGCAGCTGACAGACACAGTACCACATGGGGACTTGCAAGCTAACATCTAGACCACACACTCCAATAGAACTATCATGTGCCCCGCAGAGTAATTTTTAGTTTTCTATTAGTGCATTAAAAGTAAAAAAATAAATAAATAAATTAAATTAATTTTAATAAACCCGTTTGACCTAATTATCCAAACACAGGATCCTGCCAGCAGGTCCTCTGTATAAACCATGATAAATGCGATGCTCTGCCCCCTTTCCTCCCTTTAGTTCCCCCACACCCCTGTGTTTACCCTAAGGCCCATCTCAATCCAGGCCAGCCACCGTCCCTGCAAGAGCCCAACAGGTGGCCGGGCTGAAGGTGGGCAGCACAGGTCTACACAGCTGGATTCTGGTCCCGGCTCCCTCTCCCCAGCTGTGTGCCCTAGAGAGGTCTGGACACCCTCTAAGCCTGGGCCCCCACCTCAGGGATCCCCACGAGGGTCATGACCTCACCCTCACCTGTCAACTCCCATACCACCCAGCGCTAGAAAGGGCGTTGCTGCTATTTCGACCATTCCTGAGGGCAGCCCATATGCAGGGCTAAGAAAAGCGGAGTAAGGAGCCTTGGGGTCCCAGGGACTGAGTGGAGTCCCTGCCTCTTGCCCCATCGCTGTCCCTGGAAAGATGGTCCTTCCCCATCTAATCCCGACTAGTCTCTTCCTGTTCCCCCTGCAGCTTCTAGGGAAGGAGCAGCCCTGGCTACCCAGAAAGAGGAGGGATGAGGGACAGAAAGGCTGGAGAAAGGGGCTGAGGGGGAGCAAGGCAGAAGGAAGGGGTAAGGAGAAGGAAGTAGGGAGTAGGAGGGACCAAGGAGGAGGAAGGGAAGGGGCAAGAGGGAGGGAAGGGGCAAGAAGAGGGGAAGAGGACAGAAGGAGGAGGAAGAAGAAGAGGAGGAGGAGGAGGAGGAGGAGGACGGGAAGGGGGAGAGGAGGGGCAGGAGGAGGAGGGAGACAGGTGAGGATTGGGAAAGCTTGACTTTGCCTCAGTGTTCCAGGGCAGCTGCCTGCAAAGGGTCTGGCTGAAGATGGCAAATCCTAGGACAGAGCTTGGCTCCCTCACCAGCTCCTTTTCTGCTGTCCTCTGCCTCCCTCTCCTGGACTGTGTTGAACAAACATTGCAGCAGATCAGGAAGGACCTGAGCCCTGAGCCCGCCTCACAGGGCAGTGTGCAGGCAGCCTGGCAGGACCCCAGCCGGAGTCGGGAGCCCTGGGTGGCCTGGACGCCTTCCTGATTATATTCGGCTGAAGTCGGGAAAGCAGTGTCACGCCCTAGGGTGGACCTCCTGGTTTCGAGGGGACTTTGCCCTGTGGGGTGATGAGACAGCTCCTGACACCTTCAGGGCACGGCAGTGGATCCAGCCACCGGCCAGGACCTGTCTGCCTTAGGTGCTGGATTCCCTGAAGACACGGACCCTGACTTCCCTGTGCTCGCGGTCTGGCTGGGAGCAGCAGGGCAAACAGTCGGCTGCAAGGTGGTCAGGGCCACAGCAGGTCCAGAGTGTCGGGAAGTGACACCTTCCAACAACTCCCACCGCAATGGAAACCTCCACCCACTTCCCACTGCTGGGCACGGGCCACCTCTGAGCGCAGGCACTCGCTCTGCGTCACCATCCCTCTCAGGTCTCCACGGCCCAGGTCACAGTCCCACATGCCCAGGAGGCAGGTAGTGTCACGTCCCTGGCTGAGCTTCCATCTCTTCTCCCTAGGCCACACACCTACCCCCCCCCCCCCCCGCCGAGCCTCCCAGCAGGCCTCCCCGCTTTGACTCTTGTCCCCTACAACCTAGCCTCAACATGCAGCTCAGAAGCATCCTTTGAAAATGTAAGTCAGGCCCTGTCCCTCCTCTGCTCAAAATCCTCCAGTGTCCCCACTCCTGTCACCCAGGGTGAGTGGTCCCTGGCCGTCTCTCTGTCCTCACCTCCTGCCATCCCCAGCACCACCCTCCAGCCCCGCAGTCTGTTCCTTCTGGACTGTCCCAGGCACACACCTGCCCCAGGACCTTTGCTCCAGCCACACCTAATGCCTGGTCACTCCTCTCTAAGCTCCCTACCTACTGACTCTGCCTGCTTCAAGTCTTTGTCCAAGTGCCACCTTCTCAGAGAGACCTTTTCTCATCACCCTGTTCCTGCTGCAGACTGTGCCTTCTCACAGAGGTGGACAATGGTCTGTCCCCACCTCCCCCTTATCCATACATGGTGCAATGTCACTTTTCAGCTCCGTCCTTTAAGAGGTGGCCACTGGAATGCAGCAGAAATGACACATGCCTCCCAGCTGAGGCCTTGTGTATATCTGTTCTCTCCAAACCCTGCTTCTCCCATGAGATCAAGCCTAGGCTGGCCTAGGGGAAGATAAGAGACCACATGGCACAGAACACAGCTGTCCTGAGAAAATCCTGGGCCACTCAGGGACCACAGACACATGAGTGAGCACAGCCAAGAGCAGAGATGTGCTCAGCTGGGCCCAGCCTAACCTGCAGACTCACAGAGCTGTTCAAATACAGACCACAGAGGGCTTGTTTTCAAGCACTCAGGTTGAGGGATTGTTTGTTACACAGCAGTAGCTCACTGATACACCCACCCAAGCACTGCCAAACACCTTACGCTGCATTACATTTTTTTCACAGCACTTATCACTTTCTAATATGCTATGAAATATACTTATTTGCTATTCTTATTGTTTATTGTCTATTTTTCCCACAACTACAATACATAGAACTAGAGGCCCGGTGCATGAATTCATGCATGGGTAGGGTCTGGCTGGGGGGGGAAGGGCCATGGGCAGTTGGCTGGCCAGCCCCACCCCCTTGTTGAAACCCTGGTTGAACTCTCAGTCAACTCCCAGTCAAGGGGACAATTTGCAGATTAGCCTTTTATTATATAGGATTGTATCTTCTCAAGGGAAGACATGTGTGTTTTATTCACTGGTGCATCCCCAAGTGTCTGGGACAATGTGTGGCACATAGTAGGTACTCAATAAATAACTGGACAATAAATAAATGGATAAGTAATAACAATAACCCCACCACCATTATGTGAGCACCTACCAAAAGGAGTCTTGTGCCAAGTTCTGTGACTAATTCAACCCTCACAAAAGCATTATGAGGTGGGTGCTCTTATCCCCATTTTACTGACAAGAAAGTTACGACTCGGACAAGTTAAGCAGCCAGCTCAACGTTTCACAGAAGGCATGTGGCAGAGTCCCCAGTTTGTGACTTCAAAGCCAGTCCAGTATACTGTCCTGCTGCCACCACACCCCCTTCCAATATACACACAGCCCGGAGCAAAAATGTTCAACCACTTTTAAAAGCATAGAAGAAGGACACCCAGAGAGGGAAGGAGGGAGGGAGGGAAGGAGGGAGGGAGGGAGGGAAATTTGCATGGAGTGGATGGCAGTTGAGCTGGGCTCTGAAGCATGAATAGAATTTTAATAGAGATATAAAAGGAGATAAGAGATCGTTGTTATTTACTTAGAAAATCCTATAATTGCCTAGATGACAGACTCATTCCTAAAGTAGCCAGAGGAATAACAATTAAAGTAACAACTGCTAACAAAATGCTCAGGGCACTGAAGACTGTTGCTAGCTTCGGGCTGAAGAGGATATGGCCCGTCTGGAGACAAGGATAAAAGAAAGAACTTACATACCTTTCCTTAACCTCCCTCCCTCCCTCCCTTCCTTCCGATCTGTTTCTAAATCAAGCTGTTTCTCCCTTGAAAACAGCCCTCAATCTTTTCAGGTGGTCAACAGCTTTCTCCTAGATTCAGGCCAAAATCTCCCATCTGTCTCCCTGACCCTCCAACCCCTCCATCCCACTGCCCACCTCGCCCTAGCCCATCACCAAAACTGACATTACAGTGGTTATAAAAATACAAACCTTGTTGTGTTCCTCCTCCTTTGGCATCCTGCAGACATCAAGATCAAGTTCTCACTTCCTAGTATCTCCCATGAGTCCCTGCAAAGTGGCCAATTTGTCTCTTTAGCTTCATCTCCTCCAGCCCCGCCCCCACCAAGCCTTCTCTCCATCGCTGGGATGCCCCCAAATCCTCCATCATCATGACTTTGGATGCACTGTGCTGGCCACCTAGACCTCTCTCCCCCACTCCTCTGTGCCTCCATTTTCCCATCTAGAAAATGGGTAGGATGACACCATCCCACAAGGTGGTTGTGAACACAAGCAGAAACAACGCAGGAGAAGGCCTTCAAACCATGCCCAGCCCCGGAGAGCCCTACAAGGCATCAGGGCATCTGAGTCAGGAGCCTGACTCAGCTCCTTACTCTGTGTGGGCAGAGTGCACCCCAGGAGGTGTTGCCTTCATACTTGTGTCTCACCAACAACACAGCAGTGCACGTCTAAAGCCCCCTGGGATGGTCACCTGCCTCCCTCCTCCACTCTCTGCCCTCACCTCCTGTCCCTCCCTCTCCCCCACACCCCAGCGGACTCCGTGCTATTACTCAAGCTCCCTCCTCGGGGCCTTTGCACAGGCTGTTCCCACTGCTCAAGTGTTCTTCCCAGATGCCCACAGGGCTCACCTCCCCGTGTCCTTCCGTCCTCCAAGAGGGCATCGTCAGGGCCAGGGTAGCTGGTCCTGCATGGCACACACCCCAGCAGGGAGACTATCTGCACTTCTGCCCTGACTTATCCTACCTCTAGATCTGCCGACTACAGACAAGTAAAAACACCATTTCTGGGGGGGTGGGGATGAGGAGAGAGAAGAAACTATCGCCAGGAACCTCTGACCTTTTTTACATGTTGCCTTTTGAGCAAGACTTCCAGGGCACCCCACATAAAACAGCACCCCCACCACCACTCCACTCTCTACCCCCTTCACAGTGACTCAACTTCTCTCTGTGCCGTGCATCACCATCTGCTTATGGTCTGTTTCTCCTCCCTAGAAAGTAAACATTGTGAAGGCAGAGTGAGTGTGTGTGTGTGGTGTGTGTGCGTGTGCGTGTGCGTGTGTGTGCACGCGCGCACGTTTGTGTGTGTGTTTCCCGGTTATTATTCCTTGAGGTAGAAGCCAGGCTCCTTTCCCCTAAAACATGCTTAGATGCTGCACACACACATACAACCGCAGGAATTAAATTATTATACAACACTAGGGGTGGTGCATGAAATTCGTGCACTGGAGTTGGGTGATCCCTCAGCCCAACCTGCCCCCTCACACATATTGGGAGCCCTCAGGGGATTTCCTACTGATCATTCACCCCAGCCTGCCCAAGTCCTAAAGCCCCTGACTGAGGCTTTAGGCCTTGGTCACCCAGCCATTGCCCTGCAATGGGACCAATGGCTGACTCTGTCCTAGCCCCCCCACCCCCTCCAGCCTGGGCCTTCGCCCCAGCCAGCACACACCTGGCTAGCACAGGCCTCGGCCCTCGCCCCCCCCCCCCCGCCCAGGCCTTCTCCTGGCCAGTGTACGACTGGCCACTTTGACTCTGCCCCGCATGGCCCTGCCAACCTCAGTCCCACCCCTCATGGCCTGACATTTTGACCCTGCTCCACACAGCCCTGCCTGCCTCAGCCCCGCTGTCTGGCCCCTTGGCCCTGCCCCCCATGGCCAGGGCCGCTTCAGCCCCACCCCCCACAGCAATGGCCGCCTCAGCCCTGCTCTCTCCAGGCCCGGGCCGCCTTGCCCCACCCCCCGAAGCCCGGGCCTTGTGCTAGCTGACTGGCTCCACCTCAGCTCCTGATTGGCTGGTGGGTGTAGCGAAGGTACGGTTAATTTGCTTATTACTCTTTTATTAGATAGCATTATAAGTAAGGAGAAGGGGTGGTGTAGGGAGTGAGCGATCGCCAAGAGAGGAGGACTTCTTTTTCCTAACCTGGGAGAGAAGGAGGTAGGAATGTTGTCTCCCTTCTTCTCTATTTTATTCTCAGCACCTGGAACCTGGGAGAGACGGAAGTAGGAATTTTGTCCCCCTTCTCTGTTTTATTCTCAGCACCTGGAACGTGCCTGGCACACAGCAGGCGCTCAATAAATAACTGGGCCAGTGAGTGAACAAACAACAGCTGGTCCTTCCTCAGCCAGGGACTCGGTGCCTGCAAAAGCTGTGACTACGTGAACCGGGCTGAGACCTGCCTCGCAGGACCCAGGCCCACACAGCCCTCCCAGCCTGAAGCACCTGCCGAGGGAAGCTGGGATGAGCGGTTTCTAGGGCGAACCGCAGGCCTGGGCAGAACACGGTGGCAGAGACATCTCGCAGCCCCCGCCCGCGGCCCTGTCCACGCCGCGTCCATGGCCCAGCTCCACAGAAGGTGTGCCCTTCCACGTGTCCTCAGAGACACCAAGACAAGTACCACCCAGATGAGGAATCCAAATGGACTGAGAAAACACAACCCACTGCACAAATACCACAACCTCCTGTCGTGTAGTTCCTATTGTGACCACAGGAGGTCGCTGTGGCTGCACGTAGCACTGGAGGTGGACCTGGTTCTGCTGTGATTTTCACTTGTCTTTGTGGTCTTGGTGAGCGGGGAAAACGCGCTCCATTAACAACAGCTTTGGTGCTGGTTCCAGAATGACTAGGCCACACCGACTTAGGTGCTGCTTCGAAGAGGCGGTAGGCATAATCAAAGGTGGGCTCTCAGGTCAGGGTACCTGGGATAGAATCCGGGTCCCACCAGCCTGTGTACACTGAAGCTCTTTGCCTCAGTTTCCCTTTCTGAAAAATAGGATAACAGCGCTCTCCTCACAGAAATTTTGTGAGGCCCCGAGAGATGCGTGCTGAACACTTAGAACAGTGCTCAACGCACACTTGGAGTTGTCAAAGTTAGCTACTCATTGCCACGTCTCCAAATCTAAGCATAACTTCTAATGACAAAGTTTGTGATTATTTAATTGTTTAATTATCAATGGCTTCCTTCCCATTAGATTGTGACTTCCATGAAGGAAAGGATGAGGTGTATATATTTTTAAATGCTTTTTTACTATGAAAATTTTCAAATATAATAAAAGCAGAGGGAATTGCCTGTGTCTGTTTCTTCTCGCCACTGTCCCCTCCCAGCTCCCAGTGCAGTGCAGTGCAGTGCCGGCGCACAGTGGGCCTTCAACAAGCGGTTTCCTAACGGCTCTGTATTAGGTGCTATTTTCAATCAGACCCATGTCAGCTACCAGTGCACGTGACCCAGGACCTGCACTCAAGGCTCACAGTCTAGTGAGAAAGGCTGACTTTGTTTGTCAGTTTCCTGGGGGTGGGGGTGAATAAATGGAAGTTATGATGGGGGCACCCCATCTAGTCAGGTGAGATTTCCCAGAAGAAACCTCTGTGCTGAGAACTGAAGGATGCATTGGAGCTCATGGGGTGAGAGGGACAAGGGAACAGCATCCCAGAAGAGGGGGCATCCCCTCAAATTGAAGATGAAGTTCAGAGAGGGAAAGAGACTTTCCCAAAATCACACAGCACCCTCGCATTCCAGCTGTCGCTCCTGGAACTGGATTGCTGCATACAGGTTAGCCAGGGTCTTAAAACATGGGGCGCTTTCCATTGATCTAACCGGGAGATTCTTCAGGGTCATGGTCAAAGCAATAGAAATGAGACGTCCCCTCTCTCCTGTGGCCCAGAGGCTGACTTTGCAAGGAGCTCTGAGTTGAAAAGGGAATGTGGGGGTGACGTCTATTCCCTGAACGCACCGCACCGGCCGGCTCACTGCTATCTGCTCTCTCTTCTCCACTAAAAGGCCCAGCACAGCGTGTTTGGAGCACAAGATAGCAACACAGAATCTAAGAAAGAAAAAAGGGTGTAGCTCTAAGGAGCCCTGAAACCCTTTCTCCCACTCAAGTCAGAACCAGCTAGAAAGAAGATTATGTATCAGTCCTCAGACAATCGGCAGCTCCCAGAGGCCCGCAGGAATCTGGGTTAAGACACCACCCTTGCTGACAGCAAGTGGGCCTGACCTGGTTCAAGGTTTCCCTGGGAACCATCACCAGCTGGCGGGTTAGAGTGGAGAATGAAGGGTGGAGGCAGCCAGGTGAGCTAACCAGCAGGGCTGGGGGCCACGCCTTCCTCCCGGGAGGTCTGAGGCCTTTGGGCATCAGGTTCCTGGAGCTGGTTGGCTCCAGAGACCTCTGTGGATGCAGAAACGCTAAGGGAGACACAGAGGACCCCACCAAGCCCATGCACTTGCCTGGACTCGGGGCCTGAAGAACCACCAACAGCTTGAGGATAACTGAGACCCGCCCTGCACCAGCCATTCTGCATCGTCATTGCCCCCAGATGAGCCCAACAAAGCGTTCATGACTCCTCCATTTTTGAGCTGAGACTCAGAGCAGTTAAATAGTTTGGTCAAGCATTGAGCATTAATACCATCTTCTGGCGTGTGAGACTATATGAGTTGTTTCCAAATCAGAACTCCTTTGAGTGTGATGGGCTAATAATGATAGTTATTATAATCATTAAGCATGTAATTAATACCATGTAATTAATTATGCCAGGACAACAGGCTGATGTTGGGGCTGTCCCGAGCTCACCAGGAAGTTGAGCCACATGCCACCATAGCTGCCAGTGCTTTCTTTACATGCAGGAGCACGTCTCATCCTCAAAGACCACTGCCCCTAATTGCTGCCCGCTAATTCTAAATAGGAAAGTTGATGCAGGGCTGAGTATTGACAGAAAAGGCTGAAAGCAGGAGAGATCCTATGGATCCCCGACAGGGTCACATCCCAACAAACCCAGCAGCATTCCGTTCCTTCTCCACTTTCCAGAGGACGAAGGCCGTTCGCTCCTTCCCACCTCTATTGAACAAAGTTCTCTGGGTGAACATCACGCCGGGGACACCCTCAGAGGCAGACCCAGGCCGACTGCATGCGTGGACCCCCTTGTCCTATGGCTGCTCCCTGGGATCAGCCAACGGGAAAAACGTGAGAGGCAAAGAACAGAGAGGTGGTGAGGTCAAGCCAGGGAGGTGGGGTATTCATCCCTCTGCCCACTCTCGCGGTGGCAGTAGGCAGCCCCCTCCCCTGCCCCACACGAGCCTGGGGTTCTATCGCCTCCTGGGGCACGAGCCCACAGCACTGCACTGTCCACCTCTGCAGTGTCTCTGAGCACCGATAGCCCCGTTTGCCAGTCTGTTGAGGAACCCAACATGTAAGTAGAAGATTCACTCATTCAAAAAATACTTTGAACTTGAACTATGAACTTGTGCTGAAGGCTGGGGCTTGCAGTGAGAAAAAGCCAGAGCCCCTGTCTTCACAGAGCGTAGTCGGGTGGGACTGATGGTCTAATTGCACAGGCAGATACAGAAGACCAGCTCTAAGTGCTCTAGGGCAGTGCAGGGAGAGGTGACCAACACTGGCATAAAGACACCACGATGGGGTCGGCTGGCATGGCTCAGTGATTGAGCGTTGACCTATGAACCAAGAGGTTACGGTTCAATTCCCAATCATGGCACCTGCCCGGTTGCAGGCTGGATCCCCAGAGTGGGGCATGTAGGAGACAGCCAATCAACGATTCTCTCTCGTCACTGATGTTTCTCTCTCCCTCTCCCTCTCCCTTCCTCTCTGAAATCAATCAATAAAAATTAAAAAAGATACCATGATGGCATTGTGCAGAGACCCCAGGGAGCAGGGAGAAAGCTCTGGCAGCTAATTCCGGCCAAGGACAGAGGAGTTGCCAACAAGCCAAACGCCCGAGGAAAAGCAAACAAAAAGGCTGGGGGAGATGGGTGCTGCAGAGTGGCGGGAAGCTGTGGGCTGAAGAGCAAGACGGGGATGAGGCCCAGAAGACCCCAGTGAGCCAGCCAAAGGCACTTGGACCTCACCTGGTCCCAGTAACTAAGAATCTTCTGAGCCTGGAATCTCTTCCGTTCACATCCCAGTCTCGCAATGAATGGCTGTGACAGGAATTCTCCTGAGCTTGCAATTGAGTGAGGTGGTGGCTGCATCCTGAGTAGCGGGTTCCCCACCTTGCCCTCAGAGGCTGGAAGCTGACCTTGCGGGCTCTGGGGTCAGTTTGCCTGGGTCGAGATCCTGTTCCCACCCACCCACTGGGTTAGCCTGGGCAGGTCAACTCCTCAGCGACTGGACCCCTTCCCTGTAAAATGGGGGTGGTGCCGTCCCTGCCTGGGGGACACTGTGGAAGCAGAATGCGAAGAAGAGCAAGGACGCTTAGAACGCTGCCTGGCACATGGCGAAAGGGCTCCGTCTGGTGAGCTCGTCTGATGCTCAGTATGGAACCCCAGGTAAAGGCTGAGAAAAAAAAATCCCACCTTAAAAATGCCTCCTCAGAAAGGCTCATGAAAAGCCATGCCGAGGCCATTACATGTTTGATAAGAGCCACTGCCTGGTGTTCAGAAGGTGTATCTTTTTATTAAGCCCCCACTGATCCAGTTAGTGACTGAGTTCAAAGCCAGTCCACCTTGAATCTCCTGCGGCCACTGCGCCAGGCGGTACCTCCGCTGGCCCGGGGCCCTCCCTGCAGCAGTGGCGTCTCCAGGCACCAGGGTACGCAGGGCGCTCTTGGGGATGATTCAGCAACAAAACAGCATTTTTGTGCTGGCAGATGTTATGCAATAATTAAGTATGGTCCCTGAACATAAAAATCAGAGCTGCTGAAAATGAAAATGCTAAGAGGAACTGCAATTTCAAGACAGCTACTCCCTCTGGGGGGGAGGGGGGAAATCACCTCTTTACCACAATGTTGGCAGGAAGAAATACTAGGTTAGATCCAGACCACCAGGGCTTGCATTCTGTCTGACTCAGCACTGGCTGGGATGTTTACTGAGTGTCTAGTACATGCTCCGTGCGGTGATGTGTTAAGGCAGAGAGGCAGCTCCTGGGTCACAATGGAGCTGGGACATGAGTCGGACATCAAGTCTAATCAAGATTTTGCCTCTTGCTACTTGAGTGACCTTGGGCAAGTCACATAGCTCTCTGAGTCTCTGTTTTTCCCTCAGCAAAATGGGAGGGGCCTCGGGCAGAACCTGAAGCCACACCCGAGTTCCAGAAATGGCAGCCCACCCCACAGGAGCCAGCAGAACTTCGGGAGATGCCGAGGCGAAACCGAGAGATCACAGTGGCATTGCCGACAAAGGAAAGGCATTGTTTCCAGAAAGAACTGTTCCATGATGTCAAAGGCTACGGAGAGGTCTGGGGGGTGAGGCTGGAGAGACCAAATGGGTTTCAGCGCAGGAAGGTTCCATCTTGCAGTGTCCCACCTGCATGCGCTCTTTCAGTCACCTACATTCCCACAGTCCTTTGCTCCTTCCATTCTCTACCTGTAAGAGCTGAATTAGGGCCATTTCAAACACACACTCACACACACACGCACACACACACTCACACACACACACACACACACGCACACACACACACACTCACACACACACACACACACGCACACACACACACACACTCACACACGCACACACTCACACACACACACACACACACACACACATACACACACACATACACACACACACACACACACACGCACACATACACACAGCCATGTGACCACAGAGGCTGGAGGGATGTAGCCACAAGCCATGACATGCCTGGAGCCACCAGAAGCTGGAGGAGGCCAGGAACGGACTCCACCTGGAGCCTCAGCGGGGAGCTCGGCCCCGTCCACACCTTGATTTTGAACTTCAATGACTCCAGAATTGTGGGAGGATACATTTTTGTCATTTTCAGCCACCAAGTTTGGTGGCAATTTGCAGCCCCAGGAACCTACTACCCTGCCTGATTTTATCACATGAGACATCTTTGACAGAGACCACTTGAGCCCTAGCAGAGAGAGTTATGGATGAAGACAGCTGAAGAAAGTGTTGCATTTCCTTCAGGAATGCCCAGCCTTGGCTGGTTAGGATCTCTGGCATGTGATGGGGCACAGAGGCAGAGATGGTGGTCCTGATGGAACGCTGGTTTGACAACTGTTTATGAAGGACCGACCAGGTGCTGGGAGTTCTCCTCAGTGCTGGAGGGACAGGTGAACAATTCCAATCCTCTCCGCTGAGCAGAGGCATAAGGACCACTATTGATCGCTGTGTTTGCAGACTGGTGCACGCAGGAGAAGTAATTTGCCCCAAGGTCACACAGATAGTAAGAGCAGCATCTTATTTTGGAAACCAGGGAGGCTGGCTCCATTAGAATCCGGACTCTTCACCACTCCATTATGCATGTAATGATGGAGTAAATAATAACCTTGCTCTCCATGTCAGCTGGAGGAGTTGCTCCTCTTCGGTCCATAAGACTGTGGTAAGCAGATTAGAGGCATTTAAATCATGCCATGAGGGATTCAGGTTAGCTAAAAGAATGTTCTTCTTGATAGGAAAGCACCAGAAACTGCCTGACTAGGAAAAGAATACAGATTTATTTAAAAATAGGAGAGTTTTATCTATCTGAGTGATGCTCCATGAGGTCTCAGTTGGTCGGACACTATCTCTCTGTTTCTGTTTCTCTCCGAGTCAATTAAAAAATAAAAATTATTGTCATCATCCTGAGGCACAGTTCTTTTAAGAATTCCTACTGTGATTGTGAATATTCTCTTAGTTCTATCATACACACACACACACACACACACACACACACACACACACTGAGTGGCCAAACTGTTATGATTTCTGAACATGCACAAATTCTGTACAGGGGAGGTGTCCCTCAGCCCAGCCTGCACCCTCTCCAATCTGGGACCCCTCGAGGAATGTCCAACTGCCCGTTTAGGCCTGATCCCAGTAGGATAGGGCGTAAATAGGCAGTCAGACATTCCTCTCACAATCCGGGACTGCTGGCTGCCAACTGCTTGCCTACCTGCCTTACCGATTGCCCTTAACTACTTCTGCCTGCCAGCCTGATCACCCCCTAACCACTACCCTGCCAGCCTGATTGATGCCTAACTGCTCCCCTGCCAGCCTGATTGCCCCTAACTGCCCTCCCCTGCAGGCCTGGGTCACCCCTAACTGCCCTCCCCTGTTGTTATGATCCCCCCTCAACTTCCCTCCCCTGCAGGCCTGGTCTGCCCCAACTGCTCTCCCTTGCAAGCTTGGGGGCCCCCAAATGCACTTCCCTGCAGGCTCAGTTGCCCCTAACTTCCCTCCTCTGCCAGTCTGATTGCCCCTAACTGCCCTCCCTTGCAGGCTTGATTGCCCCAACTGCTCTCCCTTGCAGTCCTGGTCCCTCCCAACTGCCCTCCTCTGCTGGCCATCTGTGGTGGCCATCTTGTGCCCACATGGGGGCAAGCCATCTTTGACCACCTGGGGGCAGCCAGCTTGTGTGTGGGAGTAATGATCAATCTGCATATTACACTTTTATTAGATAGGAGAGAGGCCTGGTGCATGGCTGGGGCCTGGCTGGTTTGCCCTGAAGAGTGTCCTGGATCAAAGTGGGGGTTCCCTTGGGGTACTTCAGTGAGGGGCCTGTGGTGGTTTGCAGGCTGGCCACAACCCCAGTGACCCAAGCGAAGGCCCTGATATCTGGGATTTATTTATCTTCTATGATTGAAACTTTGTAGCCTTAAGTGGAGGCCAGGGCCTGCAAGAGCAGGCAGGAAGCTTGGCTTCCTCCATTGCCAGGGAAACACAAGCCTCTTGCTCGCTCTGTGGCCACAGCCATCTTGGTTGGGTTAATTTGCATATTTCTCCTGATTGGCTGGTGGGCATGGCTTGTGTGCATAGCGGAGGTATGGTCAATTTGCATGTTTCTTTTATTAGTGTAGAGATTAGAGGCCCGGTGCATGAATTCATGCATGGGTGAGGTCCGGCCAGCCTGGCCAAAGGGAGGGTACATGTGCAGTTGGCTAGCTGCCTGCTGGTCAAACTCCTGGTCGAGAAGACAATTTGCATATTAGTCTTTTATTATATAAGATATATACTGAGTGGCCAGATTATTATGCGTTCAGAGAGCATAATAATCTGATCACTCAGTGTATATGCACAATGTTAATAGGTATATGTGAGTTTTTAAATTTTAAATTTATAATCTTTCAGATTTAATATCTTCCAGGTGGACTGAGCCTGCCTTTGCTATCATAATGAAATATTTCTCCTTATACCTAGTACTGTCTTTTGTCTATTGTCTTCAGGTCTGCTTTGCCTTCTATTAACACAATGGCACTAGCTTTCTCTCAGTTAGTGCTCACATAGTACATTCTTTTATTTTACTGAGAATCTTTCTGTATCTTGTATTTAAAGTATATCTCTTATAAGAACACTGGAGGCCCCATGCACAAAATTCATGCACAGCGGCGGGGGGGGGGGGGGGTAGAGGGAGGTCCCTCAGCCAAGCTTGCACCCTCTCACAATCTGAGACCCCTCAGGGGATGTTGAACTACTGATTTAGGCCCAATCTCACAGAGATCCCTGTGGGATTGAGCCTAGACCGGCAGTTGGACATCTCTCTCGCAATCTGAGACTGCTAGTTCCTAACCACTCGCCTGCCTCCTGATTGCCCCTAACTGCTCGCCTACCTGCCTGGTTGCCCTTAATTGCTTCTGCCTTGGCCCCTGCTTCTGCAGCTTCATCCGGAAGGATGACCAAAATGATGTCTGGAAGGTCGTTTGGCTGTCCGGTCCAATTAGCATATCATGCTTTTATTATTAGAGATTATGTTGGATTTTTTTGTTAACTGGAATATCCAGTCTGTTTATATATATAATGTAATTATTGACATTCCTGGGTTTAAATCAACTATCTCCCTACTGGTTTTCTATTTGGCAAAATATTTTATGCTGCTTTTTCTATCTTTCTTGACTTCATTTTTAGTAATCAAGTATTTTTATCATACTTTTCCCTCCATTAGCTTTATAGTTACACATTTTCACTCTTCTATTAGTGGTTACCATAGAGATAATGACACACATCTTTGACTTAGTAGTCTAATATGAACCATTAATTTTACCACTTTATGGCCAATTCAGGAGATTTCTACCACTAAACCCTTTGACTTCCCCTGCTTGTGTTATTGTGGTTACATACTTTAATTTTCCACATATTTCAAACAACTGTATTCAGGTATAGTTCACCTATCATAAAATTCACCCATCTCAAGGATACAATTCAATGATTCTTAGTAAATTTTTGCTAAGTGATGCAACAACCATCACCCTAAGTTAGGTTTAGAGCATTTTACCCCTCTCACCATGTCCCCCATGTCCATTTATAGTATAAATCCTCATTCCTATTTCTAGCTCCCAGCAACCACTCATCTACATCCCATCTCTATAAATTTACCTTTTCTGGACATTTCATAAAAATGGGATCACACTGTGTCGTCTCCTTCTTTCACTTAGCATATTTTTTAGGTTAATCCATGACATAGTGTGTGTCAATAGTTTGTTCTCTTTTATTGCTGACTAGTATTCCATTGTGTGACACACCACAATTGCCTATCTATTCACCAGCTGATGGATATTTATGTAGGTTCCATTTTTTTTAACTATTATAACATTACTGCTATGAACATCTGCATGAAAGAAAGTCTTTGTATGGGCATTTGTTTTATTTCTCTTGGGTAGATACCTAGAAATAAAATTGCTGGGTGGTATAACAGTTTCAACTTTTTGAGAAACTGACCAACTATTTTGCAAAGTAGATGCACCATTTTACATTCTGACCAGCACTATTTCAAGATTCTCATTTATCCCCATCCTTTTAATGTTTGTTATTGCCTGTCTCATTTACTAGAGCCATTCTATGGACATTAAATAGTATCCTTCTGTGGATTTCTATTTGTTTTTCCCTAAGGACTAATGATGTTGACTATCTTTTCATATTCTTATTAACTATTTGTATATCTTCTATATATTGTGTGGACTTCTTTTTTTATTGGGTTGTTTTGTCTTTGCATATATTATTTATAAAATCAGCATATATTAAGATTTATCCATAATTTCCCTTCGAATTGATCTTACTCCCTCCCAGAATTTCTATGCTTTCAGGAATCATGTTTCTTCTGCCTGAAAACTCTTGTTTAGTATGGTAGGATTTCTTTTATTATGATCTGCTCATTTTATTTGTCCTAAAACACCTTTATTTCCCATTGTACCAAAAGGTTATTCCCTCTAGATATGAAATTCTAAGTAGCTATTTTTTTTCTGTGCTTCAAAGATGTAATCCCCCTGTCTCTGGCTTTCTCCACATCTTTAGAGAAGTCAGCTGTTTATCCTGTTGCCCATCTGAAGACTGACTTCCTTTTCCTTTTTGGTTTCAAAAGTTTTATGATTATGTACCTTGAATAGTCTTCTTCGTACTTACTTTGCTTGAGGTTTACAGAACTTCCTGGGTCCATGGCCTGATATTGTTCAGCTAAAGTATTCTTCAATTCTAGAACTGTTGTATGCTTTCTAATAGATTCTAGTTCTCTGAGCAGTTCTCCATTTTTTATTTTATTAGGCATATTAATCATAGTTATGTTAAAGTCCATGTCTAGATAACTCCAAGTCTTTGTCTTGGTTTTTGGTTATTTGGTCCTTTATTCTAAAATGTCTGGGTTTTATTCAATGCAAGATATTGTATATGGAAAAAGAATTGAAAATAATTTGAGGTTCTGATGCGCTGTATCTTCCTTCAGAAAGGACCTGTTTTGTTTTGGGAGAAAATAGAGGCCAATCACCCGAATCCAGCCGAGGAGTGAGGAATCTGAGGGAGTGGGCTTTTCTGAGGGAAACTCTATTTTTTCAGTTTATTATAAGTCCCAACATACAGCTATTCCAGGACACTACCTGGAAGTCTGAGTGCTCACCAGGGACTCTCCTCTTCAGCAGACCCAGACTTCACTATTTGTTTCCCAGAGCCATGAGACTTCCAAACTTCTTCCTTGGCCTTCCAGACTTTTTACCACTGCTTTCTACCCAACTTCTTATCCTCTCAGCTTCATGCAGTTTGCAGCTGTCAAATGCCTTACAGGGGAAGACACAGAAGAATCATGGGCTGGTGTCAGTGGGCTTCTCCCCTTTGCAGGACCCAGGTTCCCTAAGTTCTGGCTGCCTTGGTAGCTCTTTGATGTCCTCAAATGCATGAGATTTGTTGTTTATGTTGGTGGTGGTGGTGACGGTGGTGGGTTTTGTTTCTTTTATTCGGAGTCTAGTTTTTCTAGTTGTTCTCAGTGGGAACATTTTTCTGCAACAAGTTTCTTTTCCATTGACAGAAGGAAAATCCAAAATACACCTGTGCTTCTTCTAAAGTGCCACTTGCTGCCAAAACTCCAGAACACAGAGCCCTCAGGGGAAGATGTTCCCTAAGAAAGAACCCACAAGTCCCATTTGCTTTACGTAGGCACTTGCCAAGCACTCCCTATCCCTGACTTGACTTGGCAAATTTGAGGCTGCCAGTGTAAGGGCCGAGCTGAGAGGAGGCCCATCTGATCTAGACATGAATCTCAGTGCGGTGACCGTGTGACCGAGGACCACCAGTTTCCTGAGCTGTGCCCTATCCATCCACAGCACATGGTACTCAGCAAATGTTTGATGAGGGGAAGGAGGGTGTTGGAAAGAATTTGTGAGCAGGTATAAAGAGGCCAATTTTCTCTACACAGTAGTGGTTGACCATGCAGATTTTCCCCATTTAATATCTGTGATGCATACCAGACCTTTTGGATATAAATGGTGCCTATGTCATGGGGATACTATAAGCATTTATTAAGTTACTAAGTTTTAAAAGCTGGGCATTGTGTCTGGTATAGATAAGTAAAGATGATCTAGCTAATCTTATTCCTTTTGTAGATGAGTCATTAAATGTAAAACTTAACCTTTGTGAGATGTTTCATACACATACACACACACACACACACACACACACACACACACACACACACAGAGTGGCCAGATTATTATGATCTCTGAATGCATAATAATCTGGCCATTCAGTGTACTTCCCTTGAGTACTTCATTTATTTGACATCAAAGATACTATAAATCGTGCACCTGATCAGTTTTCCCCTTTGCACTGGCTGATAGAAAGCTCAGGGCAAATAGGTGGTTGATCTCCAGCAAAAGTCTAGAATACTCTTGGTGCCCATCTGAGATACAAATACACTGAGTGGCCAGATTAGTATGTGTTCAGAGATCATAATAATCTGGCCACCCAGTGTGTGTGTGTGTGTGTGTGTGTGTGTGTGTGTGTGTGTGTGTGTGTACTGATCAGAAATTTTAATTTGGAGACATTTGCATCCTGATTTATGGCTCTGAAATAGCTCATTTTAAGCCGTACCTGATAATTAACATTAATATGCCAGGGGCCAAATACACACACACAAATGACAATCACTGGGGATTGTCCGTGTTTTCGATTATCCACGCCCTTGGCCTTCTCTCATTAGTCTGGATAATGGAAGAGTTAAGATGCTATGTAGCACATGACTACTTCCTGCTGGAGCTTCCTTGAGACTGCAATGTTAGGCCTCACCCCAGCACTTTCCGAGAAAGGGACAGGTGTCTGTGTGCGCAGACACGTACACCCCACATGCTCCTCCGGCTGAAAAACACGCAATTTCCAAAGGAACAATTTGCTCCAGTCACACCGCGCCAGGTTTCCCTGCACCGCAAAGCACAGCAATTAAAACGCATCTGGAAGCTGCGCTGGAGTTTGGAGGGAGAATTACTAATTTATGTTTGCAGTTTACAAACCCAATCATAGCCATGTCCTTGGACCATTATAGCCATGTAATAAAAATATGGTGCCTGCTTTTATTTTGTGGAAACTGTCATTTCCTTACATTTTGCAATTCACCAACATTAACTGGCTAAATTGAATTCTTCCAGCATGAACAGAGATGAATGACGATGGTTCACTATTTAATCAGGCGAAAACCAAAGGCCCTGTACACAGATGTTCTGACCACAGGATCTTATTGGAAACCTGCAGGGGCTGCTGCCTGCTTCGTTCAAGTCCAAACAAATAAGAGAGCTTCGTAGGGCAAAGGCTACAAGGCAGATAGAGCTCCAGACATACAAGGGACTGGCACAGACCTGCTGGAGTTAACTTGGCTGGCTGAGAAGGTCAGACCAGACCTTCCTAAGGACCTTCGGGATTTTCTTCCTCAACCCATGACTGGGTGGCTGTCATGTACCAGACCAGGGATGCGGAAACAAATAAAGCACTTCTTTTGCTGTAGAATAGCAGTTCTTGAAAACTCCTATGAATCCTTCAAAGCCCAGGCCAAATGTTGTCCTCTAGGTGAAACCTTCTCCCAACTCTCAGGCTGAGTCAATGAATCTCATGCTTTGCTTGTGTTTCAAGTGTAGTATTTTAGTTCATCTGCCTATCAATGAACCCCCCCCCCCACACACACACACACACACACGGCAGATCTGTGAGGGCAGGGACTGTGTTTGATTTCCCCAATCTTCACACAGCACCTGTTATATAGTAGGTGTTCAATGGAGGTGAGGGTAAGAAAAAGGGAGGAAAATAAAAGGATACGGCAGATCTCCTTGTGTCCGTCAGCTGTTGCTATGGTAACGTGTAACAACACTGAACCTAGTGATGGACAAGCAGCATGTATTTCTCACTCATGGGTCTGTAGGCAGGCTGGGCTCTGCCGCTGTGGCTTGGTTTAGCGTCAGGCTGCAGGTTGGGTTCAGGTCTGAGATACGGAGAAGGGCTTTGCAGAGCATTGAGCATCAACCTATGCACCAGAAGGTCATGGTTCAATTTCCAGCCATGGCACATGCCCCATAGTGGGCTCGATCCCCAGTAGGGGGCGTGGAAGAGGCAGCCGATCAATGATTCATTCCCTCATTATTGATATTTCTCTCTCTTCATCTCTTAAATCAATAAAAATATGTATTTTTTCAAAAGAATTAGACTTCAATATTGGATCGCCTAAATACAGACTCTTCACTGTTCCCCACTAAGATTGTGACCTTGGGGAACTGACTCGTGCAGTGCCTCAGCTTCCCTATTTGTCAAACTGACATGACCATAATACTTAATCCTGAGGGTTCCCAGGAGGATTTAATGAAAACAGTCCGTGCAAAGCATTTAGCACAGGGTCTAGTCAGGGCAAGTGCTTAATAAATGCATCGTTAGTTTACCCTCTCTTCCATGTGCTGGATGTTCTCCCAGAAAAAAACACCAGGCACATCCGAGCGCCATCTCTTACCTATGCCGACCTTCCTGCAATCCGACTCCCCAGTCTCCCCCGACATTGGCTGGCATATTTAATCTCACCAATAAAGTCCCTTTATGAACCATGACCAGATCTCTAGCAGCTGCTCAACGTGCCCTCAGACATCCGGCTCCCGCCAGGCACCGGAGCCCAGGGCTGACACGGATGCGCGCGTCACCAAAGTCACCCTGCCCATAGCGCAGGTGTCCGGGTGATGGATGGCTGTGGGCTCCGAGCTGCAGTGTGCCTCCCGGACAATCCATCTCCTCCTCGGGAGCCAGAAGGCAGCCCTGGCGATGAAGAACGCACAGCGGGAGTCGCCTCCGGTCCTAAGTGAATGCACAGGGTCTGACCGCAGCCTGAGCTTTTAGCTGGATCGGACGTAGACAAAGATGCTCAAGATAAAACAGGGGCCGGTGCCTGTGAGGTGCCACTCCAGACCCTCCTCAGAGGGAAAGAGCATTGAAGCAGAACCAGCTGGGTTACGGCTGGCCCAGACCTTCCACAATCCACAAAGCTAATTCCCAGCAGGAAGCTGGTCACACAGCCTGCTGTGGGGGCAGAGAGGGGATTAGAATTTATCCCCCTTCAGGCTCTTTCCCCAAAATTGGATATTGGGGGAGGGGAGAAGAAAAGAAAGATTTCCTCCAATGGAGCTTTTTTTGCCCCAATCTATCTATTCACTCAAAGATTAAACATCACAATATTCTCCTACCTGGAAGGTCAACTGCTCCCCCTCAAAATGTGCCCATACTGGTCCCAACCATTACCACCATGAAGATTGTCGCCTGAGTATTTTATTCAGGAAAGAATCGTTTTCTAATTTTTCTACTGTTGGTCACACGCAGTAGAGACAGTGGTATCCTGGACATGGTGAGTTTCTAAACTCCACTCCCAAACCCATGTCCTTCTGATTTGCAGGAGTAATGACAAGCTGCTTCTGGAAGCAGTGCTGATGCTGTGTGGCCTCAGGCAAGTCACTTACCCTCTCTAAGCCTCGGTGCCATCAGAACAACAGGGAACAGACACAGTGTCCAACTCTTAGGGAGGAATTCAAGGAGGTGACACATGAAGGGTCAAGTGCGCAAGAGCCCTCAGAGTAGCCTGTGATACAGCTGGAGTTGTCATCATTGTCATCCTCTTCATTATGGCGATCCAGGACCCCAACAGAACCCAGGGCAAGGAAATCACACAACGGAGTCTCCACATGGGAAAGCCCTTTCAGAAGGAGCTCAGATGCTGCAGGACTTAGACCTACGGGCTGTGACTTTGCAGGTCCCTCCCCGGTGGAACCTCCGACCGATCTGTGGGGACATATCCCAATTCCCACTGGTGTGAGCCGGTCAGCTCTGTGGATAAGAGTTTGAACTCTGAGCACATCAAGCCTCTACCCCTGCTGGATGCCCTTCTCCTGGATCTGCCTGTGACTGGCTCAATGTTCAGTTCTCAGCCCGATGATGACCCAGGAGAGCTGGATCTGCCTGTGACTGGCTCGTTGTTCAGTTCTCAGCCCGATGATGACCCGGGAGAGCAGCCTCTGAGCACCCTATGCACAGTGGTCTCTTCCACCCCCGTGCATCCTGCTTTCTCATAGCCTCCCTGTTTATTTACTGTGTCACCTTCTCAGTAGGGGAATACGGATTTTTTTTCTTGGCTTCCCCACTAAGATGCAAGCTCCACGAGGGCTGGTCCTTCTCCATCCCACGTCCACTGTGTTCCTCGTGCCTAGAAAAGCACCTGGTTCAAAACCAACCCCAACCAGGAGCTGCCGAATGAAACCCTGAAGTCTGGACTTAGACATATCTGTCTGGTGCAAAGACCAAGCTCTTCACCGCCAGCCCCTCTGGCTCTTCTCCCAGCTGTTCTAACCCAGCCTTCTGATGGGGTCAGTGCACAGACCAAGTGACCTCTCCTGTCTTGAAACCTCTCAGGTGCCGGAAAACAGCTCCAAGTCCCCCCCCCCCCTTACATCTGCTCTGCGATGCCCCATTGTGATCAGCTGTGTCTCCTACAGAAAGGTTTCAAGACCCATTTCAGGGTCCCTGCATGACCTTCCAATCCCTGGGAGGACTTCGCCAGGGTGACTGGGACCACATTCGTCCCAAGAAAGGTGGCCTGAACTACCTGTGGGTCCCTGAGCCCACACACCTTGACATTACACTTCTGTTCACAAGACCCAGGAATGAAGCACTGATCTTATAAGGCTTCTAGCAGGGCTCTGTGGGTGAGGGAACATGGATCACACAGAGAAGAAAGAATTCCGCTGGGGACTCTGAACATATGACATCTCTTTCTCAACATAGCTGTCAGGCTATAAGAACAAAACCCTCAGGAGGGTCATCGTGGAAAATGAAGGGTCAGGTGGCATGGATTTTACTTTCAGTCACTTTAAAACAAATGAACATTTAAGACTTATATTTGTACAGGGTCATTTTGGGGTTGTTGTTGTTTGTTTGTTTTTTAAGCACAATAGCAACAGTAACCGCTGACAGGGAATGAAACACTTAGATGATGAATGTTTCTGGTCTCCTGCATGAGTCCCTTTGAAACCTTAACTTGGAAAAAATAGCGAATGAGGAGGATGCTCTTTCACATGTCACCTCAATATTAAATATACTCTGTCGCTCCTGACAGCCTTTCGTCGCCTTAAAATACTGATCTGGACTCGGGGAAATTTACAGCCATTTATTTTAGTAATGCACTGAAGTTCCCAGGAGATGTTTTTAACTCTTAAAGATAAATCTTCCTCTCTCATTTTCATTGCTGGGCTATTTTTACTCATTAATGGCAGAGAGCTGTCTATTTCCCTTTAATCAGTACCAATGTCTCTCCCCGCGTGTGGGCATGCCTTCACCATAAGGGAAAACCAAAAATACTGAGAGGCTGGGGAAGGTGGAGGAAAGGCATCAGGAGACCAGGAAACGCAACTGAGGATTGTACATTGTTCCATTCTTGTCCTAAACAGTGAACAAGAGACTGCAGAGTGAGAGGGGGAAGTGCCTTCATGTCACTTAGTTAGGGATGCCACCAACTAATTCCAAGCATCCCCTACACTCCCGGGGGGGGAGGGAGGGCATGTGCAATGTTCACTGGTGCTGCCACCCAGCACGGGGCAGAGGGTCACACCTGGCCTGCCCACCGGTTGTTACACTAACAACACTGAAGCTCAGGGGCTATCAGAACCAGCAGGACACTAACCCAGGTTCAGGAAGACCTGGTAAAAGCTTCCTGGGAGAAATGATGTATAAGTGGAGACCAGGCCTAGCGGTTTTAACAATGTACAAATGCTAAGTCAGAGTTGGACTCTGTAAAATGAAGAAGTGAAGGTTGAGAAAGAACATTATCAAAACCATTACTGCTGACCTTTTCCTGCCATCCACACCTGCCCCCTCAAGCCTCTACCACCTCAGCCAATGGCCACACCTTCCTACTGGCCACCAAGGAAAGACTCTACGGTCAGCACCATCCAAGTCATGGTCACACTCATTGTTTTCAGACTGGACTCCCTGCTGTGCCCTTAGTCCTAGGGTCCAGAGCCAAACGGGCAGCCAGAGGGTCCTTGAATTTGTACGTCAGCAAAGTCACACCTCCTTTCAAAGCTGATCTCTTTCCACCCACTCATCCCACCTTCCCTCCGAGATTCCACAGTCTATTCCATGCTTCTATGTCTCTGGATCTTTTGTGTTCATCAGTTTAGTTTGTTCATTAGTGAGATCATGTGATACTTGTCTTTCTCTGACTAGCTTATTTCATTTAGCATGATACTCTCCAGGTCCCGCCATGCTGTCTCAAAGGATAAGAGATCCTTCTTTTTGACTGCTGCTTAATATTCCATGGTGTAAATGTACTATAGATTTTTTTATCCACTCATGTACTGATGAGCACTTGGGCTGTTTCCAGATCTTAGCTATTGTTAAGTTGCAGGCATATGAACATAGGGGTGCATACATTCTTTCTGATTGGTGTTTTTGTCTCTTATATTTCTAGAAGATCACTGGGTCAAATGGCAGTTCCATATTTAATTTTTTGAGGAAACGCCATACTGTTTTCCCTAATGGCTGCACCAGTCTGCATTCCCATCAATAGTGTACTAGAGTTCCCTTTTCTCCAGCACTTGTCGTTTGTTGATTTGTTGATGGTAGCCATTCTGACAGGTGTGAGGTGATACTTCATTATTGTTTTGATTTGCATCTCTCTGATATTAGTAACTTTGAGCATTTTTTCATATGTTTCTTGGTCATCTATATGTCCCCTTTGGAGAAGTATCTATTTAGGTTCTTTGCCCATTTTTCAATTGGATTGCCTTCCTTTTGTTTAGTTGTATGAGTTCCTTATATATTTAGAATATTAACCCTTTATCAGAAGTATCATTGCCAAATATGTTCTCCCATACAGTGGGCTCCTTTATCATTTTGTTGATTGGATTATTTTGCTGTGCAGAAACTTTTTATTTTGATATAGTCCCATTTGTTTATTTTCTTCTTAGTGTCCTTTGCCCATGAAGTGTTTTTATTTAAATAGAATATAACAACCACAATTTATAGATGATCACTTTGCCATATTTGCTTCAGAGTTCTCTTTTTTAATAAGAAAAAACATTAATGAAGTTGGAGTCGCCTTTGTACCCTCTCCCCAACTTAAATTTTGTTGCATTAAAGAAACTTATCTTCAAAATTTTTCACTGAAGTTTTAACATTTAAAGTTTTAAATCTCTTCACACACACACACACACACACACACACACACACACACACTACCACCACCACCACTATTCACTTTGAAATTTCAGTCCGTTTACATGGATTCACCCTGAGGACTTTTTCCAGTTTTAACCATGTTTGAGCGACAAGGAATACCGGAGGCAGTGCATGTGGAGGGTGTGGCATGGGTCTGGGACGCAGGAACACACGGGAAGGTTGGCTGTCATTCCAGATGTTATTCCCCTGGGCCAGTGGTCAGCAAACTCATTAGTCAACAGAGCCAAATATCAACAATACAATGACTGAAATTTCTTTTGAGAGCCAAATTTTCTTTAACTTAAACTTCTTCTAATGCCACTTCTTCAAAATAGACTCGCCCAAGCCGTGGTATTCTGTGGAAGAGCCACACTCAAGGGGCCAAAGAGCCACATGTGGCTCTTGAGCCACAGTTTGCCGACCATGGCCCTGGGCTGTCCACCTGCCTTGACCACCAACCTCACAAGTTAGATCCGCAGTCTTTGAGCAGCGACAATGTGCTAACCAATATTCTAAACTAGAGAAGTAGAACAGTACAGCTTTAAAAACATAGCCAAAAGTGAGGAAGGAAAACATTCTTAGCCTAATGCCTGACCTAAGTTGGGCAGTCTGGGATCGAGGTCTGCCACTCCCTCTAAAGATGGAGTACCAGCACGGGCTGCACAGGATCCCCGTGACAGGTGCCCCGGGCCCCGTCAGCCTCCAAGGAGGAGACGTGACTCAGCACCTGGGCATGTGACGCTGTGAGTCAGCGAGATGTCAGCCACAGTTGTCTTCCTTCCCTCAGGGTCAGACCACAGCAAAACCCAAAGCGCAGAGAGGGTGCCCCAGGGGCTCTGCCGGGGGGAGCTAAGAGAGCTGCCCCAAAGAGACCCTGCCGAGGAAGCAGGTGCAGAGTGCCAGCATGCTGACAGAAATGTGGTCCCAAAAGATACGGCCAACGACTTCTAACTGGAATCAGAAGTAGCACCTCCACCTCCCTCCATCAGCCCATGCATTCCTTCAAAAGCTCATGGAGTGCCATGGAAGGGGCAGGAGATAAATAAATGAAGAGCCCCAAATCTCATGCATACATGTGTTCTGTGTGCCCAAAGGACCTCAACTTTCCCGGAAGAATACAAGAGGAGGGAAGCTGATGAGCCACAAGGGTGAGGCAGAGCCAAACTGCAGAACCATGGATTTCCCCTAAAACACTATAAAAAAGTCAGAGAAAGCCAGATCACCATGGTGAGTCTCTAAACACCTCCTCTCCAACTTCCTCTTCAGCATCAGTTCGGATCCAAGAAACTTACTGCACCGGTATGTGTGCCGGGCCTCACACAGTACACCGTGGAAATAGAGAAATGGGGGAAGCCCATCCTGGTCTCAAAGGGCTCATGACCTGATCAGAGACCCCAATAAAACTGCAAATGATGATGGTGCAGGGCAGAAGCAGCAGGAGGGGATTATGAGGTGGGTAGAGGATAACAGTCCTCAGGTTCCTGGATTTCACAGAGCAGGGAGATGTGAAAGAACTTGGAGAAGGTGCTCCTGGAGTCAGGAGCCAGCAAAATGCAGCCCACAGTCTGATCTGGCCCACAGCCTCTTTCTATAAATAAAGTTTTATTGGCACAGCCACTCAATAATTTCTATATTAACTATGGCTGCTTTCATTCTACATGAGCAGAGCTGAGTAGCTGCAAACAGACATCATTTGGCCCTCCAAGCCTGAAATGTTTACTATCAGATCTTTATAGAAAAAGTTTACCAATCCTCTGCATTTGAATTTTCTAAGATTCCTATTCTCCTCAAACTGACCACGAATCACTAAAATCCCAATCATCCCTGGCCGATGGGGCTCAATTGGTGGGACATCGCCCCATGCACTGAGAGGCCAGCAGTTCATTCCCGGTCAGGTCACACGCCCAGGTTGCGGGCTGGACCCCCAGTAGGAGATGTGTGGGAGGCAATCAATTGATGTTTCTCACATTGATGTTTCTCTCCCTCCCCCTTCCTCTGTCTCCAAAAACCCCAATCAAATTGCATCAGGATTTTATTTTGAAAATGATAAGCTGATGATAAAACGTATTATGGAAAACCATCACCATTTTACACAAAAAGCTGTGGTTCAGAGACATTTAAGACAGTAACAATGGGGGGAAATAACTTGTCTAAAGTCACATAATCAGTAAATAACAGAGCATGACTGAACCTAGAGCTGACAGCAAACCCTTGCCTGAATGCGTGTGCTCTTGCGCTTTTGTGGGATGACGGACCCCAGGGGTGCAATTCCAGCCCCAACATCGGGCAAACAATCGTCTTCACCAGTCTCATCTTCCCCTTTTGCAGAGCAGCCTCCTGCCTTATTATAAATTCGGAGGATGTAACTTTCTACTCAAATGCTTCTGCCTGGGCCTCCGGGGGTGGGGGGTGGATGTCATGGGGTGGGTTTTAAGATGAGATTTCTAAAACAGCAGAGGATTCACGATCACCCTTGAGAGAAGTGGCGTTCGGAAAGCAGAATCCCAACACCTCTGAGTCCGCCGGGAGGGATGACAACCTCATCTCCTTACGGAAGAGCCCGGACGTGGGTGCGAGCTACGCTTATTGAAAGGGGGCGGCGGTTAAAATGGCCACTGTTGGGGGGAGCACCAGGTTCGGGCCCGGCCAGCCTTCCCAACTTGCACAGGTGAGCGAGGCTCGTGACCACCATCGAGGTTTACATGAGGCTCCGCGCACCACAATGTTTGAAAAGGATTTCCTATAGCCAGCCCAGAGAGCAGGGTGAGAGCTGCCTTTACTCCCCGCCACGTCTCCTCCGCCCGCCCCCCGACCCCCAATTTCCATCCTCCTTTATTCTCGCAGGCTTTAGCTCACACTGAATCTTTCAGTAGACTGACAGGACTCCCCTCCCTCATAAATGCTTAATTAGGCCCCTGCCTCTTCAAGCCAGGATTTCATCCTGGGGAGCCAAGAAAGACCTTTTATCCTGAATAAGCCCAAGAACTGCATATTGATTCGTGAGTCCCTGAGGAACATGGGGGCACAGGAACAGGAGGGTGGTGAAGCAGGTGCAAAACCAGTGGGCGAGGAGGGGTCTGCGATAAAACAGATCCAGGCAGCCCTAGCTGGTGTGGCTCAGTGGAGAGAGAGCATCAGCATGCAGACGGAAGGGCACCGGTTCAATTCCGGTCAAGGGCACATGCCCAGGTTGCAGGCTTAATCCCTAGTAGGGAGTGTGCAGGAGGCAGCCAATCAACAATTCTCTCCCGTTATTGATGTTTTTATGTCTCTCTCTCCTTCTCCCTTGCTCTCTGAAATCGATAAATATATATAGAGAACAGATCCAAGCAAGTTCTCCCTCATTCACAACCTTCCCACCCTCCAAACCTAGACTCCGCTCCCCTCACTACAGGAAAGAGCGGGAGATCTATATCTCCTTCCTCCTCCTCTTCTTCCTCCTCCTGCCCCTGAAAGGAGCACGCAGCCTTTTGTAGCTCTGCAGACACTTCTACTGTCGGGCACCCCGGGAGGGAGAAAGACCCAAAGTGTCATTGGCTGAAATGCCCCCGTGTTGCCCAGACTGTAATCTCCCTTGCAGACACATTCTTTGTTGTAGCTGAAGAACCAGTGCAATTATATGGCATGTCGGCCAATCCCACAGCTGAAGACGGGTACTAGGATTCTCAGTCACCTTGTGATTGCATAAGAAATGGGTACATGCCGAAACCGGTTTGGCTCAGTGGATAGAGCGTCGGCCTGCAGACTGAAAGGTCTCGGGTTCAATTCTGGTCAAGGGCATGTACATTGGTTGAGGGCACATCCCCAGTGGGGGGTATGCAGGAGGCAGCTGATAATGTTTCTCTCTCATCGATGTTTCTGACTTTCTATACCTCTCCCTTCCTCTCTGTAAAAATCAATAAAACATATATATTTTTAAAAAAGAAAGAAACGGGTACACCTAAGCCCCAACCAAGTGCCCAGCCTTCTGCACAGGAGTCTCGCGGCGCCCATCTGCTGTGGATCTCACCTGACCACAGCTCCCGAGACCCAGAAGAGCAAAGCCTCAGCTTCGCCCACTTTGCAAAAGAAGGCCGCCCACGCAGGGGCCTTGTCCTTCCTCTCTCTGGTCTTAAAAACCACGGCTGTGTTTTATGTTCTCTCCCAGCTCCCAGGAATCTTTAGCAGCTCGGCCGCTATGCTGTTTGAAGCAAGCACAGGGCCCGTAACCACAGATTTCTGCAAACACAGCTCCTGCGGCTCAGCAGCCTCGCTCACGCCTGCTTCACCGCTTGAGAAGTTCATGACGCCTGAAAGGGAAGCGCAGGCCTCACGTGATAATAAAGCAGAGCGTGCCTGTGCCGCCCAGGGCTCGTTTATCAGGGATCAGCTCTTTCCCCAGGAAAACTGCGAACCCTCCGCCGGCGGCCTTCTGGCCTCGACGTGGCTCCAAGTGTCTACTCCCAAGAGCCAGTGGCCACAAAGGAACTTTTGTTTAAATGGGGACAAGCGGGGCGGCGGCACCTGACGGATTGGAGTTTGAACGAACCCTTGGTGCTCAGGGGAATGAGCTATTTCGGCTGGAGCTGTCTCACCCAACGAGCCGGCCAGGCCAAAGAGCTCCCCGAAGGCCCACAGTGAGAGGCTTCGTGCCAGAAAGCCTGTGCCCCTTTGAAATCCTTTGACTTTCTCATTACCCTCCAAGGCAACCGGCCGGTCCTTCGTGCCAGAGCAGGCCCCGGAGCCTCTCTAGGCCACACACAACATGATGCTGGGACCTCTCTCGCCGGCAGGCCGGCCCTCGGAGCCATGCAGGCTCCTTGGTGGGCCTGAAATGCCCTGTCTTCACTGAAACCCAAGTCCAGGAATTGTCTCGGGCAGAAAAAAAAATTGACCAGCTGCTAAAATGTGGCTGGAGCTTTCTCTGATCTAAATCATTCCAGTTCTGCAGACCCGCTAGAGCCAAGGGTCTTTGCCGGGTCCACGATCTCCACGATGCTGATCCGGAGTCCGGATCTGCGGATGGGTGTCGCTTTCTTCAGACCCGGTCAAGCTCCTGGGGATCGACTGGAGTTTAGGACGAGCACATGCTCTTAAACTCTACGGACCTTACAATTTTATAGTCTTGTCCAGCGTGGGCACCAGGCTAACTACTCCCTAAGTCAAAGAATGTTACAATTTAATTTTCTCCCCACCCCGTGCAAAGACGTGTCCCTGGGAGACTGAGCTTCTGCCACAATCCAACCTCAAGGTCGCCCGACAATTCCGACCTTTCGTTTCCCAGAAAACATTCTGAATCTGAGGACAGCGATCGTTTGGTTTGCTGGTGGAAGGACTGGTGAGCAAGGAGATAAATAACATCAATGGCTCTGGGGACTGGTTATCTTTGTTTTTAATATATTTTTATTGATTTCAGAGATGAAGGGAGAGAGACAGAAACATCAATGATGAGAATCACTGATCAACTGCCTCCTATACCCTCCACACTGGGATCAAGCCTACAACCCGGGCATGTGCCCTGGCCGGGAATCGAACTGTGACCTCCTGGTTCAGAGGTCAAAGGTCAACCACTGAGCCATGCTGACTGGGCATCTTTAGAATCTCTACCAGGAGAGGAGGGCTTGGACTGAGAGGGCAGGTACACAGGTGGTACCAGTCTATGTCATCCCAGGACCCCCTACCCCCCCCCCCACACACACACACAGATACATACACCCAGAAGGCCCTATCCTAAGTCCTGCCACTCCCCTGCCATGTCTGGGCCCAGAGTGGGGTCTTCTCTGCCAGCCCCCACTGTTTGACAATAAATGTGGGTCCTAGACCCCATCCTGCCACACTCCTGGCACAACTTGCAGGGGGCTCCCCCAGGAGTCCACTCCATCTCATTGCACAGGGACATTACAAATGTGTCCCCCACATTTCTAGCCTTCAGTGGAACTCTGGGCCTGGATGGGGTGCCTCGTGATTCTAGAAATTCCATTTCATGGTGGAGATGACCTCGGTGGGGTGGGGGGGAGATATCAACTGTAAAGTTACTTTGCATCACGATTCCAGTCACTAACTGAGGAAGGGAGGTGGGAACAAAAGCACCCACAAGGCTACCTCTTCCCTCTGTGTTAACGGAGCCAGGAAGCCAGAGTGACCTAAGGGACAGGCTGTTTGTCTTTTCCATGGTCTCCACACAAGCTGGTGCATCTTCATTTCCAAAGGTCACAGGAAGTATGATATAATCTCTTGGTCCTTTTGCCCAACTGTGCCTAAGAATGAAAACGTTGTCCAGGAACACATTTGGCTCCCCGATGGGTAGGTCACCCGTGGCTGCAGAAGAGGCAGATTCTGTACTGATGCCCAGTTCCAGGCCTGCCCCACTCTGGTTTCAACGACTTCCAACGGGCACAGAGTGAGTTCCTGAAACACAACAGGGTGAATGTCTGGCCGAGTCCTTGAAGTGAAGGGGACAAGGAGGCACAGGCTCAAGGTCTGAGTGGAAGATGCTAACGGTCAAAAGGAGCAGAACCCAGGACCTGTCACACGTGTGAAAACCAAAGTCAGGAATGGGCCGAAGCACAGCCACGATAGGGAAGTGGTGGGCCAGGGGAACGTGGGCTGGTCCTATAGCAGGAGCTAAGTCCCGCCTGTGCCCCACGGGCTCAGAGTCCCTTCTTGGCACAAGTCAGGACTTAAGCCTTGGCATCTTCCACCTCTAGCCCTGAGGTGCAGCCCACTGCAGTGGGTTGTGAATTTCTCTCTCTAGCCTTGAGTTTCTTTGGTGTATTTCTTTCCAAGGTGTACAGTAGACTAGAGAATGACATAAAAGATTCAGGCTATAATGAGCATCTTTATAAATACACTAGAGGCCCATTGCATGGAGATTCATGCAATAGGCTTTCCTTCCCCTGGCTGCCAGGACCAGTTTTCCTCTGGAACCGGGGACCCAGGCCTTCTCTCTGGCTGTTGCCTTCCGTTTTTGCTTTGGCCGGCTAGAGGCTTCACTCCAGCCAGAACCTTCAGTCTCCTATGCTCTGGCTGGAGTGCCGTCTCGTCTCCACCCCCGAGGGCGGGCGCTCGCCGCCTCCGCTGCCACCTCCTCCTCGTCTCCGAGCCTGGGGGCCAGGCACTTGCCACCACCACCACCTCCACTGCCGCAGCTTTGTCTCCATCCCCAGGGCCGGGTGCTCACATCGCTTGGCCCTGCCCCCCGCTCCTGATTGGCAGGTAGCATAGCCAATCAGGAGCCAAGGTACGGTCACATTTGCATGTTACTCTTTTATTAGATAGGATTAGAGGCCCAGTGCATGAATTCATGCATGGGTGGGACCAGCCGGCCTGGCCCCAATAGGGGCAGATCAGGGCCAGACCTGTCGGGAGGAGGAGAAGGCATAAGGTTGGCTGGCCCGCCTGTCCTGATCGGGGAGGGGCTGCAGGCTGATCAGGTGGTGAGAGCCTATTGGGGTGGGGCCAGGAGGGGAGAGGGGCTATAGGAGGTTGGCCAACCAGCCCCACCTCCATTGGGGTTGGGGGGACAATCAAGGGTGGGGTCAGCCAGGGGGAGGGGCCATGGGCTGATTGGGGTGGGGCTCACTGGGGGATGGGTGCAGGAGGTTGGCCGGCTAGCCCCACCCCCAGATCAGTAGTTAGCTGGCCACAGTGGGCATCATAATGACCAGTCATTCCAGTCCTTATGGTGTTATGGTCACTGTCTTTTGATATACCAGTATATACATAGCTGAGCTCTTCTGCTCTTGGAAAATGAGGTCTGGCATCACTGATGCCCCACCTGGTACCCTGAGAAGTGGGGCCCAGTTCACCTGGCCCATCTGGACTCTTGTTCCAAACCAAATATTCGCTTCCTCCACTGACTATCTTTTGACCTTAAACTACTGCCTCCAAGAGCAGATGTTTTGTTTAATCACATTTGAATTTTACGTATTCAGCTGCCCCTTATTAAGGCTGCCCATCTGCTGTATCATGCCAGTGAAGACATGCAGAGAATGGGTGCAGGTGCTATTAATAATTACACCAGAAAGAGAGAATGAACTGGGCCCATCCCAGATAAGCTCCATCCAATGATAAACTTCTGGTGGGTGGAAATTCTCATAGATCCGTTGATTCCTGGTATTGGGGGTTGAGAAGAGAAAAAATGTTGCATTTGGAGAGTTTTGGAATCACAATGATTAGCCTGGGAGTCAGGGAAAGGAGCAACTTTTTACTGGTGCAAAGGACGTGTCCACAAGGGTGTTTCCTCTCTGCTTTCTGCCCGTGAAGACCTGTGAGAAGACACCAGATCTGCTGGCACCATGATCTCAGACCTCCAGGACAGTGAGAAGTCAATATTGTTGTTTTTAGTCTAAACCACCCAGCCTATAGCATTCTGTTATAGCAGCCTGGCCAAAGAGAGGCAGCAAATGTTTACATATAATGCATTCTGTGCCAGGTATCGTGATACACACTTTACTCACTTTAAGGTATTGCCAGACTCAGCACAACCCTATGAAGTAGGTAAACTATTATCCTCATTTTATAGATGAGGAAACCATGGAACAGGGAGATTAAAGGTACTTGTCCAAGATCACACAGGTAGTGAACAGCAGAATTAAGATTTGAGCCCAAGCATTTGAGTCCATGCCTCTGACAAGCAGGTCTCTGGAGAAGTAAGTCAATGAGAGACCAGCGCTGCTCCTGATGTAATAATGACCTGTGATGACCATGTGGCTCACAAACCAGGGCTTCTGCACATGCTGCTACAGGACCCAGCTTGTCCCCACTGCTTTTCCCTCAAACAAGCATCATCGGTGGGAACTTCTGAGGTCAAGGTATGGTCCAAGGACATTGCTGGGAGCGCCTGCATCCTAGGAAGACGGCCAGGATGCTGAGAAAGCCCTACCTTTGGACTGAGGTTGGGCAGGGAGCAGATGCTGGAGGGAGGCAATGAGTGTAGTACCTACCACTTGGTCCACTGTGCACAAGAAGTAGACCCGGGACCCTTTGAGAGCCTGGAGATGAGAGGAATCCATCTGAGCATCCCAAGACACTACTGGACCAAACTGTTTTCCCCTGCCCTGGATTCCTCAAGCTAACCCAAGCCCCGGAAGAGTCAGCCTTGAGAAAGAGAATGAAAGTAACCACATGGTGCTTTGCCACATTCCACTAAAACTTTTTATCCTAACAACTTCTCATCTGTAAAAAAAAGATGAATGATTTGGTTTAAAACAAACCTATTAGCTAGCATCTTACTAATGAAACCTGCAATGTCACCAGCAACCTATGAAGTTCGATGAGAAGGATGAGAAGACAACTAGGACGACACAGTCCCTGATCTCAGGAAATTCAACACAACACAACACAGGATGAATGATGTTGTGAAAGCACAGGACATGTAGGCCTCCTGGAGGAGAGATGCCGTCTGCAGTATCTCCGGGCACTGCAGATTCCACCTTCATTCAGCAGCATTCCTTTGCTGGCGCAGATGTTCAACAGTCGTTTCTGTGGACGAATTCCTGGAGGGGCTGGGAAATTGGACAAGGTCTGGGCAGAAGAACAGGAATAAGCAGAGCCTTTGAATCCAGACGGCTTGAATTTGAAGCCTGGCTCAACCACTAACGAGTTAAGAGAACTCTTTCCTTTCATGAGCTTCAGTGTTCTCATCGATAAAATGGGGATGATTTTATTTGCCTTACAAGGATGTGACAAGGGTGAAACTTTGTAACATGTAAGCACTTACCTAATGGCCACCCCAGAATAAGTGTCAGCTATGGTTGGACTCAACTGCCTGTTGGTCATGAAAATAATACCTTGTTAGCATGCCCAAACATTCTGTTCCCACTGGAGAAAATGCCAGGCAGGCAACAGTTCTGAGACGGGCATCACTTGATTACCTAAAAGGAAACCTTAAAACCACGTTCTGGTTCCCACACATGAAAGACGGGACATGGGGCTCTGTCCTTCGCTCATCTTCTTCCGTTTAAATTTTCCAGAAGCACCCGGTGTGCTCGGAGCAGAGGCCATAAATCTTAGTTCTCTCCCTGCTTGTTATAAATAAGGCAAGTGGCTTCCAAATTCATACAGGCTTTATATTTACATGGGTCCCCATGCTGTTCAAAAGGCAGGAAGAGGGATTCGGCCGGCAGCTGCAGAAGGAACAAGGGAATAAAGTCCAAAAATGACCAGACCTCGGCTCCAGGGATCAGTCTGATTTATGAGACAGAATGACAGAAATGTCTGAGTCTGTACCTGGTACGGAGCTGGGGACTGGTCCATAACTGGTGGAGGCTTCTGAGCCGCAAGCCGGGAGCAGAGCCAAATAGCAGCAGTTCAGGTGCATCAGCCTTGGCACCCGGCTGGCCTCTCCCTCCGTCCCTCTCGCCCCTCAGCTGGGCATGGATTCATGCAGGGTCAGCAGGACATACTGGACAGGATGACTCATGTCATTCTGGTCAAACAAAGCAACCCTACAGAAATGCTTTCCACTCAAATGGGACAGGTTGGGAATCAATTAGGATGACATGGGACAGCTTAGCAAGTCACAGCAAGAGATAAAGTCCTCAGAGGCCTGGTCAATAGCTGGAGTCCCCCAACCACCAGATTGTCAGGACAAGGGGTGAGTCCTGACACAACCAAATGCCAGGTCAGAGGGGCACCCTGCTCCTACATTCCGGGGGACCAAGGAGGGGATAAGCAAGGACATTATTCAGCTACATGGAGACAAACAGTACCGAAGCTTGAGTTTATACTGCCCATCCCCCTGGAGTTGCTCCCAATATCCTCAGAAAGATGCAGGAACAGCCAGAAACCAGAGGTGACAGGATTCTTCTGTGAAGTCAGCAATGGGAATGTGGCCTGAAGCCCCCACCTGGAGGAGTTGGGGCAGGAAGACTGGAGAAGGTGGCCTCCATCCACCACGCCTGCCCGGCCAGGTTGGCACCTCACCCCCCATTTCAAGCCAGAACCAGAGCCGGAGGAAACGGGGAGAAATTTAGTCTAGGGGTCGGGAAAAGAAGAGAGTTCACCTCAGAGGACTAATTACTCTGAAGTGGGATGGTACCCAGCTGGGCCCATACACGGCTATTACAATGTCATTGACTGTGTTTCCTATGCTGTACTTCACATCGCTCTGGCTATTTTTCAGTGCAGGCTTTGAGGTTAGCTGACTGAAGTTTAACATCTAAACTGCTGCCAACATCTAAACTTCACTCGATAAACAGGAAACGAACCATTTCTCTGCAGGGTGGTCGTGAAGAGGGGGGAGGCATGGTCTTGCCCAGCTCAGTGAGATAAATCTGGGCATGCAGTGGGAACTCTATTCTTCTAGGACTTCCAGCTGTGCTCTAAATGCTTCTGAAAGCAATACCTAATGCACTTGTGTGTGTGTGTGGGGGGGGGGGATATGAGAAAAGTAAGGCACCATGTAGCACTGAAGGTGCCAGCAAGGAAGGAGTCAGAGCCAAATTCTCAGACTTGCACCCTTTTACACTGTCCCACATGAAGCCTGCCTACCCCCATGCGATGCCAGGCACACTGGTCTAGGACAGGGATCAGCATGCTTTTTTCTGCAAAGAGCAAGACAGAAAATATTTTCATCTTTTCAGGTCACCGCTACTTAACTGTACCACTGTAGCTCACAAGCAGCCACAGACAAAATGTATGTGAATAGACATGGCTATGTACCAATAAAACTTTATGTACAAAAGCAAGTGGTGGGCCAGACTTGGCCATGGGGCTATAGTTTGCATTCCCTAGTCTAGGGATTTGGGGTTTATCAATTTTTTTTATTGTTTAAAGTATTACAATTAGTAGTACATGTTTCCTTTTTTTTTCCCCTTGACCTCCCCGCCGGCTTTCCCAACCCCCAGCATATGCCCTCACCTGTCCCCCACCCCTTGGTGTCTTGTGTTCTATGGGGTTTATAAAATTTACACAGCTAGCAAACAGCCGAACTAGGACTAAACGAGAAAAGACTCTGCACTTTTCCATGGCCCCAGCCATACCCAATGCTACCCTGCTGCCAGGGGTCTATTCCTGCCCCCCTAAATTCAGTGTGCCCTTTTATGCTCATCCCCTCTCACTAAGCATGTTCCATCTCTCGGGAATCAACTTCTCCTAGACATGAGATACTTACAGACACAAAGGACTAACCCAAGTCATCACCAGAGACCACCGACTTTGGAGGTCAAAGGCACAGTCATGGGCACCTGACCAGGGCTCACATCCCCTTTGGCTGCTTCCCAGCTGCAAGCAGGCAACCCCCCGAGTGCTTCCCTTGCCTGTGGGAATCCATTGGGGTTTTAGAAAATTAAATAGGTGCTCAGTGAACATGTGACAGCTGCTCCAGCTGGGAGCAGATGTGAGTAACACAGCCCTCAGCCCCTGGAGTCGCTGGATCATGCCACCTGCACTGGAGACCTCGTATGTGATACAACCAGACCGCGGGCGGCTGGCTGGAGATGTGCCGTGTGTGCTGTCCACCCCTTCCACCTCCTCACTGAGGGAGCCACTTGGACTTAGCAGCGAATTATTCCTCTTTTCATTCCTCCAGGGAGCGCGCTCTCCCTCAAGACAGCTGGTCATTATTATTCCACGTTGCATTGCTCTCTTGACGTAAAAGACTTTATTTGATAAAAGGAGACCGGATTTCACAGCCTGGTGTAGGCCTCCGTGCCTCCGAAGGTGTAGAGAACAAAGCCACCGGGGACAGCACAGCGGCCCTTCAGAAACCCAATCTGCCTTCCCACGGTAACCTCAGAGAAGCAGACACCTCGGCCCGGACAACGGCCTGCGCCCCCCTCCTACTGTAGGGATAGAGGCAGCTGGGACCCTGAAGGTCACAAACTCACAGACATGCAGAGCGGGCGACTCCCCACCTTCCGGACAAGCCGGAGTCAAGTGCGGCTGCAGACCGCCTACGCCCGCAGTCAGCTACGCTGCTCTGCAGAGAGGTCTTGACCGGCCTCTGCAAAGACTCGTGCCCAGCGGCTCCCAGCTCCCCTGGAAGCGTTAATACACACGGGACGCTAAAAGCACTGCCGGTCAGCTGCCAGGCGGTTCTAAGCTTTCCATGGATTAACTTAGTTAATCTTTGCCATGACCCAATGGAGTGTTGCTTAGTTATCCCCGTTTTACAGATGAGGAAACTGAGGCACAGAGATGCTAAGCAACTTGTCTGAGGTCACACAGCCTGTAACAGAGTTCCCATTCACACACGCCCTGTGCAGACACATCCTGTCCTGAGAAGCCAGCTCATTTTTGTCCTCCCCATGGCACCACGCTCCTCTCGCCGCACAGAATCTGAGGTGTGGATGGGCCGGGCAGCCTGGAGCCCGGTCCTCTCGTTTTGCAGTTGGAGACAGATTCCCAGGGCAAAGGGGTCAGGTCTGCAGCCACCAAATGAAGGCATTAATACCGACTCAATACAGTACCCTTCCCTTCTGCCAGAACTCACACCCAAAACACACATTTCATCCTTCAACGCCCAGGAAACCACAGGAGAAACATGCGGTCCTTTCCCCAACCACAGGAACAAACTCCGGGGAAACAGGGAACCAGACCCCCCATTTGTCGTGTGATTCCAGCATAACCAGAACCACACATCAGGCCTCAGTCCGCAGGCTTCACCACAGTGACCGTCACCTATCCACTCACCCTCAACCCGTCTTCTCTAGGACCAAACGCAAGATGGCAGGCACAGGGCAAGGCCGAGCCCAGCCCAAGCTCAACTCCGGGACAGAACATGTGCCTCTTATAAGGCGGAGTCATGAGCAAAGACCAGCGAGGAGTCCCCACAGCAGAGGCCAGGAGAGGCTGCTCGGGCCGATGCCACCATGAGCACCTCAGTGACTCCGTGGTGCCTGGGGAGGCCTGGCTGAGGCGCCACCCCGCAGCACCGGGGCGGCCGGACGAAAGACAGCAGGTCTTCGATCGGCACCTGCCCCCAAAGAGTGGCCACATCATGAGACCCCTCCTCATCCTCTGGGTAGCCACTGAGGAAAGAGACAACAAGAGACAAATGGGGGCCCTCATTATGTGGCACATCTGGCCTCACGACACGTCCTAAAAACTTTACAGTAAATATCCCGGCCAATCACGGCCCTGAGGTCCCTCACAATCCAAATCACAGATGACAGCTGGAGTAGACACAGAGGTGCGAGTCTCCACCGCCCGTGCGACCTGCTCCTACCTGCTTCCATCAGCTGGCACTGCTGGCCGAAGACGTGGGAGAAGGTGACGGGGCCTGTGGCAGGGCCGGCCGGCTCCAGCGTGGACTCCATGGCCCCCCTGGGGTCTCGGGTATTGGTCCTGGGGCAGCGGCCAGGCCCCCCCGGAGTGTCCAAGTGCAGGATGATGTCACTGGCTGGGGAACTGGAGCTCTGACACGACTTGTCACTCCCAAGCAAATGTCCCCACCCCCGAAGTTTATAACGCCTCTTCCTCTTGTCACCGGCTCCTTGCGGGTTTCTCTCAAACGCCAGCCAAGTGAAAAATGGAACCCTACGGAGTTCGGCAGATCTTGCTCGGCTCCAGGAGTTTGATGCAAAAGGAAACCTAAGTTTTACCCGACAGAAGTTGTTTCCTCTTGTCTCGGAGGAGTGACTGAGGCCCGGCCCCCCATCTCAGTCTTCCCGGGGGTCACCTGGAAGGCACAGGGTCCTCGATGCCGCTCAGCCCTGCTGCCCGCGAGAGCGCTGGGTCCCGTGCCAGCGGCAGGAACGCACTGCCGGCTCCTCCGTGGCTGCTTGCAGGGAGGAGGGCAGGGGGCAAGGCTGCCGGGCTCCCCAGGGAGCTGGCCTCACAGGCAGGCGCAGGCGGGAGCTCAGGCTGCTGGGCAGCTCCAGCCCCGGTCTTCCTCCTTCTGGAGCCCTAGCGCCGCTGTCCAGGGTCTGCGCCCCCAGAGCAGCCAGATGCGGCAGCCAGCACCGGTGGGGACACTCTGCAGCTCCAGACCGAGGTGTCCGCGGTTCACCCTTCACTCCGGATGCCTTTCTCTCCCCGAGACGCCCTCCTCGCTGGGCTGTGGGGAGGGGAAGGAGACATGGTTATGAACCCCTGCTGGGACCTACCCCCACAGCGCCGCCCCCCTCCCAGCCCACACACCCACCCCTTCTCCATGATGCAAAAGGGCCTTCCTTGGAGAGAGAGGCTCTGGGCGCAGGGGGAAGTGCTAACTCAGCTCAGCAGGCTCCCGGCTGCTGTAACCTCTTCATGCCCACATCCCAGGAGGTGCCAGACAGGAGAGGAGCATGCCAGCCACACATCAAAGATCAGGGAGAGAAGAGATTCCAAGGGCCCTGCCTCCTGCCATGGCACTCCAGTGACCAGAGGTGGTCGGGGGGGGGGGGGAGGGCTCATCTCCAACGCAGACCCACTCTGTGCAGAGAGAGTCTGTCCCTGCTCCCACGGAAGGGGCAGCTCCTGTGGAGGGAGGGGGCGGGGGCGGGGGAGGGAGGGAACTTGCACATGATCACAACAGCTGTTTCGGTGGGCGCTGTCTTTATTTCGCTAGCCCATCTGCTGACCGCCAAGGTGCTAACTTTAGAGCCATGCTGACCAGATGCAGCCAGCGTTTCGCATCCTTTCACTGGGGACCTGGCTGCCGCGTTGGCAGGAGGTGGGCAGCAGCCTACCCACAGGAGAGGAAGAACGCAGCCCAGCACAGCAGCAGCAATCCAAGCACGCATGTCCTCTGCCCCAGGACGGCTCTGGCTGAATCCTGTACATAAGACACCGAAGGTAAAGTTCCAGCGGACACGTGGGCCAGAAAGACTCCCAAACACTAGCTTCTGTCGTTTGAACTCTTTGCCAGCAAGACGTTCAGCTCAGTGACGTTTGTTGGGCTTCCTGGGGTGGGGGAAGGCAAGGCAGAGGAAGTCTTGAAACACTTCCAAGAGTTAAAGGAAGTCTATGGTTTAAAGCAGCTTGAACTATTGAACCTTTTCTCGCGTGGAACAGGCCCTAAAGTTATAGGACATCAGAGACCCTTCCCCGTGACAACTCAGGTCTGAGACGCTCACGGACTAAGGTCCGGAGAAGACCAGGTCTCTTGGTCCCTGCAGAAACCCAGTGCAGGCTGGGAAATGGATCGGCTTCCCCTGTCTGGGGAGTTTTACTGCAGTTTTACTGCAGCCTAGCAATGGGCTACTTCGTTGCCGTAAAAAGATTCATGGTGGGTTCTGGAGAAGGTGGGATGAACAGGGGACACAGAGGGCTTTTAGGGAGGTGAAAATTCTCTGTATGACACTACTATAATGATAGATACATATCATCCTGCCTTTGTCCAAACCCCCAAAACGTGCAACACCAAGTGAACCCTAAATGTATACTACGGACGTCCGATAATTATGATGTGTCAGATTCCAGGACTGTAACAAATGGGTTATCTCAGTGGTTGGCAAACTCATTAGTCAATAGAGCGGCAAACCTCGGCTCGTGAGCCACCTGTGGCTCGGGAGCCGCAGTTTGCCGACCACTGGGCTACCTGATGAGAGATGTTGATAATCAGGAAATTTATGCATGTGTGTAGGGCAGGGGTTGGGGCAGGGGCAGTGGGGGAAGATACACAGGAAATCTCTGTACCTTCCTCTTAATTTTGCTCTGAACCTAAAACTGACCTTTTAGAAAAAATCACCTTAAAAAAGAGCCAAGGTAAACCTTTATACACTAATTCAACCTGCAAGTGTCTCTTGTCTGTCTCCTTTCTCTGTACACCCAGTTCATTGCTTCTCACTGCCACACGAGTTCCAAACACCAAATCAGCAACACTTGACTCTGCCCGCCGCCTCAGCACCCGGCACCTGAGCTGCCTCCTGTAGACACAGTTCTGATGCCACCTAATGGCTAGTCACCAATATATCACCCAGTCAGGACAAGGATCAAAGGAACCGCTGCTGACAATTACACCAGGAGAAGTGGCATTAACTGGGAGGGGGGATGCATGCAAGACTTCCCGTGGCCACATACCCAGGAGGAGAATTACTCAAAGCTGTATGCAAACCTAATTTCATTACCACTGCCAGCTAGTGCTCAAAACTGGCAGTCCTGGTTCCACTCTCCCTGGGACTGCACATGGGTGCCCACTTTCTCACGCCTCTGCCAATCACTGTCGTCGGCAAAAATTGGGATGTTGGGCCACCTCCCAGGGACAAAGTTAGAGTTCATTGTCCCCATTTGCCTTTCCTTAATTACTAGTAAGTGAGGCGTGCCCTGGAGCTCATTCACCACTGACATCTGTTCAGGAAATGTCCTCGTCAGAGCCTCTGTCCCATTTTCCAGTCACTTTTCTCTTTTTTCCTCTTTTCTTACTCCTGTTAATTTGCACAAGTTCCTTGACTTTGCTAGATATTCGTTTAGACCAGCGGTCGGCAAACTGTGGCTCATTGAGCCACATGCGGCTCAAGAGCTGCCGTTTGCCGCTCTGTTGATTAATGAGTTTGCTGACCACTGGTTTAGACTGTGCGACTATCTTCTCTTGATGAGTCATCCAACTGATACCTTTGTCCCTGTGTCTTTTCTTAACTAAAAAAGTACTTTGTGTGTGTGTGTGTGTGTGTGTGTGTGTGTGTGTGTGTGTGGTCAGTTTCATTGCTCTTCTGACTTATAGTCTGTCTTGAGGGTCTTGCCTAAAACATCCTTCCCTCCTCCCAGGCTGCAAAGTCAGCTTCCTTTATAGGCTTATCTTTCATGCTTGGTGCCTTCCTATCTGGAGCCTCCTTTTATATCTGATATGATATAGAGTAATGTATTGTTTTTCTCAAGATTATAAACCAGTTTTCCCAAAACCCATCCTCTTTCCCCACTATGACCCCAGTTATGACCAATCCAGTCCCACATATGTGGGTCTGGTCCTGAGCTCTCTCCCGTACTGCTGATCCCCGCCCCACCCCCTACACCACCATCATGCTATGCCGTCAGCGCTAACATTTTAGAGTTAGTGACCAGCATGTTCAGAAGTCTGGATTTCAAATCTTTCAGACACAAGCCCAGTCTGATGGTGCTGAGCCTGCGTGTCTCGCACAAGCCATCAGCCGGAGCAACAAAGAACCCCTTTCTAGGGGACACACGCCCTCCCTCTTTATACACCAAACCCGGTCTGCATCCTTACAGGACAAGCCTGTTCCTCACAGAGATGTGTTCACGCATCGAAAACATCTCCAGAGATAAAGGTCAAGCGCAAACCGCAGCCAAGAAGACATTAACTGCCTTACAGGACCCTTGTCATGAGTGCAGATGAAGAGCATGCACTAGAGATCTGATGCCCCACACTAGGCCATAGGTAGACTGAACAGGGGTCTCGGCATGGGGGAAGGAGGAGGCAGTGGGAGAAACAACACTTAACCTCTAGACCCATCGTCAACAGAGGATGGTAACCGAACAAGTGGGAACACATTCCACACCTAGAATTACAAGAATTATGGGATCAGGCAAGTTCTTGTCATTCCAGTCCAGGTGAGGGCTGGTGCCTTAGGGAAGCCCTTAAGGGAAGGAACGGTACAGCTGGATCTGAGGACATACCTGGATTTGCATCATCAGAAGGAAAAGGTTGGATTGGGAGTGGCAGGGGGAGTGGAACAAGCACCCACACCTGGGCGACGCCAGTTTAAATGCCTGTTACACCGAAATGGTTTCAAAGTCCACTTGGGGCTCTTTAGATCGGGATGGAGACGCATTTGCTCTATGTCCAATCGATGGTCACAGCTTCATTTTTAAGCTCTCGCCTGATGCATGTTCAATCCTCTAGACTTTGCACTGACCTGCACCAGAGAGCTCCCTTAACTTTGCTCCGACTCAGACTCCCAGGGGAGTTGAGGGCTAATTATCTGAATAAACAGGCTGAATCCATCAGCTGCCATCCCCTACAGCTCCCCAAAAGTACCGACTACCACAGACGGGCACCACAGACGCATAGAGGCAGCGTGAAGGGCAACTCAGAAAACCTCGACCCTGAGCTCGGAGGAAAAGACCACGGGGAGAGGCTGCAGAGTGCCAGGAGCCAGACTGTGTCCACTGGCATTCTCATTTAGCAGCAGGTGCTGACCTGCCCCATCCCAGATGAAGAAACCCGGGCTCAGGGCAGTCCAAGTACTTTGCCCAGGATTCCACAGCCAGAAAATCATACCTCCATTGACAGGTAATCTACGAGTCGAATGGTTCCTCTGGCTCTCTGCTTGGTGACCAGCTACCACCGATTTCTGTGAAGATTTGTGGTGCTGGCTCGTTTGCCATGAAGGTTTCCATACCGACTCCAGGTTCCCAGCAAGTCACAATAAACGTCTTCCTTTTTACACAATCATGAAGCAGCTTTGCTAGGATATAATTCACATGCCATCCAATTCACCCTCTTAAAGTGTAATGTCTTTTAGTACGTGCACAAACATTGTGAGGAGGTTCTCATCACCTCCGAAAGAAACCTATGCACGTTAGCCATCACCTCCTCCATACCCGCCCCTTCCCAAGCAACCACTAATCCCCGAATGTCTCCATACACCTCCTTCTTCTGGACTTGCAGGTGCTTGGAACCATAGAACACCTGTTACACTATCTTGTCTCGGTGCAGTAGCAGGTACTGAGTTATCCTAGCAACCCGAAAGGCAGCAAACACTAAAAGAGTAACTGTCTCAAAAGGAGCTTAATTAGCTGAAATTGGTTTGGCTCAGTGGATAGAGCGTCAGCCTGCGGACTAAAGGGTCCCGGGTTCGATTTTAGTCAGGGGCATGTGCCTTGGTTGTGGGCACATCCTCGGTGGGGGGGATGCAGGAAGCAGATGATCGATGTTTCCAACTTTCTATCCCTCTCCCTTCCTCTCTGTAAGAAAATCAATAAAATATATATTTTTTAAAAGGAGCTAAATTAAAATTTCAATTCTTAATTAAAATTCATTTAGAAGGCTAACCCTTTCTTTTGTTACAGAAATCACTGGCCTGGAAATCCAGGCCAGAAAGAGATAATAATGTCCTTTTACATCATCCAAACAGAACCTGTGGAAGAAAACATGATGTCTGCCTAGAGGAACAGGTCTTAAATTAAATTTCCTCCATGCTGGGTCTTCAATTATTTCTGTAATTTCATTTGTACTTTCCAGCACAGAATCTACTTTCCTTCCTTCCTTTCTGAATAATTCAATTCAACCCAAAAGATGGGGCAAGATGGATGAATAGAAACCCATGCCCGAGGTGTGGGGGCGGATCCCAGTGCGGAGTCAGAACCTAAGCCAGATGAGGGGCAGTGTCGGGTGAGGAGGGAGGCAGGAGGGGAGGAGCCAGGCAGGTGAGGAAGACGTTCGGTCCCGCAGAGCAGCCACAGGTGATGGCTCCATACAGAGGGGCAGTAAGCAAACAGGAACGGAAGTCAGATGCCTCGCTGTTGGAGAAGAGGGAGAAGCCAGAATAAAATGTATGGTGTTAAACGGGAATTGTTAAGTATTGGCATGAACTCATGGTTTTCTATATGTAGATTAAAGACGTAAATCTAGATTCCGGTGTGTGTTTGTGTGCGTAGGTCAGTATCCTATATAATAAAAGAGAAACATGCAAATTTGACTTACCTTGGCTCCTGATTGTCTATGCAACCAGCCAATCAGGAGCGGGGGCGGGGCCCGGGGGTGGAGATGAAGCAGTGGCAGCAGTGGTGGTGGCAGTGGTAAGGAGCACCCAGCCCCCAGGGCCAGGTGGTCGTAGGCAGCCGGGGCTGAGCTGAGCAGGGCGATGGCTGGGTGCCCAAGGCCTAAAGCCTCGCCAGAGGCTTTAGATCTTGGGCAGGCTGGGGGTGAGCCATCAGTTGGACATCCCCTGAAGGCTCCCAGTATGTGAGAGGGGGCAGGTTGGGTTGAGGGACCACCCACCCCCAGTGCACAAATTTCGTGCACCAGGCCCTTAGTATACACATAATGTTCTCTAATTCTGTCCACTGGGAAGCCTTGGGAGCCCAACTGCAATGAGAGCTCACAGAAGCCACAATTAGGCTCTAAATACCACTCTTTCCTAAAAGGAACCAGGGAACCCTGGCTGAGGTACAGACTATAGTAAGTTTGCTAAATGTGCCCAGGGAAATGGCACAAGGTAAAGAATGTTGGCGGAACCATGGAGACTATGAAAAGTTATTAAACTGGAGAAGTAATCAAAATGACATCAGCCACAGGTAGAAAGAGCTAGCCAATTGGGAAAACAGAAGAAAGTCAGAATGGAACACGGAAACATAGTATGGAAAAGAGAGAGGAAAGATGAAACACGGGGATTCAGTTAAAAGCTCTAACATTTTTAATTGTCATCCCAGAGAGAAAATCAGAAGAAATCACTGATACTATTTGAAAAAGCTAAGATTTAAAAGCTCAGTGAACCCTAAGCAGGATGAGTGAAAATATAATCACACCGAGACAAATCGCAGCAATACGCTGAAAACCAGAAACAGAGAACGTCTTAAAAGCAGCAGGAGGTGGGGTGAGGAGAGAAGTGACCGTCAAATAAAATTTCAAAAATAGAACGTAATAGCATCAATACATTGAATAACCAAGAATAAATCTCTTGAAAAACACTCAAGACCACTGGACAGAAAACTATAAAAGATGAAAAGTAATCTAAATATATGAAGAAATGATTTGATGACTTGATGTTGTAGAAGTTTAATTCTCCCCAAGTTGATCTACATATTTCATCTGGGTAAAATGTGAACTGTTTTTCTGTGAAAATTAACAAAATGATTCAAAAATTTAATTGGAAAGGCAAAGGGCCACAATCTCTCGATGGCAACCAAGAGTGAAAGAGGATTTGCCACCGGATCATTCCAGACAGATTACTAAGCTTCAGTAATTCAGAGAACGTGATACTGGCTCAAGGACACCCAACCAGACCCACCAATGAGAAGGAAGGGTCCAGAAGAAAACACAGCTGGAGAGCAATGGAGGTGCTCAGAGTATGGGGTGAAGAAGGGGGGGGGCGGGGAAACCTGATTCCAGTCTCACGCCACCCACAAATTCTAGGTGGATTGTCATTTCGATGTGAGATTAAAACAAACCGTTTCTATTGTCATAGAGAGTATCTTTATGACCTTGGGGTAGGCAATGAGGTTTTTATATGTATGTATAGTTTTATTGATTTCAGAGAGGAAAAGAGTGGGAGAGATAGAAACATCATTGATGAGAGACAATCATTGACTGGCTGCCTCTTGTCATGCCCCCTCCTGGGGAGGGAGCCTACAAACTCAGGCATGAGCCCTTGACAAGAATCAAACCCAGGACCCCTCAGTCTGCAGGCCAATACTCCATCCACTGAGCCACACCAGCTAGGGCAGCTGAGATCTTAAACAGGATGCAAAAAGCATTACCTGTTAAAACAAGGTAATTGGGGGGGGGGGGTGGTTTTGGTTTTAGTTTCTACAACACAGCTGCTGTTATTAGCACGAGATAGAAACCTGGGCTGCAGGCATCTTTTGTGCTGGCCTTTGGTACTCCCCCTGCCTTTATCGTGCCCAATACCACCCTGGGAGAAAGATCTCCTGGGCACAAGGCATGCTCAGACCAAGCCTTTGTTCTAGGTGGCTCTTCCTCTGCCCAGGTCAACATGGGGGTTGGCATTCTGGGTTGCGAAAGGCCAGGAGGCCCCAGGGCTTGCTGAAGCAGCTTAGGAAACGTCTGTCCAGGGAGTCACATGGCACAGTGTCTTCCTGAGTTCCTCCCATTTGCTGTGTCCCCTCCGGACATGGAGCCGTGGTACCCGCAGCTTTCTGAGCCTGAAAGGCGCCTCCCAGCTTCTTCCCCGAGTGAACGCCTCTGGCCCTGGCTCCCGAGGTAAGTCACACACACACACACACACACACACACACACACACACCCGCACGGAAGGTCAGATGTCTCTAGAACTCAGATCTCACTGTGAGATTTGAGGACCTTTGGTTTCTCCAGGGACAGAACTAGGTGAGGCACTCACCTCAGGCACAAAAACTCGGTAGTCAAAACAAATAATGTTTAAAAAAAAAAAAATCAAAATGAATGCAAAAAAAAAAAAAAAAAGTCACAATGAATGCACTGTCCACATTTAAAACCAAGACAGGGTCACAGGCAGGGCCTTTAAGGTACAGCTCGCTGCCTCCCATCCCCGAGTTTCTGATTCAGGAGGTCCAAGGTGGGGCCTGAGGATTTGCATTTCTATCAGGCTCCCAGGTGACGCTAATGCTGCTCATCTGGGGACCACACTTGGAGAGCCACTGCTTCAGGGTACACTGAGCCCACTTCCCACCCCAACCCCACGTCCAGGCATACAAAAAATGACCTCTACACCAGGAGCAGAAAGACGCAGAAAAGCAGCTACTACGCTACAAGAAAGATCAACATGGCCTAACCCGCTGTGGCAGCTGAAGGACAGCTCCCCACGGATCTCCACGCCCTCATCCCCAGAACCTGAGAACGTGTCCTTATATGACAAGGACAACTTTGCAAGCATGATGACATTAAGGTTCTTGGAGGGGCTGCTGTGGGTTATCCAGGTGGATCCAGTATAAAGCAGGCAATGCGATGGCAGAAGCAGAGATTGGTGGAGGGATGTGCTTTGAAGATGGAGAAAGGGGTCCCCGCCAAGGAATGTGGTGCCACTTGAAGCTGAGAAAGGCCTAAAAATGGTTCCCCCCTTGGAGCCTCTGGAGAGAGAGCAGCCAACTGACACTGGCCCAGTTACACTATTTCAGACTTCTGCCCTCTTGACCAGTTAGAGAATGACTGTGTTGTTTTAAATCAGCAAGTTTATGGTTATTTGTTACAGCAGCAAGAGGAAACTAATACTCTCTCCACCTCAACAATATCCATGTCAGCTATAGGAGATTCATTTTGATAGGTACTCCCTCCCTCCCCCACCCCCCATTGGTGGGAGGTGTTATGATGTAACCAGCACCTGCCAAAGACCCTAAGCCCCCCAACTCCAATCATGTGCCTTATATGAAGCTGCCAATCAGCGCGTGCCGGGCACCCTAAGCCCCACCCCCTCCCCCTTAAAAGGCACCTTCACCCTGCACATGCCCTCTCTCTCTCTCTTGGGAAGTGAGCCAGCAGGGTCGTCTCTTCTCCTAATAAAGTCTGCGTCCTGGCACCCCGGCCTCCAGCCTTCTGTTTCATCGTCCACATTGGAGACAAGCCTTTCATACACAGGAGCACTCAGATTCTGAACAGCTCTGCAAGAAGTTATGTTGGCTCCATTTTACAGATACGAAAACAGGAATGGTTTCCTCTTCAGATTTGGCTGTGGGGCTGGCTGGAAGGTCATCCTCCCCTAAAGAGGGTGGGTGAAGAGTGGGCACAGGGCCGACTTATCTGTTAAGCAGAGTGAACATAGGGCATAGAGAGTCAACGATACTGTTAGGGGCCCACAAAAAAATGTTTTATTTCTTACAAAAAATGAGATCTATACTTCAACTGTTGTTTTTATCATTTCAAGATTTTTTTCTAGAGAAAGGGTCCCCCAAATGCAAAAGTGCCCCCGGAACTCATCAGTTACAGCATGACCCTGCGTCGACGCCTTTGCCAGCAAAGGAGAGGGGCTCAAAGGCAGCTGGGCGGGCAGCCAGCTGACTTCATACAACTGCACACCCGAAAAGGGAGATGTGGAACCATCGGTGACGGCAGCATGTGGTGGCATGGGATTTTCAAGCAGGAACGGGGTCAAGAGTGGCTGCGCGGCCAGAAAACAGACCTCTCTCTCACCCAGGAATTGATGCTTCCAGTGGAGTAGTCAACAACCTCCCCCTCCACCACCTTTTCTGGTTCACAAGTTTCTTTGTTATGAAATGAATTGTGTCTTCCCCTCACTCCAGCAACAACAAAAAAATCACATAGGAAAGCCCTAACCCCCAATGTGACTGTATTTGGAGATAAGGCCTTAAAGCAATAGTTCTCAACCTTTCTAATGCCGCGGCCCTTTAGTACAGCTCCTCATGTTGTGGTGACCCCCAGCCATAACATTATTTCGTTGGTACTTCATAACTGTAATTTTGCTAGTGTTAATGAATCGCAATGTAAATATCTGTGTTTTCTGATGGTCTTAGGCTCTACAGCAGCGGTTCTCAGCCTGTGGGTTGCAACATGGTCACTAAAGAACCGTTAGCAGGGTCGCCTAAGACCATCGGAAAACACAGACAATTGCATTACGATTCATAACAATAGCAAAATTTCAGTTATGAAGTAGCAACGAAATAATGTTATGGTGGGGGGTCACCACAACGTGAGGAGCTGTACTAAAGGGTCGCGGCGTTAGGAAGGTTGAGAACCACTGCTAAAGGAAGGAACTGAGGTTAACTGACGTCAGAGGGCTGTGCCCCCAATGCGGCAGGATTGATGCCCCCATACGAGGAGGAAGAGACACCATGGAGGAAAGGCCAGGAAGGGCCCAGGAGGAGGGAGCCTCTGTAAGCCAGGCAGAAAGGGCTCACAGAAACCAAACCCTGGGCTCCTTGATTTCGGCCTTCTGGTCTCCAGGATTGTGAGAAAATAAATGTACTGGGTAAGCCACTCCATCTGTGTTGTGATTCTGTAGGCCAAGCTGACTGAAACCTCCTCTGGTTCGATCCTCTCCTTACACAGGGCCAACTAACACAGTTGGCGTCCAGGTTCTGGCAGAGCTCGGCCTAGAGTCCTATCCTCGCTGCAGTCTGTCTGTCTGCCTCCCACAAGGACACAGAGCCCGCAGGTCATGGGTGCCCTCCAGCTGGTCCATCGCAGGCATCACCAGGGCTCTGCCAACACCGGAGTGGGTCCTGCAACAGGTCTTCCTATCTCTGGGCCGGCTCTGTCCCGATTTGGACAGTAATGGGATGACTAAGGGTTTCCGGGAGGCAAAGGAGGCCCTCCACACAGCTCCCCGGGTCATTAGCATGGAAGGAAAGGGGGCGAAATAGGAAATAAACTCATCAGCTTAATCCAGAAATACAGTAGTTCTCGCGCCCAGTGCTAATTCACCCGCACAGCTGGCAGAGACACATGCTCGATGAGCACACTACAGAAGCAATTGAGCATAAGAGGCAAAGAACAAGCATTCCTTCCAAGGATCCTCCAGGGTGTTAATGAAAAAAACCATTGAACCCTGTAAAGAATTTTAGTGAGTTTATCTGAGCCACCCTGTCAACATATGCCAAGAAGCAGAACCTCAATGAATTGAGATAATGCTCCGGAGAATGGCGGGTTACAATTCTATTTATATATCGCAACCAAAGGAGGGACATAGGTGGGTTACATGAAATTCATTGGTGATGGATTAAGGAGATGGGATAAGCAATCCCACCTGGGACTGGATAAAAAATAAAATGGCGGACACATACTTAGGTAAATGCAGGAACAATGAACATGATAATGAAGGAATTTGTGGCATCTGTCCTGGCGCCTACCACATTTGGCACAAACAACCACAGGGGCTCCAGAAAAAGGGAAGTTACAAGTTACCCGGACATCTCACAGATATGTTATCTTAGAGGCAAAAAGGCAAATGGCTCAGGAAAGATCTCAGTTGATATTTGTCAGGGAAAACACAGGCCTAGGACATGACTGCCCACTATAACCTGTTCGTATACTTAATTTTCAAACCATCTGTTGTGGTTATTTTAGGTAAATCTGAGTTTGCAAGACTGCCACGCAGGCCACCCCTGAGCTGTCAGGTCAGCGTGTGGCTCTTTCCCCCACAGGGATCCTGAGGGTGGGTTTTTCACCCGAATGGAAAGCGCCTGACTAATCAACGCTGGGGAATGAACGCTGCCTGCTATCTGCCGAGACACGAGACACAGACGAGATCTGGACTGGCTAGTGCCTTGTCCCGTTGTCCGAGTCTGAAATGTAACAAGAGCAGGTTTGTAACGAGGCAGCTGCTGGGCCATCTCAGCTTCATTTCTTTGCCTCAATAATCGATACGCCCGTGGGTCGCAGCTGCTATAAACGTCAAGCCGCAATTTGTGACTCACGCTGGTGACCGGAGGCTCGGCCGCCGAGCCCGAGCGGGATAATAAAAACGCTCAAGGCCACGGCGACATCTCTCTTCCCATCAGCTCCTGGTGCGGGAGGCTCGAGATTTTCTTTAATCCTGCGGACTCCCTGGGAAGGAGGGAATCATGGCTGAGGTGTCAGGCAACAGTGTTCAGTTGACCTCGGGAAGCTCAAGGACTCTGGGAGTGGGGTTTGGGGGGAGAGAGCGTGGACAAGTCGTTGGACAATATGACCTGTCACACCTAGAGCCCAACAGAGAAGAGCCGCCATGTGATGAGTGATTGCTCCCGCCTCTGGGCCTGCACCAACATTCCCTTCCCGTGTGATGTGTCGCTGCTTCCTGCCCTGTGGGTGACGTTGTCCTTCTGCATTCAGCCTGGCTGTTTTTCCTCCGGGAAATTTTCCCGGGACTCCCGGGCTGGGTGGGCATTTCCTTCCGTGTTCCCATCATCCACGGCACATAGGGACCCGGGTTTTCACTTGCCCAGAAGCGCCTCCCCCTCCTTCAGTAACAGAAAGCCAGTGCCCTCTGGAGAGTTCCCTCCACACTGAACACAGGGTTCGTGAGCTGTCGACCGGCGTCCTGTCTGCCTCTAGCCAAAGGAGTGGACAGAGGACCCAAGTCAAGTCAAATTTCTCATGCTGAGGCTACCTGATACTGATCAAGGTGAGGAAAATGGGGAGAACCAATTTGTCCTAGTTCGTCTCTGTGTCCTGCTCTTTAGAGCACTGGAGCTGCTGCCCACTCCTCTTTTCCGAGCCCGTTGTTCAGCTTCTCCTTCAACCCTGCGAACCGTCCCACAGCCTTCCGGTGCACTGTCTTTGCCTGAGGTTAGCCAGAGTCTGCTTCTGTTGCTTACATCCCCAAACCTTAAGGTACTCTGACATTCCACCCATCATTCTATTGCAACTGCCTAAAAACAATAGCTGTCACTCATTTCATAACCTCAGTGCCTGTCACGGGGCCCGACACAGGGCGACTGTTCACTGGCTTGTTGGGTGGAAACTCCTTATGCTCATCACTGAGTGATGCTGCTTTGATTGGCTGCATCAAGAGCTGTCAATCTGACATGCTGCTCAGGGAGGTAGGCGCCAGCAGACAAATGTGCTGGAAGAAAAACACGGCAAGCTTCCCAGCACACAGGTCTGAATTTAAATGCCAACCTCGTCAGTCGTTAGGTCTAACTCCGGGCACAGAGTTGGTCTGCCAGTCCTTGTATTCATAGCCATGGACCTGGCAATTGGGCAGGTGCTCAAGGAGTACGTGGGCCTGAGCGTGCAGCCCCTGATGTGAGCGTCTCCCCATCAGCATCTTAGAGACAGATCATCTTGTTTTCCACTCTATTGAGGCTTAAATACCAAGTAAAACATATAGCAGAGTCCGTGTTCAGTGCATAGCAATTCCCAGAGTGTGAGTTCTATCTGCTGCTTTTTCCCTACAGCATTACTAAGGCGGACAAGGGGAACCATGTTTGAACCTCCTGCCCTACGGCTCCGTCTACATTATCTGTCTAGTGTCTGGAGGGGAGAAGACACTTTCCGCTCCCCTCCAAGCTTCTGCAGCTGGGGCCCTGCTACTCAGACTGAGGACAGAGAGGTTCACAAGAGAAACACAAAGTTCATGAACACAGGCGGCACACATACACCTGGAAGATACTCAGGGCTGATTAACTCAAAGGGGTGGTGAGAACTTGAGGCTTATAGCACCTGAACAAAGGGCAATTTAGAGAGAGGCAACAGCGCAAAGAAAAGGGGGCTAGGGTCCTAGGGGAAGGTAAACATATGAAGGGAAAAACACTGGAAGATAAGGGTTGTTTTAGTAAAGCTTGTTATATAGGTTTCCCCTAGTATCATCTCTGTGCCAAAATGAATCCAGGGTTGTCCCCAGTGATGAATTATAGAGAGGAGAGGACAGAGTGTTTTTCTTGTGCCTACTTCTTCTCAATCGCCTTTAACTCAAGACAATCCTTACACCACGGTGGCATATTTTGGGGTTGCATACTCTGAACTGCTCCCTGGCATACACAGAAAACCATGACCAGGGTTCCAGGCAACCAATGATAGCTTTCCAGGACGTGAACAGTGCCTTGAATCTCCAGGCCCCATTGAAGAGTGAAGAGCAAGCACTCTGTGGCCGCAGAGAATGTTCCAGAACAATCCAGAATTACACACACACACACACACATCAGTTGATCTGACTTTGTATCCAGCTACTCTTTTGATCTGCTCTCTGAAAACTGTCTTACCCCCTCCCACGTCCCAGAAGTCATTTTTATCTGGGACAGCAAACACTATCCTTCATCTACATCAAGCGTTGGCAAAGATTTTCTGCAAAAGGACAAATGATAAATATCACGGCTCCGCAAGCCATACAGTGTCTGTCGCAGCTACTCATCTCTGCCATCGCAGTGCGAAAGCAGCCCTAGAGAACACATAGCCAAACGGACATGGCTATGTTCCAACAAAACTTTATTTATAGATGCTGGATTTTAATTTCATGTAATTTTAAGGTGTCATAAAGTATTAATCTCCTTTCCCTGTTTTGTTGGGGGTTTTTTCCAGCCATTTGAAAGTGTAAAAACGATCCTTAGCCCAGGAGCTGACCCACAAGCCAACATTTGCAATCCCCAACTACACGGATGTCTAACTGCTCAGTCACGGCATATGCTGACTACATCAGCCGTTCACTCCCCTTCCCAGTGGAAGCCCCTACCACCACCACCCTGCACAACAGGAAGGACCCTGCAGAGGAAACATACCAAGGAGCACCATCTAGAATCAGGGGGGCAGTGGCAGGTGGCACATCTGTGGAATTAGACCCAGGGCATAAATCTCTGAACTCTGTTGCTCTTTGTCTAGTCCTGGGCAATTCAGTTAAACTTTCTAATCCTTGAGTTTCTCTTATGCACAAGCGGTATATCCTACCACATGGGGACTGTGAGGATTACATGAAATAACCTGTTCAAAACATTTAACATGGCCAGGCCCCTAGAGAAGAGCACAACAGAGAAGGAATGGCACATTCCCATTTTTTTAAAATGTCAATTAGCCCGAAGAGTGGTCATGCGTTTACAGAGTGCGTGTGCAGAGCGAGTTTACTGAGCCCTGAGGAAGATGAACTGTGTTTGCTGTCCTGGATCAGAATGACTCACTAAGCTATTACGGGAGGTGGGAGGAGGTAGGAGTTTTCAGAGGGCAAACCAACAGGGCAGCAGCTAGAATGTACTTCAGAGAAACTGTCTTCTTTTCCCTAATGCTTCTTTTTCTTCATCCTGCTAACTAGCAAGGTTTAGCTTTGCATTCAAGTTAAAAGGCCCCAAAATTGCAAACCACACCCCCCCCCCCTTTAAGTTGCCATTAATAAGAGAGAGTCTTGGTCTGTGACCTGCAACATAGCCCTCTGGGCCACACAGAGCAGATGGCCACTAGCCTTCAGAGATAAAGTCATCTAAAAGCTTGGGGGGATATGGCTGGTTATCCAGATTATCCTTGAAATGATGATGAGTAATCTTCAAGGGATATTTTGCTTTCAAGAATGCCAACAATTACCTAAATTGGGGAAAATCCCACTTATAAGTATGTTGTAGAAAGTTTTAGAATCACCCATAAAAAGCAAAAGAGGCCGAGATCGGTTTGGCTCAGTGGATAGAGCGTCGGACTGCGGACTGAAGGGTCCCGGGTTCGATTCCAGTCAAGGGCATGTACCGTGGCTGTGGGCACATCCCCAGTGGGGGGCGTGCAGGAGGCAGCTGATCGATGTTTCTCTCTCATGGATGTTTCTTACTTTCCATCCCTCTCCCTTCCGCTCTGTAAAAAATCAATAAAATATATTAAAAAAACAAAAAAGCAAGAGAGTATCAGGGGCAATATGGTTATGGAATCCTAAAACTACCTTCCAGGATGGACTAACTACCCCCACATCTGGTGGCGCTTCACACCCTGCAGAATGAGGTTCTTGGGGTCACAGCCCATGCCCCCGGATTCACCGCTAAGAGAGAAGAAGTCACATAGACATGCTAGGGGCCAAGCAGATAAAAGGCAAAAACAGCTAAGGGGATCAGAATATGCCACCCCAAAATATGCCACTCTGATGCAAGGACTGCTCTGAGCTGAAGGCAACTGAGAAACAGCAGACCGAAAATGAAGTTCTCTCCTCTCCCTGTGCCCCCACTTGCCTCGGCAGAGGATAAATTTCCCCTTTGTGAAGGGGTCCCTTATCCCCTCCCATACCAGGCAAAGTACAACCACTTTTCAACACCAAAGAAGAACTCTAGACTCACATAACCCAGAGAAGGCAGCAGGGGAATAGAGTAACAACGACTAAGCTAGCCCTTATCTTCCGTTAGTGTCTCCCATCTATTGACCTTTCGACACTTTACCACCCCAGGAGCCCTAAATCCTTTTTCTTTGTCTTGTCACTTCCACAAACTATCACCCTCCCCTTCAAATGGTATGTAAGCCTCCAGGCCTCATCACCTATTTGGGTTTTTCATTTCATCTCTGTGAGGTCCCCATATGCATATGAAATATACTTTCCTCCTGTCAGTCTGTCCTTTGTCAGTTTAATTTGCAGGGCCTGGAGCATGGGGATGGGCATAGCCTCCCCACAGCTGTGAAGGAAAGCCATGCAAACTGACCAGGTGCAGGACATTTGCATTCTGATGGCTGCATGCAAGGTGCGTTTGAGTTCTTCCATAATGCTTTCTGTGTCGGCCTCCTTACTTTCTGATGCATTTGGGGGGACCTCCGGTGGGTCCTAGATCTTGTTTTTTTCCTGCTTTGGCTTCAATTTTAGCACAACAGTCCCAACATTGCTACTTAGCACTTTCCCCCAGGTAAACCTTAGTAATCTCTTAGTCGTTTAATCATGAATAATACTTAATCATTTACCAGTGCAAAATACCAGGTGGAGGGAACTGGGGTTCATTCAAGTGAGGAAACCTGGCTAAACCATCATGGACTCATGTCTTCTCCCATTACTATCACCACACAATTTACAGGGCAATCGATGAAATAAGCACCATAGAATGCGGCAGGGTCCACAGTTCAGGATGGAGGCCAAATAACTCACTTTGAAGGTCCACAAACTTATTGTAGTTGGGTGTATCTAGAGCCAAAGCATTACCTAAAAACAGGCAAGTACAATAATGCAAACAAGCTCAATAATACCTACATTTACTGAAGACCAAGATGAGCCCACTGTGCAGGCAGTGCCCAGCTTAAAAACGGGTTAAGTCTAAAAGATACATTTTTAATAGTTTTTTGAGATATGATTCAAATGCTATATAATTCACCCATTTTAAGTATACAATTCAATGGTTTTTAGTCAACTCGGAGCCAGGCAATACAACAACTAAAGGGTCATTCTCAAGCTCATAAATCAATAAACAAGTCAATGACTCCATCTTTTTGGGTTGCGGACCCCTGTGAGCTCCTGAAACCTTGGACCCTTTTCTCTAAAAAGTAAGCACACCGGCACACAAACACTTTACATGCGGCTTTGGAGAGTTCCAGCGCCCCAGAGCTGGCTGGACCTCTTTAACCAAATCACCGTAGTGGTCAAAGTGGTTTTGTGTTCATTTTCACGAGAAATTGCCTCCCACCCCCACAATAATGAACTCCTTAGTGAAAAGTGCTCAAGCTTGAATGGGCCAAATCAGAATGGATTGGCCACAGTGACTCATACCACAGCTCTGTGTCCAAGCCTCGGTCCTTACACTTCAATGCAAAGAGCTAGCTCCTGGGCCAAGAACATTTTTCACGGTCTTGGCCAGTCCCCACTAACCTGCTATCAGCAACAGACATGCAGGTTATTAATTCCCCTAAGCATGATAATCCAGCTGGTGGAAGAAGAACAAGTTAGGAGTCTAGACTTCAAGACCCCCAAGCTTCCAGGAGGCACCAATAAACAGAGTTCATATGAGAGCAATGAGACATACTTCAGTTAGAGACCTCCGAGTACAAGACACAGACATAGTAAATGAAAAGAGTTTATTGCAACGAATATGGGAATTTAAAGAACCCATATAAAAGTCAGGGAACCTGACATGAAAATCAGAAGTATGGTGGGCTTGCCCATTTTAGGCTGTCTAAATACAACTTCCTTTCTACTCTTGGATAATTCCGATCATGTACAGTATTAGTTACTTGACCTTTAGCTATGAGAGTCAAAAAGAGGGGTCCTGGCCTGGTGCTCAGTGGTTAGAGCATCCAACTGTGGAGCGAAGGGTCTCAGGTTTGATTCTGGTCAAGGACATGTACCTCAGTTGCAGATTCGATCCCCAGTCCCTGTCAGGCCCAGCACATGCAGGAGGCAAGCAATCAATATGTCTCTCTCATGTTGATGTGTCTCTCTCTCCCTCCCCGCCTTCCTCCCTCCCTTCCACTCTTTCTAAAAATCAATGGAAAAAATATCCTTGGGTGAGGATTAAACAAAATAAAAGAGGGGTCTTTCTTCTGCTGCTCCAGATCCTTGCAATCCACCAAACTTGTCAAACCCCACCCTCCAAACTGAGACTTTACATCTGGGGAGAGGAGTAGAGAGATGGGGGGACGATGAGGAATAATTCCAGAGCGACTCTGCGGGGATAGACGAATGACGTAACTGACTGCCTTGCAGCTGCGAATCTGTTCTGGTGGACTGCTTCTGCTAGAGTAGGATTTCATGCTCCCTCCCTCTCAGCCCTCCAGGACGGCTTGGTCTGTGCCCATGTTCCAAGGCTGGTCCTCCAGCCTCCCACCAAGGCCCTGTTTCCAGAGATAGACAGCCTGCTCTTCTTCCCTAGGAAAACCAGTCAGTACTGCAGCCTGCCACCAAACTGAAGGGACACAAGACCACCTTAAGGCATCTCCAGGGACTTGAAAGCAAAGACTGTGGGAGCCACACGAAGGCACAAGTATGTGGTCAGGGAGCAACAGCTGAGATGCATGACTGCCAACACTGTTTCTGGTGTTTGATCACTTTCTCAGAACCCAAAGGCTCCGATGAGGGCAGAGCCTGATGCCTGCTCACCCCCAGGCAGTGCTGGGATGCTGAGAGGAAGGACATGCCCCATAGGCAAATAAACAGACTCCCATTGTGTGGACTAAACCAGCTACCTGGGGGGAAATTATCCTCTCAGAGCATCAAGATATTGTTGGGAAGGGGACTGGATGCTAAGCTGACAAAAAGTGCCAGGTCTGTCCCACGTCATGAAGGTTCACCGTTGAAGCTATTTTTCTCCTACAGACTCCAAGCACACACAGGTACTATGTCCTCCAGTCGCCTCTGGATTGAACATGTGTTTACATAAATATAGCACAAAGAACCTAGCCTCGCCCAGCCGGTGTGGCTCAGTGCTTGAATGTTGAGCTATAAACCAGGAGGTCACGGTTCGATTCCCAGTCAGGGTACATGCACGGGTTTCGGACTTGATCCCCAGTAGGGGATGTGCAGGAGGCAGATCACCAATGATTCTTTCTCATCATTGATGTTACTCTCTCTCTCTCTCTCTCTCTCACTCTCCCCCTTCCTCTCTGAAATCAATAAAATTATTTTTTTAAATGATCTCACATGCAAACAGGACTCCAGCCAGGTCTTACACCCTGTGCTAGAAACAGGTTCCCAGAGGTGCTAGGTGGAAAATGCAGAATTTAGAAAAAGTAGAATTCCCTCATCCACACTTGTCCCATCTTGCATTTCTCCCAGATTATTCCTCATCCTCCGCTTCCTCTTCTCTGACACGGACTGCCGCCGTCTCCACAGAGATGATGTATGACCTGCTGCCGTATACCAGGCGCTGGGCAGGGCTGCCTTCCAGAATCTGTCATTTCTGGGCCTTCTCATTCAAGGCCTTTCACCTACATGCTTGGGCTGGGATTGTTTTAAGGATGAAGGGTTTCTTTCTAGAGTAGCTCAGCTGAGCCTTCAATGACGCCAGTTTGAGCTGTGTGAGTCCACTTACACCCAGATATTTTTTCAACAAACACAGGCAGACCTTCCTAGTCAGTAGTTTCATATCAGCAGATTCAACCACCTGCAAATGGAAAACAGCCACTTTCACTTTCCCAGCCGCAGATTCTCAGCCGCAGACAGAAAGTACTGTTTTCAATCCACGGTTGTTTGAATCCCAGGATGCACAGCTCCAGCTGGAAGTAAAAAGTTGTATGTGGGTTTCTGATTGTGAAGGGATCAGGCCCCTGACCACTGCATGGATCCGCTATAATTTTAACGTGACAGCTTAGGCAAGCATTTTTTCAGCGCCTTCCAAAGCCTATAATAGAATTGTAATTTTTAAAAAAAGACAGAAACCCACAGGGGCGAAGACAACACAAGCTAGAAGATAAAATGTGAACAGACTTTAGAAGCAGGAGGAGTGAGGTCCCAGGAGAAATGCCTAAGCAAGCTGGGAGCCGAATGCTGGCAGCTGGTGGGGAGAAGGGGGTAGGAAATGGAAGAGCAAGAATTCTAAAAAACTCAAAAATATAAAACAAAAAAGGCATTTTAAAAATAGTGACAATCACAGTCAGAGAAAGATGAATATCACATGATCTCACTCATCTATGGGAAATAAGGAACATAACCTGATGAACAAACACAGCTCCAGAGACAGGGAAGCATCAATCAGACTGTCAAACCTCAGAGGGAAGGTAGGGGAGGGTGGAGATAAGGGGGGGAGATCAACCAAAAGACTTGTATGCATGCCTGTAAGTCCAACCAGTGGACTCAGACAACAGGGGGGTGAGGGCACGAGTGAGGGGGGAGTGAGAAGGTAATGGGGGAATGAGAAAAAAAATATGTAATACCTTCATCAATAAAGAAATAAAATGCAAAAAAATGACAATTGGAAGATTAAGCTAAACATTGAACCCACAGAAGTTCTAGAAAGATAAATAAAATGTAAATTTTTATAATTTTTTTTTAAATAGGAACATTTCAAACTTCCAACAGAGGACCCATCAAGTACAACGAATAAAAACAAGAGCCCGACCTGGTCACACTGTGAGGTTTCTGACCGTCACGGACAAAGAGGAGAACCTTAAAATGTCTTTTTTTAAAAGGGATCAAAATCGGAATAGCATCGGGCAACATGATCATGCAGTCAAGCAACAGGTTCATGAAAAGATGTCAGCATCACTAATCAAGGAACTGTAAGTCAAAACCATGAGCTACTGCCTCACACCTGTTGGAATGGCTATCCTCAAAAACACAGAAGATAAAAAATGCTGGCAAAGATGTGGAGAAGAGATGTGCATTATTGGGGAAAATGTAAATTGGTGCAGACACTGTGGAAAACAAGACAGCGGTTTCTCCAAAAATAAAAAATAAAAATAGAATCACAATATGATCCAGCAATTCTACTTCTGAGTAAAAATCCAAAGGAAACAAAATTAATATCTTGAAAAGATATCTAGACCTCCATGTTTGTGGCAGGATCATTTACAGTAGCCAAATCTTGAAACAATCTAAGAGTCCACTGATAGATATATGAATAAACAAAAGGTCTCTCTCTCTCTCTCTCTCTCTCTCTCTTCCTCTCTCTCGCTTTCTCTCTCTCACACACACACATATTAAGCCATAAAAAGGAAGGAAATTCTGCTATTTACAACAACATGAATGGGCCATTATGCTAAGTGAAACAAGTCAAACAGAGAAATACAAATACTGTATGATCCCACTTATATAATAAAATCTAAAAAAAAAAAAAAGAAAGAAAACAGAACTCATAGCAACAGAGAAAAGATTGGTGGTAGAGTCAGGGGGTGGAAGTGGGCAAAATGGGTAAAAGGGGCCAAAATGTCCAAACTTCCAGTTGTAAAATAAACAAACTCTGGGATGAAATATACAGCATGGTAACGAAACTTAATAATAAGTTTTGAATATTTTAAAGTTACTTAAAAAAATAAGTCTTAAAGGAGAAAAGAAAAAAAAATTATAAGTATTTGAGGTGATGGATGTTAACCAAACTGATTATGGTTATCATTTCACAATATATCTATAAAATACGATTATATATAATGGGATGCTACATATAGGCAGTCCTGGGGTTACGTTGGAGATCTGTTCCTACAGTGCAACGTAACGCAATTTTCGCTGTGAGTCGGGACCCACCTACATGAGCACCAAGTCACTCACATGGAGCACACACACAGCAGTAATGAAGTGAAACAGTAAAAAAAAATCTTAAAGAAAAATAACAATTCCTGACCTTTACTTGTGGTAAATAAATAATAAAAAGCATAAAGCACATATGTACATCCTTGAAATGATGGAACTTTTTAAAATATAAATGCTGTAAATGGGAGATGGCGACGTAACCACAAAATGACCCAAGTCGAGTCCATCCGACATAAACTGAGGACTGCCTGTATGTATATATAAAATCATGTTGTACACTTAAACTGATACAATGTTAGATGTCAATTACACAACAATAAAACTGGAAAACATAAAGCTCAACAAATATAAAGAATTGAAATTTTCCAGTATGTTCTCTGACCAAATAGACTCAAACAAAAATCAACAAATGAAAATAACAGGAGAATCTCCAAGGACTTGGATACTAAGCAACACATTTCTAAATAACTCATGGGCCAAGAGGAAGTCTCCAGAGAAATCAAGAATACATTGACCTGAATGAAAAGGAAAACACAACAGATGGAAATTTCTGGGACACGGCTCACACTGAGGGGGAAATTTATAGCACTATATGCATATGTTAGAAAGAAGAAAAAGTCTCACACAGATAATCTGAGCGCTCACCTCAAGAACCTGGGGGGAGAGGGGAAGGGGTGGGAGAGAGCAAAATAAATGCAGTGCAAGTAGAAGGAAGAAAACACCAAATCAATCAATAAAATTGCAAACAGAAAAACAATATGGAAAATCAAGGAACCAAAGAGCTGGTTCTATGAAAAGGTTGAAAACTCAGCATAATGTCTGACTGACCAAAAAAAGAAGCAGTATCAGGAATGGATAGGGGATCAAAAGGATAATAAGGGACTCCTAGAACAACTACACACACAGTTGATAAAGAAATCCTCTATTCTTATAATAGAGTACCATGCAAATTGGTTAGGATGCTGTCACATAACCACTGATCAGCAGGCAGGTGGGGCAGCTAGCTTTCTGAGGAGGAGAGCTACAAGCGGCAGGGGGCGGGATGCTCAACACAGGAGCTGCCCCCTGGTGGTCAGTGCGCTCCCACTGGGAGCTCCGCTCAGCCAGAAGCCTGCTCACAGCTGGTGACCAGAGCCTCTCCCACCTCCGCTGCAGGCAGGCAGTGAGGAGGGAGGAATCCCAGACTGTGAGAGTCCCGGACTGCGAGGGGGATGTCTGCCTGCCAAGTATTTTTAAAAGAATTAAAACTAATTCTATATCCAGAAAAAAGGAAGTAAAATGCATACAGATCAGAAAAGAAGAAATGAAACTGTCCCTATTTGCAGATGACATAATTGCCTATAAGAAAATTCCCCAAAACTCTTAGAACTATGGGTTGAGTTCATTAAAATCACAGGATATAAGATCTACACACACACACACACAAGTCAACTGAATTTTCTTATACTTGCAAGGAACACAGGAATATCAATGTTAAGAATATAATACCATTTGCAATCATTTAAACACTGAAATATTTGGGTAAAATCTAAAAAAGCATGTTCTGGGCTGTTATGCTGAACCTATACAACACAGATTTTTAAAAATCAAAGAATACATAATCAATGGAGAGACGTGTGTTCATGACCGGAAGATTCAACATAGTCAAAATGTAAATTCTCCCCAAACTGATACATAGGTTTTAACACAATTCCTATCAAAGTCCTAGCAGGATTTCCTTGTGTAGATATAGACAAGGTTATGCCAAAATTCTAAAATTATTTGTAAATTATATGAAAAGGCAAAAGAACCTAACAGCTAAATAATAATTGGCAGGGGGGAAGGAGAATAAAACTGAAGAATTAATCTGCCTGATTTCAAGACTTACTGTATAGCTACAATGGCGTCAAGACTGCTTGATATTGGCATAGAGTCAACTGCCATAGAAAGGCAGGAGAAAAAACGTAGGTCAACGGAACAGACCAGAGCAGCGGTCGCCAACCGGTGGTCCGCGAGGTCCAATATGTTGGCGACCTCTGGAATAGAGAATCCGGAAATAGTCTAACTCACACAAACATGCCCAACTGACTGCTGATAAGATGCAAAAGCAATTCCATGGAGGAAACATAACCTTTTTAACAAATGATGCTGAGGTAAGTGGATAGTCATAGGAAAGAAAAAGACCTTGACCCAAGTCTCACACATTCCACAAAAATTAACTCAAAATGAATCGCTGAAGTGTAAAACTTAAGACCCTGAAACTTTTAGAGAAGAAAACAGGAGAAACTCTGGGATCTAGGGCTCGGCAAAGAGTTGTTGGTCTGACACCAAAAGCAGGTCCATAGAATAATAAACTGGTACATTAAACTTCATCAGAAATTTGTTTGCTTTGTGAAAAACCCTCTTAAAAGAACAAAAAAAGACAAGGAAGAAAACATTCTCAAACCTCACACCCGACAAAGGACTAAAGAACTTCCACAATTCAATAGTGATAAGCAATTATTACATGGGCAAAAGACATGAGCAGATATCTCTCCAAAGAGGAAATACAGATGACCAAAAAATCATGTAAAAAGACTTGCCTCATTAGCTCCTAGAGAAATGCAAATTAAAATCGCAATGCTAAAAAAAAAAAAAAAAATAGTGACACCACCCAATGCTGTCAAGGAGGCAGAGAAGGTGGGTGGACCACTCATATCTTGAAGAACATAAAATAGCTCAGCTGCTTTAGAAAACAGTTCAACTGGTTCTTAAAAACAAAACAAAACAACGCTAGGCACACAAACCAACAACTGCACTCCCAAGAATTTCTCCCAGAGAAATGAAAACTCCGTGCCCACAGAGACCTGGACACAAGAGTCTACAGCAGCTCTCGTCAACATCCCCAAACCAGAAACCACCCAGAGGTCTGCCCATGGGTGACAGGTTAAACTGGGGTGCATCCACAGCCTGGAAAACTATCCTATCTAATAAAAAGGTAATATGCAAATTAATCATCACTCCATCACAGAGATGGCAGTGCCTATGCCACAAGATGGCAGCACCCAGTCCTCTCAGCCCCATTGGAGTCCCCCAGTCCCAATAGGAGCAGCCACTGAAAGTGGACTGTGTGAGTGGCCTGGCGGAATGCTTGCTTCATCATCGCCATGGCAATGAGGCAGGCGTTCGGCACCCGGCCCCGGATCGGCCTCTGGCCAGGCCCAGGTGTGGAATGCTTGTGTCACGTCACCCCAGCAATGAGGCCAGCATCCCGCACCCAGCCATAGATGGGCCTCTGGGCTGCTGAGCACCTCTGGGCAGCGGGCACGGAGTGGCCAGGCCCTGCAGAGAGCTACTGGTGCACGGATTTGTGCGCAGGGCTACCAGTGCAGCAATAAAAAGGAATAAAATATTTGATACACCCAATAACCTGGATGACTGCAGAAAATGATGCTGAGTGGGGGGGAAAAGCCAATCCCCAAAGGTTACACATTGAAAGATTCCATTTTTATAACAATCTTGAAATAACAAAAATACAGAGATGGAGAGCAGGTTAAGGAGGAGGAGGGTGGAGCAGTGGGTGTGACTATAAAAGGGCCAAGTGAGGGATATCTTCAGTCATGGAAATGTTCTCCACCTTGACCTTTTTAATGTCAATATCCTGGTTGTAGTCTCGTACCATAGTTACCATGGCAGGAAAACTGAGAAAAGGGGACCCAGAATCTCTGTATTATTTCTTATTGTTACACTAAAAGCCTGGTGCATAAAATTCATGCACTTGCAGGGGTTACTCAGCCCAGCCTGTGCCCTCTCGCAGCCTGGGAGCCTTCAGGGGATGTCAGACTGACGGCTTAAGCACGTTCCCGGGAGAGGGATTAAGCCATCAGTCGGACATCCTTAGCACTGCCGCAGAGCTGGAGAGGCTTCTGCCACCACCGCTGCACTCGCCAGCCATGAACCTGGCTTCTGGCTGAGCAGCACTCCCCTGTGAAAGTGCATGACCACCAGGAGGAAGCTCTTATGTTGAGTGTCTGCCCTCTGGTGTCAGTGCATGTCATAGCAACTGGTCATTCTGCCATTCGGTCGATTTCCATGTTAGCCTTTTATTATATAGGATGTGAATCTATAATCTATATATATAAAAGACTAAGTGTCCATCTGACCATTTGACCAGTAGCTAAGACACACACAGACCACCAGGGGGCATGCACTCAATGCAGAAGCTGTCATGATGCGCACTGGCCATTTAAAAATAAATGGCACCATGGACTGACACTGATAAACCAACACTCACTTTCTCCTAAGTAGGACACAGGCCCCGCCACCACCCTGGAACCACAGCCCACCAAACTGCAGCCAACGCTGCTGAGACCCCATGGCACAAAATACAGCCTGCAGCCCACAGCCCAGCCCAGAAACGGTCGCTGTGGGTGCTGGGTAATGATGTCATGTAGCAACACCCAGCTTTCTCTCCCTAGCAACAATCTGCCTCCTTGCAGTTGCTTCAGCCCAGAAACCCGACTTGCTTTATAGTCGGGGCAAACATTTTACAGTTTAACCAAATGTTTGTGAAGCACTTTCAAGTGCCTCATCTCATCTGATCCTCACAGAAGTCCTGGAGTAGGTAGGTAGGAGACTCAGTAGAATCCTTTTTTATTATTATCAGCCAGAAAACAGAGATTTAGAAAGTTTAGAAACTTGGCCCGACTGAAAAGTAAGAAATGATGGACCTTGAAAATGGCTTCAGGTTTTCTCATCACACAGAATATAGCCCAAACACTGATACAGTTAAATATTTTACCCTTTATCCTCTCTGTATGATCTATAATAATAATCTGCTTCGTGTTGATATTTACTGCTGTGTTGCTAACAATTACCGGGAAGAGAAGTTGGGGTGCTTCACTGGGCTGGAAAAAGTTTAGCTAAATCAGAAAGCAGGTCTAATTAAGTAAGTTTATCTACATCTATAAAAGGCTATGTTGACTTGCACATGTGCAATGCGTATAAAGCTCTCGCTGGTGCCAATTGCATGTGTCTGTTTCGATCTGTCGTTGTCAATCATGAATTTGGTTGACACTTCTAATGGAGAAAGAGCAAATAGCGATATTAAAATATTTCTTCTCATTAATTTCCTTTCAATGTGCATGAATCCATGTGCTGGGCCACTAGTCTAAAAATAAAAAGTTTATTTTAAAAAACAAAGCAGCGAACGGATTGATATGAAAATCAGGACAGTGGTTACTTTCTGTGGGAACGGGGGCAGGTGGCCCTGGGACTGGCAAAGTTGCACTCCTGTCCAAGGTGGCAGTGAGGAGGGAGTTTACATAATTCACCAAGCTATACATTTGTTTTATGTGTATTTTTTCTGTATTTGTGTTTTGTTTTATAATAAGTTACAAAAGAAAACATAGCAGGCTACCTCGACACAGGAGCCACAATCATATGTTGTATAAACAAGAAATAAACATTTGTCATGAGCAACTAAGATTTTATTTGTTACCAAAGCATAAATAGCCCATCCTGACTGATACATACATGGTGGGAGAGTACAAGGATACAAGCTATCTGAGTTCCTACCAATTATGAGCCTAGCAAAGGGCCACAATGTACCCTTGGGAGGGCTTTTGGTGAGGTTGATAAAAGCAAAGACTCAGACCAATTTCCTGCATGCACTGGAGGCCCACACCTACGACAGACTCAGCTCGCCCTTCCATGGCCCTTCCTTGTAATGTCAACGGGACAGGAAAATATCAGAATATTCATGTTACAGATTGAACTGTGTGCCTCCCCCACGACCCCCATTGCCCGCCGCCCAAATCATATGCTGAAATCCTAACTCCCAGTACACCGTAGAGTGTGTATTTTGAGATAGGGCCTTAACAAAGAAATTAAGGTTAAATGAGGTTATAAGGGTGAGCCCTGATCCAATGGGACTGAAAGAGGGGGAGACATTAGGGGTGCATGTGCACAGAGGAAAGGGCACATGAGGGAAGACACAGAGATGGCCACCTGCAAGCCAAAGACAGAGGCCTCAGGAGACACCAACCCTGCCAGCACCTTTATTTTGGATTCCAGCCTCTAGACGGTGCGAAAATAAAGGAGTTACTAAAGCTGCCCCAGTCTGTGGTGGTGCACTGAGGCAGCGCAAGCAGACTAATGCAACCCAGAACAAGTTACCCACAAAAATAACAGGAGACAATCGTGTGCCGATCACAACAGACTGTAAGTTTCCAGCAGGCCTTCTCTCCACTGAATGCACAGAGGATACCAACTTGCATCCTCTATGTGCATTCTCTTACTCTTCAGAACCCCCACACCAGACTGAGAACTCACACCCACAGGCCAGACACAGCTCCGGGTGCCCAGTGTCACAGTGGGCACAGCAGGACGTCATAGAGGGTCTTCCAAACAGACTGGGCTCCAGGGAGCGTCCCTCCTGGAGTAGGCTCACTCAGTTTCAAGGGTCTTAGATTTACCAAGGTCTGGAGAGAGGGATCCAGACCTTCTTTGGGGGGCAGCCTCACATCTGCGAGTACAGGAAGCTTCTTTCTCAGCTCAGAAGGCATGTCGCCTACTCCCTATCATGTCCCCGTGGTCATCCAGCCCTCCTCAATGGCCCAGCTGGCAGGGAGCACACACCTAGCTTTCCAGAGGGTGGAACGCATCTCAAACAGAAGCAACATTTCTCACCAGCGTGGGTGCTCCAGGGGCCTGATGGAAAACTAAAACCCACGAAAGGCTGAAGAGAAGTACAGAGTAGCTGTTTGGTCTCCCCCGCACTGCTCCTGGAGTCCTGGCCAGGAAGGCCTGGCAGCCCCGAGTTCAAACCCCAGCTCTTCCCAAATTCCTCCAGCCTGGCAGGGACTGGTCCTCGGCAGGGACTGGTCCCGGGCACAGGCAGGCAGTGGGACAGCACGGGCCTCAGTGTGGGGTCGGGACAGGTCCACTGGGAAGTCTCGGGCACCGGCATGTTTTTAAGTTTAAAGGCAAGCAGGCCTGCACGCAGCCTTCTATGCCCTAGACTCTTGACTCTGCCCCAAGGCCACGTCTGGCAAACGGTATGGAGGAAAACATCTTAAGCCCCTGGAGACAATTATACCCGCGCTGTCACCCTGTGCGTCCCTTAGTCCCTGTGCACAGCCAGGGCTCCCCGCACCGTGGCTGCTCCCACCACGTCTGATGCCGGCCACCGGGAACCTCCAGAGGAACCGTGTTCGGAAGAGACGTCCCAGAGAACAGGCCCCGGTCAGGAGGGGATGGACCCCCGGGGCCTGTCAGCAGCTCACTGTCAGGAGAGGTTCCACTTAGGGTCCCCTCCCAACCATTGCGCAGCACAGTCAAGTGCGGGGCGCTGTCCCGAGCAAGGGGCACATGTCTGGAAACGGTTCCATGAGAATGTGTTTGGGGCAGAAGGAGGGAAACGGAACACAAACGCAATCTGGCCTTGGCTATCCGGGGCACGGCTCTTGTGGGCGGAGGGCATCCCCCTGGCCAGGGGCTCCTCCCCAGCCAGCACCCACAGGGGATGCTGAGCCTGGAGATTTTTTTTTAAGACCTTGAGCAGCAGAGATGTGCACAGAGCTGGGCCCAGGTAAGCCCACCCGGGGCACCTGGCCGGGGAGGCCCCGTGGACCCAGGTCACCCGGGAAGGGAGAAGGCGGCCTGCACAGCCCTCTGCATGACGCTCTCCCCGCGCCTCTCTCCGGGGAGCTGTCTGGAGGGGACCGAGGGCAAGCGAGCAAGATGGACTTTCCACAGGTCTGCAGAGCCAGGCGGAGACGGAGCCAGGGCAGCTGGTTTCCACCAGGACTCTGCCCTGTGCCGGGGGGAGGAGGGGTGGTGACGGGAGGGAACGGGGAGCGGGGAGCCCAGCTCGCAGCCTCTCCCAGCAGAGTCCGGCATTCAGCGGGGACGTCCATGGGGACCAGGAGCCCCGGGGACCTGGGAAGAGCCTTAGACCCACACACACATCTGCAGCCTCTGGGGGTGCTGGGGGGGGGGGGGTCTGGGCACAGACAGCTCCCCCTTGGACCTTCCAGAACCGACCGGCGGCTTGGTCCAGTTTGCAACCTCCCCTTGTGCAACCTCTCGGCCTATGCCTCCTCCGCAGACACGGGAGCAGGGACGGAGCCTACCTGCGCGCTGTCTGTGGGGCACCCAGCGCCCGGCCCCGGGGTGTGGGCAGCAGGGCCGCCGGCCACGGCGGGCGCCCCGCCACTTCCCCGCCAGGACCCACGGAACGCAAGACGGGAAGCCCAGGCAGGCTGAACGGGCCTCCGAGCTAGTGACGTCGAGGCCCTACGTCAAGCCGTACAGCAGTCTTACGTCATAACGTCACAGCGTGACACCTTAGGACCGTGGTGATGTCGACGCGAATGCGGCGCGTACTGCGCTGCCCAGCATAGAAGTGCAGCGCGGGCATCTGAGCACAGGGCTCAGCAATAAAAATAGGCAATACTAGCGATTTATGCATTTACTGTCTACACTTTATTGTTAAGCGCGTACCCTTCCTACTTATAAAAACTAGTCTGTTTTTTTAAATATATTTTATTGATTTTTTACACAGAGGAAGGGAGAGGGATAGAGAGTCAGAAACATCCATCAGCTGCCTCCTGCACGCCCCGCACTGGGGATATGCCCGCAGCCAAGGTACATGCCCTTGCCGGAATCGAACCCGGGACCCTTCAGTCCGCAGTCCGACGCTCTCTCCACTGAGCCAAACCGATCTCGGCTAGTCTGTGTTTTTTTTTTGTTGTTGTTGTTGTTTTTAATATGTTTTTATTGCTTTCAGAGAGGAAGGGAGAGACAAAGAGGGAAACATCAATGACGAGAGAGAATCAGCCATGGGCTGCCTCCTGCACGACCGCCATTGGGGATCAAGCCCGAAACCTGGGCGTGTGACCTGACCGGGAGCCCAGCCATGAGCTCCTGGTTCACACAGGCAGCCCCCGCCAAGCCGGGCGGGGGGGGGAAATAAGTCTGCTGTGAAGCGGCCTCTTATCCCTGCAGCCGCCCATACATTTCACGATGGTATCGTTTTCCCTTGTGCCTGATTTAATCTATTGTTTTGTACAGGAGCTTGCTGTACAGCCCGGGACCCATCGGCTGCACCGCCCAGCCCATGCGTGGAGGGTGGTGTGTGCAAATGCACTCTGACGTCCGCACCCGACAAAGTCACCCAGGACCCATTTCTCAGAGCGTTTCCCCCTGGGTGAGAGGCGCGTGGCTGCAGTGCACTTGAACACCGTCGTTGCATTCCCACGGCTGTCCTCAGACTGCGAGCAAATAAGTACAAAGATATCCAGTGTCCGTGCGAAAACTTCGAAGTGGCTGTATGAGGCTCCCCACCACATTAAAGTGAACACAGAAGGTATAATAAAGTTTTAAAAGCCCAGGATGAATGACATGGAAACTAACCCAGTCTATACCAGGAGCCAGGTTCCACATACATGTAACAATCAATTTCATTTTCCCAACAGCCTTACAAGGAAGGGACTAAGATAACCCCCACATGACAGAGGAGGAAACTGAGTCACAGGGGGTCTCAATAACGTCTCAAGGTCATCCAATAGGTTGGGGGCATGGCCAGTTAGCTAATATTTGTATACATAAAAACCTAAAGGATTAAAGAATCCTCAGGTGGCCGGAGATTTCTTTGGGTTTTCTCTATTTTTCTCAGGATACTCTAATGTACATTTTCTACTTAAAAAATTAAACATTCGGTGTCTAAGGAGTCACAAGGATTGGTTCTGGGGCAAGAACTAGTGCTGAGGTAGCACACAGGGTAAGCGGTCCCAGGATGGATGGCCCAGCACCGGGCAGCCGCCCTTCCCTGGCCCCCAGGAGCGTCTGTGGGCCACGCCCCTGCCGTCCCTCCACTCTGCCTGTAGCCCCACCAGCATCACCGAATGGCTCTTGGGGAACACAGAGCAAATGTGGACCATGTGACAGCTGGCTTGCATGGGGTCACTCAGCCTGGCTCTGGGAAGGAGCCGGGCCCTCAGCTGCAGGAGCCCTCCCTTGCCCCAGAGAGATGGCCGTTGCCAGCATCCTCCCAGCCAGTGCCCAAGCTGCCCACCGTTTGCCCTTGTGTCCCAGAATCTCCCACCAGATGGCTCTGAACCTTATGCATCCAGCGAAAGTCAGAGCCACACCCCCAAGCTGTAGGCAGGTGTCAAGAGCCACTTGAACCCTCTAAAGAGTCCTCAGGGCCCCACTTGATACTTGGTGGTGACCTTCCCTCCCAAAGCAGGCACTGAAATGGACAGCAGGGGACCCGCTGCCCTGGCTGCTGGGCTGAGGGCCAGCGCTGGCGACAAGCGCTCAGAATGACCGGCCGGAGCCGGCAGGAGGTCTCCGAGGACAAGGCATCCCCAGAGGCTGACCCTCCGAGCGGGCTTGCCGGGTTAGCAAATAAAAATAAAGGACACCCAGCTACACTTTCGTTTTAGGTCAAGAGCTGTTTGGTTTTGTTTTCAGTGGAAGTCTGCCCGTGGAATATTTGGGGCGTACTTACACTTTAAACACCATCTGTTTATCTGAAATTCAAATGTAACGCGGCGCGCTGGATCTTACCCGGGAACCCTTCCTCTGAAGCAGTGACGTTTAAGGTGAAAACCCCCTCTCTTGCCCTCTGGCCCCTGGAACGGTCTGCACAGGAAGGCCCCTTACACCCATGGATGGCAAACTGCGGCTCTCGAGCCACATGCAGCTCTTGAGTGTGGCTCTTCCACAAAATACCACGGCCTGGGCGAGTCTATTTTGAAGAAGCGGCATTAGAAGAAGTTTAAGTTTAAAAAATTTGGCTCCCAAAAGAATTGCAATTGTTGTCCTGTTGATATTCGGCTCTGTGGACTGATGAGTTTGCCAACCACTGCCTTACACAGATGCAGGCCATGGCTAGTACTGGGACAGACAGCTGTACCCGGCTGGGAGCTGCAAACCGGCCCTGTTCCCACAGCTGCGTCTGGTCCCCACTCATGGCGGACTCCAGTGAGTCAGACCTCCCCAGGAATGCCTCCCAATGTGCCCCACAGAGAATCTGAGGGCCTACTGGGGGCTGGGCGCTGAAGCCAACATAGGAACAGACATACACGGTCCCTCTGCTGCCAGGGGCTGACATTCTAGAGAAGCTGGGAAACTAGAAAATCTCAGGGAGTCAATAAAATCAACAAGGCCCAGGGTCAGGTGACCAGGCCACCTTGGACTGAGAGGTCAGGGGAGGAAGCGGAGAGAATGCTGAGGCTGAGCGCTGTGTGGCTGTCGGAGAGGGAGTCCTTGCAGGCAGTGATTACCGTAGTTTGTGCAGAAGCCCTGCGGCAGAGGGGGCTTACTCATCCAGGAGCCAGAAGACAATTGCTATGGCTTTGGAAGAGAGAGGGCAGAGCGGGAGGGAAGGGGTGCTGTGCAAGGTGAGGCTGGGGCCAGAGGGCCTTCTAAACCAGAAAAGAGAGGTGGATTTGATTGGGGGGTTCTTAGAGCAGCATGATGAGATTCGGGGATGTTCACCCCTCCCTCCCCGTCCAGAGAAACACAGCATCATGGGTGGCAGGACCAGGGCTAGGGGGAAATCAGTAAGGCATTAGGGTGCAAAATTTAAGAAGACCCTCTCAGTTGTTGATTCTCAGTGGCCCCAGCCCCGGGCCCTGCATGGAAGTCAAGGCCACGCCCCTGATCTGCCCTTGCAGCGAGAGCAGGAGAAGGGGAAATTTACTTTGTGCTTCTTCTGTGGGGACAGGCTGCAGCCTCTGGTTCCCCCTGGGCTGGGAACGTCATGCCTGACCCCACTCAACTTGTGAAGAAGGGGTGGGCCCTGGGCCAGGTCCCCCTCTGGCGCCCAGGTCCCCTCCAGGGAGGGGTCAGCAGTTGGTCACCTCAGCTGAGCCGCAGCAAGGCAAAGCCATGGGGCATTCTGACACGTGCAGTCCCACAGCCTCATGGACTTATACCCTTTGGGTCCAGCAGGTCAGAGGGAACTGGGCACTCCACCACCCTACCACCCTGACCCTGATCGCCGCCTCTCTGTCCTCACCTCGCACTGGAGGGAGCCCAGGCTTCCTTCCTGGGGGCAGGAAGCTCAGAACCACTTCCCACCCCCGGGGCCCAGCCGCTGCTCTGTGGCCTCAAGCCTCCTTTTGTCCGCACGAACCAGGAGCACCTGGCTTGCCCAGGGGCCCCGAGACCACGGCGATCTGGCTTGGGCCAGGGATGTTTATTTTCAGTCGTTGCTATGGCCGTCGTCCTTGACCTTAGCGGGCATTAAACTTGGTGGGACAACAGAACTAGCTAACAAAAACATAGGTGACCAAGACCCACCCAGGGATGGTTCTGATCGGGCGGAAGTGGGGGAGAAGGCCGAGAATCTCTCCTTCAACCACCAGCCAAGTGATCCGGGAAGCAGCGCGTTAACTCGCCGTAAGGAGCCTCAGGGGTAGCTATTTCTATCCTGGCTAGGACACAGGAAGGTGGGCACGAACAGGGAACCCTGCCGAGGGCAGGGACCAGCCCACGGTCACACAGCCAGTGAGGGGCACAGCTGCCAATCAACCCCGGCTGGAAACCGAGTCCGCCTGTCTGAATCGGTGCTTCTGGCCGTGCTTCGGAGGGGAGCAAAGGTCCGAGGGCTGAGGGAGAAAGGGGGTGAGAACGCTCTAAAACTGAGAGCGGCACAAGTCCACGAACCAACTAGCACCACAGCGTTGTGCGCTCACACGGGTAAGCTATATGGGATAGGAGCTCTCCATAAAGCCGTTTCAAGAGAACCTATTTGCAGGCACAGGTGACTTTCCTAATTGTGCAATGGCTTAACTACGTGGTCGGCAAACCGTGGCCCTCAAGCCACATGCGGCTCTTTGGTCCCTGGAGTTTTTAGCAAAGGCCAGCTCAGGAGTACTCTAACTAAGTTAATAACAATGTGCCTACCTATAGAGTTCAAGTGTAAAAGATTTGGTCCTCAAAAGAAATTGCAATCGTTGTTCTGTTGATATTTGGCTCTGTTGACTCATGAGTTTGCCCACCACTGGCTTAACTGACTGCCGGCAGGTGGGAGGGCGACTTGAAGGCAGGTGACCTCGATCACCAGGTAGGATGTTTCCGCCCGAGCTCCCTCCCTGCCTTGGCTTCCTCTGGTGGCGGGAACTGCCCCCCCCCCCCCCCCCGCCCCAGCCTGTTTCCATCCCAACCACACAGATGCCACCAAAATGACCGCGGTAACACACAGGACCCCAAATGACCACTCCCCACGCTTCTTCCTTACAATCGCACTTCACACTTTTATTGTTAATTTTCTTCACATGGCAGACCCAGGGCTGTCTCCCTGGGAGGTGCAAACCCGCACTCTCAGCTCCCACGGGCCAGGGAGGCCACCCGCACCCCCTCCGCCTGAAGCCCCGACCCCATTTCCCGGCAGTCTCAGAGCTTGACAGCTGACCAGCACGTGTTTGCACATGCAAAATAGGAGCGGCCCCCGACCTCCCACCCCGACCCCACAACATTCCCCGAATCGGCCTGCCATGGGCCGGGGGTGACCTCCCAGGTTTGGGGTTCCCACGCCTTCCTCGCTGCTGAGCGGGGGACGCCCTGGAGCACGGAGAGGCGGGGTGCGGTGCAGGGCGTGAGCGGTGACGCCGGTGGGGCAGCATCGCCGTTGTTAGGATGAGGAGCGGCCGCGGGTTTTCAGGCTCCGGGGGGCGAGTTTCCCAAGCGGCGGGGGGGGGGGGGGGGGGGGGGGGGGGGGCTCGTCCCGGGTGAGGACCACGTGAGCCGGGTGGGGGCCGGGAGAGCCGGGGCAGGCCGGCCGGCAGCGGGTTTCTGCCTGTGTGAGGCTCTCGCGGGAACTGGCTCCCGGGCCGGTCGACTGGTTCATTAAATAACACGAGTTATTATAAAACTTTAAAAACGGGGCATTTACAGTCAGGGACATAAATACGTGCTTTGAAAAGTGTCTACGTACATATTTACAGAGTTGCAAGATCAACCATAGTAGCCCTGAAAAAAGAGTCCCTTTTTGGCGGGCGACCCCGCACACGCCTCCCGCCCCCCCTCCGGGCTGGGCTGGTTCCGTCACCGCCGGAAACGGGCCGCGGCCGGGCGGGGCGGGAGGGGCTGCCCCAAAGGCACCGAACCCGCCCGGCCGCTCTCCCGCTCAGCTCACCCGTGTCTCCGAGGCTCGGCCTGTCCACGCAGGCGACCGGGGCAGGGGCTGGAGACCGTCCAGAAATCTCTCTCCCCGCCCCGCCCTTGCTTTTTCACGTCCCCCTTCCCTTTCATGCCCCCCCTTCTATCCGTTGTTTCCCTGTCCAGCCGATTGGAGCAGCTCACACACTCCAAGTGTGGCCGGTCCCCCCGAGGGAGGCAGAGGCGCTCCGGACACAGGACACCACCCCTTGGCCCCACCGCCTGTCCCCCCCACCCCCGCCCCCCGCTCCTCCCACGGAGGAGCCCGATCCAGACAAGGGGACGATGGCTTTCTCCCGATGCACATGGACTGGCCACGATTTCACATCTGGAAGTGACTCCAGCGCCAGCAGCTCAGGCTCGCGGGCCAAGAAGGTTTTCCAAGCGTCCAGGCCAAAGGGGCAGGCGGAGGCTCCGGCATGTCTGCACGCCGCCGCTTCCCAGAGATCCTGAGGGCCGCGGGGCGTGAGGGCGGGGGCCGGGGCTGCTGGGATGGGGAGCTTGGCCTCCTCCTGAAGGTCTTCCTCGGACACGACTGGAGCTGACCCCGGGGCCAGACCGAGGTCCCCGCAGGGGTGAAGGACAACTCGAGAAGCAAAAAGCAGGATCAAGGAGCTCTTGAAAAATTGCATAGTAGGAGGGGTCGGTCCCCCCCGCTGCAGGACACGCTGGTTGGTGTGGAATCAGCTGGGCTGCCTCCCTGGGGTTCTGGAGACCACACGCTGGCAGGCAGGCTGGCTCACACGTGCACGTCCCCGCCCAGGCTCCAGCTCTGGAATAGGTCCCCGCTCCCTGCAGGGCGGAAGGCCAGTCCCTTTGGCTTCTCTGATTCCAGGTCACTTCGGGTGCTGAGGAGACAAAGAAAAGAACAACGGTGGCTGCTTATTCAGCGCCATGGGCTGCTCAAGCATCCTCCCGCCCCATCTGTAGGATTTAACCGTTGGCTGGAGTGCAGCACCCATCCAGAGGGAAGCAAAGCGTGATGCGTTTTCACCAGCACCCAGACCAGGAAGTGGGTCGGGAGGCCCAAGTTCCCATCAGCCCCGGGGGACCGACCCCTCCTACTATGCAATTTTTCAAGAGCTCCTTGATCCTGCTTTTTGCTTCTCGAGTTGTCCTTCACCCTTTAAGGATGACCACTAGCACGCATCCCCGGAATAACCTATATCCTGACCTCTGGCTTCATGCTAGTAGATGGATGTCCCCCAATGCTTCACTTAAATAAGTGGAAGTAATCAGTGCAATCCCGTGTGCCTGCCTTCTGCGGCTGAGCGTGTCTGCAGCGCGTGCTGTGGATTTTCACTCTCCCGGCTGTGGGCTGTGGGGGCCTGTGGGAGGGTCGTCCTGCCACCGGCCTAGGCCCTAGGCCACTGCCAATGCGGGTCAGGGAGCTTGGGGCCATCACGCATGTCGCTGGGATATTCTTACATGGTCTAAACGTCATGTATGGTGCACATGTTTATGCAGAAGTGCTGGGGAGGAGGGCGTACCTACATAACACATGAGCGTTCTTGCCCGTGTTTTCTGAGTGTGTGCCTGGCAGTGGAATGGCTGGGTCCAGGAGTTCACATCTGTTCAGCTCCGGTTGATACTGCCCAATAGTTTCCCAAAGGGGTTAGGCTGCCACTGAGTTTCCCTCTAAGCTGGGACATCCCTCGTGGCAGGTGACAGAGCCCACTTTGCATGGGAGAAATGTAGGCTCAAAGAAAAGTAACCCCGCGAGGTCAGGCGGCTGACAAGTGGCAGAGGTGGGACTTGAACCAGGCCCAGCACAGGCCAGAGACCACGTGTGCGAGGGAAGGGCGTGGCCACGCTCCCCCCTTGGGGGCCCCCCCTCACAGCACGCGGACCAGAGCCAGGCACACGTGAGCATCAGTGTTTGCTGTGTGGGGTGGAAGATGAGCTTGGAACTGGGCTGAGCCAAGTTCAGAGCTTTGATTCTCTTACCCAGGGAACCTGGTTATCATTAGTATCTGTAATAATAATTAAATTATTGCTACTGGTAATAATACAATAATTCAATGAGAATAATAACAGCAGTGCTTATCTATGGGAGGCTTGCTACATCCGAGGCACTCGCTTTCCTCAGTGCTTTGCACGTACTAACTGACCTATGACATTCTTACAGATGGGCAAAGTGAAAACCTCTGAAAAATCAGTTAAGAGGTGAGTATTATTATTATCATCATCACTAGGGGCCTGGTGCACGAAATTTATATACTGGGGGTGGGTGGTCCCTCAGCCCAACCTGCCCCCTCTCACATACTGGGAGCCCTCAGGGGATGTCCTATTGAAGGCTCACCCCAGGTCTGCCCAAGGCCCAAAGGCTCTGGCCAAGGCGTTCGTCCTTGGGCAGGGCACTTCGGCCGGGGGACCTCAGCTAGCGGTCAGCCTGTGATCCAGCTATCACTGGCTGGCTCGCCCCAGCCCCAGGCCAAACTCTCCCCAAGGCCGGGGGGAAAAAAGCCTCTTTGAAGAGGCTCACCCCTCACCCCTGGCCTTGAGAATCCAGCAGATCGCCCTGCCATGTGGCCGATCCCTGGCTTGCCCTGGCCCCAACCCCGGCCCAAGCCCGGGGGAACCCGGTAATCGCCTTGCCATGGGCAGCAGCCATCTTGGTTAGGTTTTAATTTGCATGTTGCTTCTGATTGGCTGGTGGGCATGACTTTGTGGGCGTGGTTTATTGGGTGTGGTGAAGGTATGGTTAATTTGCATATTACTCTTTTATTAGGTAGGATTATTATTACTATAATGACAACTAATACTTACCTACTGCTTACTATGTGCCAGGCACTGTTCCGCATGCATTTGACACTTGTAATTCTTACCATCCCACAAAATAGGTACTATTGTCCCATTTCATGGATGTGGAGACTGGGGCTCAAAGAGACTAACTTGTTGAGGTCCCACAGCCAGTAAGTGGCAGAGCTGGGCTTTGAACCCAGGTGATCCTGGGTCTGCACTCTGCACCACTATGCGCCCTTCTTGCGGGAAGACCCGTGCCCAACTGGCACACAGGGGGTGCTCCACAAGCCATCATGCCCACCCCTTTTCTCTCCTTCCCGGCCACCCCAAGCCCCCAGCCCAGCCTCCCCTCTGCGCAGAGCCACCGAAAGGACCCAGAAGCTGCTCCCCCCTCTGCACACCTGTCAGGGAGCCGGTGAAGCTTCTACTCTTTGAAGAGGGGTCCTTGGAGCTGAGCTGTGGCCGTGGCCTTGACACTCCGGCACTGCCTGGTGATGTAGGGGGCGGCAGGCGCGGGGCAGCGGGTCGCCAGCCGGAGACTGTAGCTGTGCAAAGAGAAAGGAACACCATCACCAGGGACCCGGTTGGGCAGCACCTGGAGGCCGGGGCTTGGCCCCGCCCCTCCGGCCCCTGGAGGCCAATGGGATGGGAGCTTTGATACAAGCCCTTGAGCTCCCCTGGCTCTACCCACCAACTCCCCTCCCCCAGAGATGGCACTAGCAGCAGCGCCCACCCATGGGCTCTGAGACTTGGGGAGGCGTTTAGCGCCAAGTTACCGCCATCGCCCGTGGGGGGGGGGGGGGGGAACAAGGGGGGGCCGGTCGCTCCAGGCGGTTAACTGTGCACCTGACCCCTGCCCTGGCCCCCCTTTCAGAAATCACAGAGGGGGTACACACCAGGATCCTGTTTGCCACTATGGCCCGTTAAATTGGACTTGATTTTTCAGGAAAGCCTTTAATTTTTTTTTTTTTTAATGTCAGGCAACCCAGATCTCGTTATTCTCCCCCCGCCCCACCCCTTCCTTCACCAGCTAACCTGTACTCATCTCTCAGGCCGCAGCTGGCCTACCACCTCCTCCAGGAAGCCTTCCTTCTCCATTCCTGGATGAGTGTCCCTCCTCCCGGCTCCCAACCCCCTCGCCTTCCCCATCACAGCACTCATTACACTGAATCACCACCGCAGGATAGTGAGTCCGCCCCCTCCCGAGCTGTGACCCCCAAGGCCGGGGCCTTTGCTTTGTTCATTGCTGCACCCCCAGCTTGGCATGACAGAAATATGTATGCGTCGAACAGGAGTGACACTGTGCTAAGCATTTTCTGTATGTCTCAGTCTTCATAGAGCCTTCCCCGGCGGATACCGTATGTCCCTCATTTACAGAGGGGGAAACAGAGGCACCGTGACTGGTCCCGGGTCCCAGGTCCGCCCCCTCGGGAAGGAAGAGCGGGGCCTCAGGCAAGGAGAGATGGAGGGACCTTCACCTGCTCCAGGTGTTGGCTGGAGCCAGCTCCGCCCGAGGGAGCAAGAGGTGGGGACAAGCGGAGACAGCGGGGTTCAGGAGTGCTCCTCAGCCAGGCGGCTGACAAGTGGCAGAGGTGGGACTTGAACCGGTGTCGGAGGCTGCAGTGTCGGGGGCATGTCCGGCTGTCACGTCCGGGGGCGGGAGGATGCTACTGGCGTCTGGTGAGCAGGGCCAGGATGCTGCTGACCCTCCTCTGAGTGTCCCCCACGAGGAAGAACAACCCAGCCCCCCCGTGTAGACAGCGCCCACTTGACAAGGAAGCCCTCAATAACGATCTGTTAAGACAGATGAATGGCCCTGACAGGTTGGCTCAGTGGACAGACCGTCGGCCTGCGGCCTGAAGGGTCCCGGGTTCGATTCCGGTCAAGGGCATGTACCTTGACTGCGGGCACATCCCCAGTGGGGAGTGTGCAGGAGGCAGCTGATCGATGTTTCTCTATCGATGTTTCTGACTCTCTATCCCTCTCTCTGCCTCTCTGTAAAAATCAATCAAATATATATTTTTAAAAAGACAAATGAGTGTATAAACAGACACATGACTACAGCCAGTGGCCCAAGGCGCCCCCCCTGCTCTGCCTTCCTGCGCCAGCGCCCCCTCTCGGCGAGCTCCTGCCCCACAGTGCACTCACAGCCCCCACCCTCCCCCTTCACCCGGACCCGCCCTGGCCCCCCTTCCAGAATCACAGAGGGGTGTGCACCACCGGCCAGTTACACGGGACATGGCACAGAGCCCGCACACGGGGGGACACAGAGCCCGCACACGGGGGGCACAGAGCCCGCACACGGGGGACACAGAGCCCGCACACGGGGGACACAGAGCCCGCACACGGGGGGACACAGAGCCCGCACACGGGGGGACACAGAGCCCGCACACGGGGGACACAGAGCCCGCACACGGGGGGACACAGAGCCCGCACACGGGGGGACACAGAGCCCGCACACGGGGCACACAGAGCCCGCACACGGGGGACACAGAGCCCGCACACGGGGGACACAGAGCCCGCACCCGGGGGGGCACAGAGCCCGCACACGGGGGACACAGAGCCCGCACACGGGGGGACACAGAGCCCGCACACGGGGGGACACAGAGCCCGCACACGGGGGGGACACAGAGCCCGCACACGGGGGACACAGAGCCCGCACACGGGGGGACACAGAGCCCGCACACGGGGGACACAGAGCCCGCACACGGGGGGCACAGAGCCCGCACCGGGGGGACACAGAGCCCGCACACGGGGGACACAGAGCCCGCACACGGGGGGCACAGCAGAGAGCCCGCACACGGGGGGCACACAGAGCCCGCACACGGGGGACACAGAGCCCGCACCCGGGGGACACAGAGCCCGCACCCCGGGGACACAGAGCCCGCACCCGGGGGACACAGAGCCCGCACGCGGGGGGCACGGCAGAGAGCCCAGGGTCACAGCCCCCCCGTTCCCGTCCTGCAGACAGAGAGGGAATAGAGGCCGTGGGGCAGCCAGACCACAGGGAGGGATCGCTGCGGGGAGAAGGGGAGCGGAGGAGAGAGCTCGGCGCGGCTGGGGGGCGGGCAGGCTGCAAAGTGGAGGAGACCTCACAGAAACAGGGGGGCCCGGACCAGAGGTGGGCGAGGCCCCCGCAGACCCCTGGCCTCGGGCGCTCCCGGCCGTGCGAGCCGCGCCTGCCCAGGCGCCGAGGGGGGACGTGCCTGGAGTGTCGGGGAAGAGGGGCAGCGGGAGGGGCGGGCAGGCATGGAGCCTGGTTGTCCTTCTGGGCAGCGGGGTGGCCCAACCTGGGGTGGCCACTGTGTGGGGCGCAGACTGCGGGACGGTGAGGATGGGATGGAGGACACCAGTGAGGGGGCGACTGCCAGCCTCGGGTGAGACAGAGGTGGTGGCAGCGCGGACCGGGGCCGCTGAGGGGCTGGGCGCTGAGAAGTGGCTGCACACGGACACCTTTATGGGGCCCGCAGGGCTGGGGGGCCGGAGGCCGGGCTGAGGCAGCGGCGAGACGGCGACCGGGGTCTGACGGAGTCTAATGGGTTCCTTGTAACTGAGCTGGGGAAGGCAGCGAGGGGGAGAACGTGGCTTCTTGGGGGGTCCGCTTCGGAAGGACTCCATTTGAGATGGTGTTAGACACCAGGGCGGGAAGCAAGTGGGGGCTGAGATGCACTGCTGATGGCTTTGGGGCTGGTCAGCATCTGGGAGGCTGGGTGGCTCCCACGGGGGTGGGGACGAAGAGGAGGAGTCCAGGGACTGAGGAAGGGATTTGGGGCAGTGCTGGTGGTGTCACCAGCCCAGGGAGAGGGGGTCACCGGCCCGGGGAGAGGGGGTCACCATCCCGGGGAGAGGGGTCACCGGCCCGGGGAGAGGGGACACCATCCCGGGGAGAGGGGTCACCGGCCCGGGGAGAGGGGACACCATCCCGGGGAGAGGGGTCACCATCCCGGGGAGAGGGGTCACCATCCCGGGGAGAGGGGTCACCAGCCCAGGGAGAGGGGGTCACCGGCCCGGGGAGAGGGGTCACCAGCCCAGGGAGAGGGGGTCACCGGCCCGGGGAGAGGGGTCACCGGCCCGGGGAGAGGGGTCACCATCCCGGGGAGAGGGGTCACCGGCCCGGGGAGAGGGGTCACCGGCCCGGGGAGAGGGGTCACCATCCCGGGGAGAGGGGTCACCGGCCCGGGGAGAGGGGTCACCGGCCCGGGGAGAGGGGACACCATCCCGGGGAGAGGGGGTCACCGGCCCGGGGAGAGGGGTCACCATCCCGGGGAGAGGGGTCACCGGCCCGGGGAGAGGGGTCACCATCCCGGGGAGAGGGGTCACCATCCCGGGGAGAGGGGTCACCATCCCGGGGAGAGGGGTCACCGGCCCGGGGAGAGGGGTCACCATCCCGGGGAGAGGGGTCACCGGCCCGGGGAGAGGGGTCACCTGCCCGGGGAGAGGGGTCACCATCCCGGGGAGAGGGGTCACCGGCCCGGGGAGAGGGGTCACCATCCCGGGGAGAGGGGTCACCGGCCCGGGGAGAGGGGTCACCATCCCGGGGAGAGGGGTCACCTGCCCGGGGAGAGGGGTCACCGGAGAGAGGGAAGAACAGTGTCCGAAGCTGCCGATGGGTGAAGACGGGACTGAGACCCCACCGACCAGGACGCTGAGCAGCCCAGAGGCTCCTGGTAACCATGGTGACAGCATTTCCAAGACGAGTGGGAGAGGAGAGGAGGGCAGGCGGCAGGTCCGGAGACTCAGTGGCACCGATCTGGGTAAAGGGGGCCCAGAGGGGCAGGGGTGGGCGGGGAGGAGCTGCTCTCCAGTCCCCCCGGCCAACACGCTGCTCCACGCCCTCCGCCAGGCTGCCCGGCGCTGAGTGCAGACCCTGCCTGCTCCGGCCACCGTCCCCCCCTCTCCCCGACCTACCCCCACCCCCCCTCGTGCGTCAGGAGGGACCTTCTGGAAGGCAATGGCCACGCAGGTCGGGCCACACGCCCGCCCGCCAGCCCGGAGTCTCGCACAACTCTCCTCAACCCTCAGAGGGCAACCGTCTAAGTCAGTTTTGCCCGAGGCAAGGGAGGAGCAAAGGCCTGCGGGTGAGACAACCCAAGAGGGAGCTGCCGCCCCCAGGCTGGGTGGAGGCCAGGGGCAGAGGCTACCGGAACCTCCACCGGCTTCCTGGCCGCAGCCTCCGCCACCTCCACACACAGCTGGGCTGGCCGCAGCTTCCCAAACAGGACAGCCCCTGCTGCTCCGGGGAGGCCCCTCCGGCTCACAGGAGGCCCCTGGGCTGGGAGGCAAGAGCCTGGAGGGGCGGCCCCGGGCTCCCCGCTACTTGCTGTGTGGCCTCAGGAGAATGCCTCTCCCTCTCTGAGTCGGTGGTCTCACCTGGAAAAGGAGGATGTCAACCAAGGGGAAAAAATGTATAGCATCATCCACTGAGCATGTGATATGCGGGAAATGTTTGGGGGGAGGGGGGCTCCCGGACCTCCTGACACCCTCCCAGCAGCCCCGAGGCAGGGACTGGGCCGACGCTCATGTCGCAGAGGAGGAGACGGCGGCTCAGAGGCCAGGAAACCCAGCATCCGTGTCCTCTCAGCCGATTGGGGTACCGCGTTCAACCAGGTCCCTGGAGAGGCGTCTGCACCCAGGGCCATGTGACACCACACCCTGGGTCCCCTCCCTGACCCAGTCCTTGTCGTGATGGGGACAGCGGCTCTTGTCAATATCCCAGAAGCCATCAGCACGGACGCACAAGCCTCCCACGCAGGCAGGAGCCGGTTTTGCGCTGGAGCCGTGTGGGCTCAGGGGGGCCCTGGTGTGGGTCTCACTCTCCGAGGCTGCCTGGAGGCCCAGGAGAGGGGGGAACCCTCCCGAGACCCACTCCTCCGCCCTAGACTCTGAGCTCGCTCGCTGGGGTGCAGCCTGGCTCTCAGAGCCACTGGTCTATGACCCCCCGCTCAGTGGGTCCCGGGACCAGCAGCGACGGCAGTTCTGGGCCCTGGTTCAAATGCAGCCACCCAGCCCCAGGGCTCAGACTCCACCCTTAACCAGGTCCCTGGAGAGGCATCTGACACAGGAGTTGGGGAGCGCGGGCGAGGGGTGCAGGCCACGGCTGATGGCAGTGTCTAAGAGAGGCCCCGTTCAGACCCAGCAAGCCTGGGACCAGGGCCTAGTGAAGCCTGGGACGGGGCCTAGTGAAGCCTGGGACCGGGGCCTAGTGAAGCCTGAGACGGGGCCTAGTGAAGCCTGGCACCGGGGCCTAGTGAAGCCTGGGACGGGGCCTAGTGAAGCCTGGGACCGGGGCCTAGTGAAGCCTGGGACGGGGCCTAGTGAAGCCTGGGACGGGGCCTAGTGAAGCCTGGGACCGGGGCCTAGTGAAGCCTGGGACGGGGGCCTAGTGAAGCCTGGGACGGGGGCCTAGTGAAGCCTGGGACGGGGGCCTAGTGCCTAGGGAAGTTTTGTAGAGAAAGTCCCATGTGAGCACTCGAGGGAGGAGAGAGGGAGGAGAATGACAGTGGTTCTTGGGGGCCGGGGGCCGAGGGCCGGGGTTCGAGACCACTGGCTGGGCAGTCACTGAGGGACCTACTGAGGATGGAGAGGAGTTGGCATGGTGAGCCCTGCCAGCAACACTTGGCAGCTTTTTCATTCAATCGTCCCGTAACCGCGTGAGGTGGGTACTGTGCCCCTTTTAAGGCTGAGTGACAGCAGCATAGAGAGTTAAGGTCACTGACTCATTTCAGGTCACAGGGAGGGACATGACTAGAAGGGCAGCAGAGAGGGGGAGAGGGGGGAGGAGAAGAAGCGGGAGCCAGGACCCGGGGAGCTGAGCCCACACCAGAGCTGAACCCACCTCTTAGCAGAGGATTTCCTTCCCGCTGGGCTCCAGGGAGGCCCTGCTCCCACGCCAGCTCCCGGGGTGCCCGCCACGGGCCGAGGCCCAATCGCGCAGGGTCTGCGGCCTCCAGTGGCCATTCATTCCCCAAACACGTGCGGCTCGAACTCCAAACGCCCAGCGCGTGGCAGCTCGAGACCCAGTCAGCAGAGGGCTGTCCCGCCCGGCCACCACCTCGGGCAAAGGGAGCTGCCGGGAGGACATCCCTGCTGGGGCCGCCCGCCACCCGGCCAGGACAGGAGGCGGGAGACCCCGAACCCACGCCAGGCAGCCCTTGCCAGGACGGAGAAGCGCCCGGCACGGTGCTCTTGGGAAGAAGCGAGAGGGCACGGTGGGCTCACTGTTTTTTTGGGCCCCGATGGGGAGGGAGGGTAGAGGGGAGCCCAGCGGCACTGGGGGAGGAAACCCCAGGAGGCAGGCACCTGGCGCTCTGGGACTGTGCCCAGCTCCTGCTCCCCGCCCCACGCCCCCCAGACTGAGCCCCAAGGGCGAAGGCTGGTCGGTTCTCGCCTCACCCAGCCTCCTGCCTGCCCCCTGCCTGGCACAGGATGGGCTCTGAGAATGGCCCCTGGACAAGTCAAGGGCCAGCCTGACCAGGCTCCTCACCCGCTGGGCTCCCCATATGCGCTGGTCCACGCGCTCAGGGACCACGCTGTCCCCGGGAGTGACCTCGGGAGTTTCTCTCACCGCCAAGGCCCGCCCAGACCGTGGGCCCGGGTGCCTACTTTCCCGACAACCTTGGAGCCCGACTCGGACTCTGCAGGGTCCCTCACCACACCCCTGGCTCCCTCGGGGCCGTGGCTGAGCCGTCGTGCCCAGCGAGGTGGGCAGAACCCGGCTCCGCTTCCTGTCAGTCTCTGCCCCTCAGGGCACTTGGCTCCTGCCCCCTCCACCCCATCAGTGCCAGCGCCCAGATGCCAGCGCCTCCCCAACTCCCCAGCCAAGCGGGACAGGCTGCTCCCTTTAAAGGAAGCTTCTACGAATGGGCGGGAAGCCCAAAAGAACACCCGGACACATGTGTTGGGACACGAACACACAGAAAGCAGATTCCCAGCGTGGGGCAGACAGGCACCCGTCCCCCACGAGGGCCAGAGGACAAAGCTCTTTTAAATGGAAAAACCCTCTGAGGGACACTAAGACTTCATTATTGCTACGGCTCTGTCCTTTAAAGCCAACTGAAAGATGACTAAGTCAGCGCCGGGAGCCACTCCCACCTCTGGGAGTCACTAGGACTCGGGGTGTCGGAAGTCCTATGTGGCTTCTCCCAGCGACAGGATTCTGGATGCTCCCCATCGCGTGGAGCTCGGGGCGTCTTCGAGGCCTGGGCGTGTCTGGCTGGCAGCGGCCCGGGCACAGGCTAGCGTTGCCCGGGAAAGGCACGCTTGCTGAGCCTGAACGGGGCATCGGTCAGCGGGTTAAGGATGCTGCCCAAAGGGCCAGGGCACCCACATGGGCTGTGGGCCAGGGGCACTCATCCTCAGAGGGTGCAAGGACTGGATAGCAGTGAGCCCAGCCACCTTCTCTCACCCCAGAGTCCCGAAGCCCTCGCCCTTGTCCCTGGCTGACCTCCAATGGGCTTAAGGGTGGCTGGAACATGGCACAGGTCAACCTGTCACAGAGGGGACCGAGGCGGCCGCAGGTGCTACGTGACCTGGGCCAGCTGGCACCTCTGGCTCGCTCAGCAGCACCAGGACCCTGCGTCCCATTTGGGTTGAGGCCCACTCATTGTCTACATGGAGGGGTCCTCCCTGCGGGCCAGACACGCGACCCAGCCGCCTTACCAGGGTGCCCACAGACGCATGTGGGACACGGAATGAAAACCGTCCTCATGTCTCCTCCGCGTTAGCAGCAAGTCCCCAGCCCGGGGTCGGTGGAACAGGTTTGTCTGGGTGCATCCTCATTATCACCTGCATCTAACGTTTCCCTGCCCACCACGTGCCGAGGCCGTGCCCAAACTTGACATGGAGTGACGGCTTCATCTTCACAAGACCTCTCGGAGTGGAGGAACTAAGGCACAGAGAGGCTCGGCAGCTTGCCCAAGAACACACAGCTGGCAGGAGCAGAGCCGGGGTCGAAGCCCTAGTCACTCAGCTGCAGATACGGGCTCCTGGAGCCTAGCACGCATGTCTGGGCAGGATTTCTTGAGCTTTACTGGGCAAACTTAGTTCTCCCACTTCACTGCCAGCTGCTCTGTGCCAGGTATGGTGGCACTGCCAAGCACTCCGAAGGCACGAGAATGCTGCAAGGGATAGTTTTGGTCTAAGCTGAGCCTTAGGAGGTGCGCTGGAAGCACCATTTATTTTTTAATTTATCCCTTTTAATAGAAATGTCTTCAAATCAGCCATGTGAAGCAATATCCTGATTTAGTGTTCTCTTTGGGAGTCAGGTTTCTAACTCTGCACTTACATATGCCGTCATGTGCCATCATGCACCATCATGAGATGTTGTCCTCGGAGCCTAAGAAATCGTGACGGCCTTCTTATCCGCACACTAAACAAGATCGGGCCTTCCAGATGATTCATCTGGATACTGGCCAATCCCACCTATTCTGTACCTGACGCTGTGCCGGACGCTGGGATACAGCAGCGAAGCAAGCAGACCTGGTCTCTGCCCGAGGGGGCATGTGTTGGAGAACAAGGTCATCACTGCTTGCATAATCCATAAAACAAAATCCCAGGATGTGATTGACATTAAGGAGGAAACGTAGAGGCTGCCTTGTCCCTCTGAACAAGGACACGAGGGACCGGACTTCATGTGCGTGAGTGTGTATATGTGCACACATGCAGTTAGTCTGCACCCCAAGGAGACGTCCCAACGTGGGTTCTGTAGCACACTGGCAATACACTTAGGGTTTGCTTCATTTGCCGAGTTGTCTTGTGTTACTTTGGAGGACGGGATGGAATAAAGCACAGAATGTCTAACTTATTTCACTCCCAGGAAAAAGAGAGGATTTCCAGAAGAGGTCTTTTTGGTGTCTTAAGGCAACCACTGTTCCTACCTACCCTTGTCCCCAAATCTCTCTCGCCCCCATTCTGTGCCTGAGCCTCCAAGCAGGTTTCACACAAGCAGATCTGAGAGTCTGCAAATTGGAACAAACTGGGTGAGAACTTGGCTAGTTCTTCCCCAGGCTTTCTTCTGATCTGTGTCTAACAGATCTGGTCCCACGAGGCCGCCTGCTCGACAGGATGCAGACCTGAGAAGACGGCCCCTGGATGTCCGATGGGGTCACACTGGGCTTGCTGCCGAGATGGCCTCTCAGCCGCTCACAGCCCACCGCCTGGAGAAACGGCCGGCAAGTTGGGGGTGGATGGGATTGGGGTGTCTCCTGAGATAAGTCAAAAGGCCATTTCCACCGTTTCTATCATTCTTCTTTAAAAAAAAAAAAAAATATATATATATATATATATATATATATATATATATATATATATTTCATTGATTTTTTACAAGAGAGGAAGGGAGAGGGATAGAAAGTCAGAAACATTGATGAGAGAGAAACACCCTGGGGATATGCCTGCAGCCAAGGTATATGCCCTTCACCGGAATCGAACTCAGGACTTTTCACGCCATAGGCCGATGCTCTATCCACTGAGCCAAACCGGTTTTGGCGTGCTTTTTAAGACCCAATGGAAGGCTCTGAAGTCTGGGTAAAACTTGTGAGAAGCTGACAAAAAGAAAGATTTCAAAGACCTACCCTGGAGATGAGTTTCGCGGGTCTGGATTCTTACTAAGCCCCCAGGTGCTAGTGGTGCAGATGGTCCACCAAGTGCACATCCTGACGCATGCCCACCGGGCCCCCTTCGCACACCTGGGAACACAGGCGGGAAATGCCCCCGTTCCGAACACTGTCATTAACAGGTCTCCTGGACCCAGGAATACTGTCCCCTCACCTAAGCACCTGTCCAACATAATTCAGGATGTCACCTTATAGATCACCTGCTGTGAGCTGATACTCTCAGCTCTACCTGCCATGTTTATAAGTAGCTGTAAGGGATATAAACATATTAACTACAGTGAATTACAAAAAGAACAACAACAAAAAAACCCAGAGCATATACATCAACTACAATATCCAACATCAATGTGTTGGGTGCCTCAAAGTGGTTGGCACCTACATGAGGACAAAGTCCACACAGCCTGTTTCCACCCAACTCAACTCGTAAAATGCAAAGGAGCCTGAATATGAATGAAGATGAGACAGAACACCTTTGAACCTCTGCACTGGTCATCAGGGGAACTCTGGAAAACTCCTGGCGTAACACACTGACTTAGAGAGGAAAGGAAAGAAAATCAGATCAGTGGGCAGGGGGACCCATGTCTTCCTCATCAAGCGATGGGATGGACTGAGCCCCAGGCACTTCCTCAGAGAGTCAGCCACTGGTTAGCACAGAGGCATGAGGTACAGAGAAGAACACTATGTTTAAGGATTAAGATACTTCATGGGGCAAGAAACCTTCCCCGAGAGACTGCATTCTAGCCCAACTTCCACTTCATCCTCTCCCCAAATTGCTTATGTCGTGTGGCTCCAAAGGGAAAAGCGAGGTGCGTGTGTGTCACACTTCACACATTCCTATCTAGAGGTCATCTGTCCAGCAAATGTCATTTACCAGCCAAGGACCCAGGACATTTTTAACAAGCAAACAGCGCCAGCGTGTCTGCGTCTGCTGCTCACGCACTCTGCTCGCAGGGGGGCCCCTGGTGTCCTCCTCTCAGGCCCTGCCTCCCTCGTTATTTACAGGAACTATTAATAGGACCACTACGGAGCTTCCCAGCCCAGAGGGGATTAACAGAGCACATCTGGAGGCGGCGAGCAGGGCAGACAACACCCATAAATCACACACGAAAAGCGAGCCGGGAGCACATCCTTCCTGAAACACGGTGACGTCACAGCTCCAGCCTCTGGGTCCCGCATGCCTGAATGGCCTCTGAGGGCATCACTTCACAGCAGCCTTCACCGACGGTCGCCATGAGCCCCCAAGAAGTGTGACCCTGTGCCGTTGCTGTTTTTAAAAGCAGGCGAGTGGCAGAGCCATCAGTCTCCTGACAGCAAACACGCATGCGGCCCAGCCACTGCCCCCGCCCCTTTCTGCAAACCAGGCAGATACCTGGCAGGGGGCCCTCTGACCCTGAGCTTGACCTCACCTCTGAATCCCGCCCATGCGGCGCCCCAGGCAGTTGCTCTCCGGGCGCACGTGGGAACCCACTCGCCTAGCGTGGCCTGGAAAGCCTTTTATGACGTAGAAAAAAAGTCGACAGTAGACAGCAAGGTCTGGACGAGTCAGCACTTGAACCTGTTCCTTCCATAACCGAGCGGGTGACATCACACCAGGCCTGGCTGGAGCCGCGCGGTCTGGTCTCCCAAGAACAGATAAAAGAAAGGGACCGGGACCAGGGAGGACGGAGACTGTGCTCACGGCCTCCGTTTCAGGTCCTTCAAATCTACGGGTGCTTCTCAGCCACACGGGCAGCTGCCCACCAGCAAGCAGCTCTCTGCCTTTTTGTTGTTAACTTTCACCTGAGGGTGTTTTTCCACTGGTTTTTAGAGTGGGAGGGGAAGAGACAGAGAAACACTGATGTGGGAGAGGCACAATGATTGCGTGCCTCCTGCACGTGCCCCCAACCGGGGCTGGAGCCTACAATCCAGGTGCATGCCCTTGACCGGAATTGAACCTGCGGCCCTTCAGTCCTTGGGCCAGCGCTCTATCCACTGAGCCACACCGGCTCGGGCTCCCTGCTTCTTAAGACGCCACGGGGAAGAACCAGGCCGAGCCAGGATTCCCTCCCAGGTCCGGGGACTCGAGGCAGAGCAGACGGACGGACAGTGAGGCCGCTGCCTGGACCTGGCTGCTCTGACGCCCTGGGACCTCGGACAAATTGCTTACCGTCTCTGTGCCCGAGAGTATTTTTTTTTATGATGAAATGGGGAAATATAGGAAAAGCCCCGGAAACAGTGGTGGTTCTTACATTATGTCCATCCGTTGGGCTTCCTTGGTGATATTTACATGGAGCTAATGAAATGTTACCTTCTGAAGCTACCTTTTAAAATGTACAATTTGGCTTTGAAATTCAAAACCAAGGGAAATAAAGTTATATGGAGGGAGGTGCTTTGAAGTTCAAAACCAAGAGGAAGTTATATGGAGCGCTGAGGTAACAGAACTAATCCTTTTCTCACCTTGACTTGCAAAGGGCCTGCCTGTCTCACAGCTCACTCTCCAGCTCAGGGGGGTGGCAGCACCTTGTGTAGAAAGGCAGCAGCTACGGTCCCCGGTCCCCAGGTCCCCACGGGACAGCTCAGGGCCCGAGGGGCGGCCAAAGGCCCCTGGGATCCCTTGAGGGCCCGCTGTGGGCACTGACGAGATGGGGGCCATTCCGGCTATGGCAACCTCTGCTGCCAGGAAATCACATACAGGGCAAGTCAGCTCTGAGGGGAGCCACAGCGTCCGATCAGCTCTACACAGATCCAACCGGACATCCTTCAGTATCAACAGCCACAGGAGCGGCCTGCGTTTAAAGCACTTCACTAGAGCAAGCCGCATCTGTGGTCCTCACCAGCTTGTCCGTCTTCTCAAGCATCCTTTGTGCCTGGACTGACCACTGCCGTTTTACAGAAAGAAAGGAGGACTGGGGCTCGGAGAGTCACATGGCTGGCTCGAGGTTACAGAGCGAGTAAGTGATGAAACCAGGATGCAGACACTTCTTTCAATGAACAAATATTTATTGAGTGGCTATTGCATGCCAGTCACTGCTGTACAGGCAGCAACAGGCAGCTTCCCTGCGTGGACTCCCCATCCTGGGAGAAGCGTTCAATAAACCAACGTAACAGATCGAACAGAACACCTGGAAGACGTAAGGGTCTCCGAGAACAGAGGGAGAGGGACAAGGGCACTTCTTTCAGAGTGGATGGTCAGGGAAGGCTTCTTGGAGGAGGTGATGGTTGAGCAAGCAGCTCTGGGGCAGAGCGAGTGCCCTTGCCACCATTCCACTGCCTGTGATGAAATCTCCACGCAGCCTCCCGACCAGGCCACGCTGGCCTGCACCGCACCCTCTCTCTCCGGGGAGGCCAGAGGCCGGCAGCAAACTCTGAATGCCATTCTGTGTGATCAGGGCCGCCCCCGGAAGCTACGGACCACGCCACACAACCTCTCGGCAGCAAACCCCTCTTTGGGCGACGACGTCAGCAGGAGGCACTTCTTGGACACGGTCAGTTGAGAGGTTTCACAATGCCTTTAAGGACAGGGCCCTGGAGCCCGGCCAGCATGACTCAGGGGTTGAGCGTCAGCCTATGAGCTGGTAGGTGTCACAGCTGAATTCCTGGTCAGGGCACATGCCCCGGTTGCACGCTCAGTCCCCGCTGACATGTGGGAGGCAGTCAATCAGAGATTCTTTCCTCATTGATGCTTCTCTCTCTACTTCCTTCCTCTCTGAAATCAATACAAATACATTAAACAAGAACAGGGCTCTGGGATCAGATGCCCAGGCCTGGGCACTCTCTCACTTGGGGCTGCGGGACAGAACGCGAGAGAGGCTGCTGGCCAGGCTCCATTCTGAGGACGCCGTGCGGAGACCTCGGGCAGTGGCCGCGTCCCAGGGGCCTCTGTAAGCCCGGGGCCCAGGACAGCGTCCACAGCCTGCAGCCGCCAGGACCCAGTTGGACCGTAAAGATGTTTTCTGAATGGCTGACCCGCTGAATCACCACTGGGGAATGCGCCTGGTTTTACGAGTCCAGTAACAGCTTGGGAACAGCCATCCGCAAATGTTCCTAAACTCAAGCTGGGCTGGCAAGGGTTGGACATGTTTATAAAAAAACAAGCGAGAAGAGAATGTTACTACGAGACAAAGTGAATCCATGTGAGTTTTTAATAATCTCCTTCCAATAAGAATATTAAAATATCACATTGGCCATTATTAAATACTAAAACGCAATGATTTAAAATTGAAATTCTATTTTTATTTTTTTGTTAACTTTCCCCAAGGATATTTTTCTATTTTTTTTTTTCTTTTCTAGAGGGAGTGGAAGGAAGGGGGGACAGAAACATCAATTGGTTGCCTCCCACACGGGCCCCACCTGGGATCGAACCTGCAACTGAGGTATGTGCCCCCAGCCAGAATCAAACCCAAGACCATTCGGTCCACGGCTGGATGCTCTTCTATCCACTGAGCCAAACCGGCTAGGGCTGAAATCCTTTTTTTTTTTTTTTAAGGAAAAAAAAAAAATGAAAATTGCCACAACTGTATCCTAAGGCCTAAATTCTCTATTGCTATTAACTTACCTGTGCAACCAACTCCAGGCCTTTAAAGATTCCTACTGAAAACTTACACTTAAGATTTTTTAAAAAATATATTTTTATTGATTTCAGAGATGAAGGGAGAGGGAGAGATGGAAACAGCAATGATGAGAGAGAATCACTGATTGGCTGCCTCCTGCACACCCCCTCCTGGGAATTGAGCTCGCAACCTGGGCCTGTGCCCTTGGCTGGAATCGAACCCAGAACCCATGCCCACAGATCGATGCTCTAACCACCAGGCCAAACCAGCTAGGGCTACGCTTAGATTTCATGCTAACACTCAGTAGTTACCGAAGTGGAATTCCAGGCCACACAGTAGGCTCCTGTCTAAACATTACTATGGAAATATTCTTAAGTATGTTCAGAATAGAAGCCTGTACTTTAAAAACCTTCCTGTCGTTGCTAAAATGACACCCAAGTGCTCACCCGGCCTGGACTGGGTGAGTCAGGCAGCACCAAGGCATGTGCAGAACGTGGGTTCTGTCTGGCTTGTCGCTGTGGTTTACAAGCTGGACACGGGAAGGCACAGACACCAGAGATCCTCCCTAACAATCTGTTCTCTGGGACCCCTGTCTGAATTTGGGGCCACTCTCTGTAAGAGACGGTGGAAAAGGAACCCGGCTGGTGTAAGTGAGGCAGAAAACAGAAGCGCGGACAAATCCCAGCACCCCGGGAGTTCAACAAGTTAACTCCGATGAAGGTCTTTCCGAGCCCCTTTACGGCTCACAGCAGAACTGCGAGCAATTTACTGCCGGCGTGAGGGCCTTTCTAATTCTTAATCTAGAAAGTAAATAAAACCCACACGCAGTCCCCTGGCTGTAATGCTATCCTTTAAAAACAGCTTCCTACCGGCAGAAGTTTAACCCTTTGACTTGCACGTAAGGCATACTTGCCGCGGGGGCAGGCGAGCCCCGATCCGCTTTCTTTGGGGGCTGATGCCCAACAGGCCAACGTTCTCGAGCGACAGCCACCCGCCTCCCAGGCGCCCAGGCCGTCCCTAGAGCCCCTCTCCAGACCAGAGGGCATCACGGCCGTGAGCTTGGTTTCCCTCACGCGGCCTCCGTTGGCTAAGCAGCGGGACGTGGGCAGCCCGGGACGTGGGCACCCCCCACCATTCGGAGCGAAACCAGATGCGGGTCTCGCTGCAGCAGGGGGACTCCCTTGCCCACAAAGGGGCGACTCTACTTGTTCACAAAGGCAGAGGAAGACTTTAAAGAGGCTTTTACATCTAGAGGAGATGAAACTTGGGGGTGGGGGGGCTATACAAATAAGAGATGGTACAGGTTGGAGGCAGATCGAATCCCAGTGGGGGGGGGGGGGCGCTATACAAATAAGAGGATGGTGCAGGTTGGAGGCAGATCGAATCCCAGCTTGGCACTTTCAAACCCCCCCCCCCCAGGTCTATTTCCCCACCTGCAGCCTCAGGGTGCTCTTGCCAAGAGCCTGGAAAATGCTTAGGGCAGAACCCTGCGCCCGGAAAGGAAAGCCGGCGACAGCTGTCAGGTGCCCGGAAGCTTGTCACCACTTGCTGGCGAGGAACTCAAGTGAACCTCAGCTACAGGAGGTCGGGACCAGGCCTGGGTGGTCTCCAGACGGGAGACTGAGGCCCGGAGCCCCACCTGATCGGCCAAGGAGCAGTCGTACGTTTTCCTCTAGGTCTCGCCCTCTCCAGCTTCAGGTTTTGTTCCCGGGATCTTCCCGGCCCTGCGGTTCCGTCTAGGAAGAACTGAACAGCAATACGGAGCTCATCATCCCCACCGAGCCGGTCCTGGTTTCTTTTCAAACCTCTCCCTCCGCATCTTGCAGGCCAACTCCCAGGCCCGCCCAAGTCTCAGCCTCCACGCCCAGCGAGAAAGACGACGAAGGAAAACGCCGAGACCAGCTAGCCGTTCCCTACTTGGAGCGGCCTGGGAACGGAGGGCCGGAACCATCCGGGTGCCCAAGGCCGAGCCACCGAAGCAGGCCACGGAAGCAGCCACGGGAGGCTGGGCGCCGAGGGTGTGCGCCATGCCCGCTGGCTGCCGGCAGGAAGAAGGGGGAGGAATGGCGAGCCCATGGCCAGGATGGAACCCGCTTCCATGAGCAGCGCCCCCCCCCCCCCCCCCCCCCCCCCGGCAGCCTGCAGGGAGCTGTGTGTGCTCGGCCCTCGGTGCGGGGCCATCCAGCAGCAAACACAGAAAGCAAGTCCGGGCTCCTCCAACCCAGCGCCTCCCCGCTTCCTCCTGTGAAACCGCCCCCCCCCCGCCCCCCCACTGGGTCTCTGGGGAGAGGGCGAGGGCGAGGGCGAGGGGGGAACTAGAGGACGTTTGGCCAGGAGACTCTGATCACTCTTCAGCTTCGCCGCCTTCCCCAAGCCTTCGGAAAGACGGGAAGCATGAGCGCCACAGCCCTGTCATGTGGGACTCCACGCAACGGCAGACACTCCGCCCCAAGAAACACAGCGATCCCACAGAAACTCAACGCAGATGTTCCAGCTTCTTCGTTTCATTCTTTGGGGATTAACAATAAAAAACCTCGAACCGGAGTAAACTGTTGGCAAGCGTGGGGGAAATGGAGACCCCCCCCCTGTGAAAAGCTGTCTCTCACTCTCGAGGTACCTCTGAGCACACTGTCCGACCGCATGGCTCCCGGCTCCCTGGCAGAGAAGGATGCGGCTAACGGACGGTCAATGCCAACAGGAACACGGGAGGAGGTCCGCGGGGCAGGCCTGCACAGCGCCCGGCACAGCGCGCCGCTTCCAACGCTCTTCCTACGGCCTCTTCCTTTTTCTTTTCTCTTAAATATATTTTATTGATTTTTTTTTTAACAGAGAGGAAGGGAGAGGGATAGAAAGCCAGAAACATTGATGAGAGAGAAACATCGATCAGCTGCCACCTGCAAACGCAAACCTCCCACTGGGGATGTGCCTGCAATCAAGGTAGATGCCCTTGACCGGAATCGAACCCGGGACCCGTCAGTCCGCAGGCCGATGCTCTATCCACTGAGCCAAAACGGTTTCGGCGGGGCCTCTTCCTTTTTTGCCCTTCACTGCTCCCAACCCTGTACAAAATGCAGTCCTTTCACAAGCTTTTAGAAAGTTTTTATTGGTTACAATAATATAAAATGTATCATTTAAAGTTCCCTAGTTATTAAGTGCTTGCTAGCAATAGCATAAACAAAACTTTTCGTACATCTGACGGGCTCCAAAGATTTGCTCCAGACTGGCAGGGCTCAACAGCAAACAGCACCCTTAGCTGGTCTGTCTACAATTAGCCTCTTTCTCTCTTCAAAGGCTACATTGGTTCAAATCAACAGACAGTCCCTTTTGTATGTCAAATTGTAAATTTTAATGTTTTCATTAAAATAGTCTTTTATATCATAACTCTCCAACAAGAAAACAGTGAAATAACTAACAGCAAATCCAGTACAAGAACACTCTCCAGATTAACAACTCAAACACAAATGTCAAAGGCAAATCACAATACAATTGAAGCATCCAAAACAATTTAAATAATTTTAAATATTTTATTTTTAAACTGCTACAAATGCTTTATACAATAATATTTCAACACAGAAGTCCCCAGAACAGAAATGTAACAAAATGGGAATGATAGTGAAAGGATTAAAATGGCACAAATTCACCAAACAAGTATTAAACTACACATTATAAGAGGTAGATTACTTTTTAAAGTTGAAAACAAAAGGAGAAAAAAAAAACAACACATGAATAACCTAGCCATTTCCTACCAACTCAGTCAGTAATTAGGGTGAAAGCATGTATAATGTATGGAGAAATGATACACCCAGGAAAAGGCCAATTTGTAGTTTTTATATCTCTATCAGAGACTGCAGTGTAAGCCTGTATGTAAATTTATTTTTACTTTTTTATTTAAGTGCAGACATACAGCTTTCTAGGCCTGAGATGCATCCTAGGCATGGGGTATATTGCTACATAGTCTCCCATAACATAATAGTTATAAATTAGTGCCACATAATTATTCGCGAGGATGTCCACCTGGGTAAACACGCATGAAACTGGAGGGGGCCTCCAAAAGGAGTCCATATCCAATCGGGTCTCCTCTCCGTTATGCTGGCAATCAGCTTGTGGTTTAAAAAAAAAATAATATAAAAAATTAAAAAAGCAGGCAGAGAGAGAAGCTAAATGCCTCTGTCGATAATTAACTTAAAAGGAAGGCATCAAGAGCTGGTGTGTGACCAAAACTTCTCAAAACAAGTGCATTCGAATTCTGTCATCCCTGAAATCTACAACGAACTACTGATGAAAGAGAACTTGCTTTGCAAGGTTAAGTTCAAATCACTCCTTCCTCTGCTATGCGCCAAAGCCAGGGCCACACTCCCCTTGGAGTCATCAGTCCCGTGACGGTGGGCCGGCGCCGCCAGCCCGTCTTACAGCGCCGCTCGCGTCTCCGTCGCCCGGTGCCCAGCCCGCGGTGGGCACCGGCAAAGACGCAGACGCCTGACTCTAACCGGGGCAACAAGAAGCCTGCAGGTTTGTGAGACAGCTTCAAACGGTCTTGCAAGCTTGGCAGGTTTCGCATCCTTTGTCGTAGTGCTTATCCTAAGTTGAGCATGCATTACCTTTATTTAGTCAATTAAGGTTTGTTTTGTGTGGGGGGCTTTCCTACAGGAAGTTCCTAGAAAATAAGAAAACTGAAGATAAATGACAACATAACACAACCTTACAGGAATTGACCACGTTAAAGAGAAGGCGAGCAGATCCATATGACAAACGTTAAGACAGCAACAGGCTGGCTCCGGAAGTGTGCAGGACCTGGGGGGCCCTACTCGACAGGCACCCGCTGGCAGGGCCCAGCCCGACCGCAGCGGGGAGGCAGAGATGGCTAAAGGGGGGAAATGACATCGTTTTATTCCTGTGATGATCTGTGGAGAGGGCGGGGGCTGGGGGCTGGCTCTGAGTCACAGATGGCTATGATGAAACACGCAGGAGGAAGTCCTTCAGCACACAACAGGGCGAGGAAAGCGACATCGCTGAGAACAGAGAGAAGTGAGTATTTCTGACCATGCGCCACGAAGTGGTCCCTGAATAAAATTTACACGTGGACATATACTGAAAGGGAAGGCGACCAGTTAAAACAACTCCTTGCCAGTGTCACACGAGTATGTACCAAGGACGGGGCCTGCGAAGCCCTCATGGTAAGCTCAGGCCTGAGTTCAGGAATCCTGGTTTTACACCAGGTGGGCTAAAGGCACTCGAAAGAGAACAAACCCCCCGAAGAAACGGCCACGCCCGTGCCCAGATCAGCAGAATGCGATGCCCTAACGGTCACTTGTAAAAGGACCCCTTGTAAGGCACGTCCTTCTGATGTGTCCGCGGCCAGTTCCGGGACAAGCACGCAGGGGGGCAGCCACCGGGGATGCTGCTGCTGCCACCTCCCACTTAGAACAACAGTTTCCTTATCTGATTCTCTGTGCTTCCTTTTAGGCCAAATTTCACTCCAGCAATGTAACCCTCTGTTAAACAATGAACCAAAGCAAAATAATTACGGTGAGCTGGAGGAAACAGATACAGTTTTTTAGGCACTTCGGTCCCCTGTGCTCTTCCAAAAACACTGGGTCAGAGGCCAACTGAACGAATTCGAGAGAACTTTCCTTTACCCTTGAACGGTGTAAATGGGATTCAGGACAAAAGGATTCTTTCAGACAAGACTGGAGACAGAGGAGGGTACGCAGAGTGCGTTCTAAAGCATCAACCGCCCGGGGCACGGATTACAGCACAGTCTGTAAAAACGGTGACCTATTCTGGCTCTTTATCTTTGAAAAGGACTCAAGTTCAAGAGCCTCCTATTGTTGAGGAACTTCCAGAGCAAAGACAGAGTACAAACAGGTACAGTTACAACACTATAATGGCTAATGCATATGGCATGGCCAGAGGCCAGATGCTGAGTAATATCTCCAGTAAGTAATGGTTGAGTACATTTCTGAAGTAGATTTTTAACTATTAGTCTTGGCTAACGATTCTTCTCTACATCGCTCTTTAGCCGTAACGTAAGGCACACGGGCACCCAGAATTCTACCTCGTCAACTGTGCACAGATAACAATACCTTTGGATCCTCACAACCTCCCCAAATGGCAGCCCCACTCCCCAGGGAACCCTAATTCTGCTGGCCCGAAACACCAAAGCCTTTTCAGACACCAAGAGGGATAACCAAGAAAGCCTTGAGTCCGGCAGCTCACTCCGAAAGGACAAGATTTTGAAGCATTTTGCAGAGATCCTATCTGATGAAGAGTTTTTCACAAGCTTGACCCCAGGCATTTTTTAGGAAACAGCAAGACTCCCAAGAAGGTGTGTCAAACCAAGCTTCTTTAAGTGACTTAAGAGAGTTTGAGAAGTCAACATAACGAATTTAACTACTGCCCTGTGTTTCTGTATCACTCAGAACACTGCTGAATATAGGGAGGACACAAATAGAACAGTCAAGTCACCTCAAATCTAAGATGAACTCTTACATTACTGGGGAACAGAGGCCCTGCCGGCCACGCTGACTTGCCCTGGGTTTCAGCATGAGCTGGGGAGCCGGGGAGCCAGGGCCCTGCTGCAGTTCTAAGCGCTGTCCTGGCTGCTGCTCCCTGGGGACCTGCCTGCACCCTATGCCGGAGAGAGGAGCAGGTGGGGCGCTTAAGGCATTTTAAAATGAGCACGGTGCGTTTTGTTTTAACGGAGGAGGCAAGGTTTTCTGAATGAAAACAATAGGAGCGTGAATAACGGAACTCTCCGTTGCTATAACTATGCTTGAGTCACAGAAATCTTGTTGAGATCGCAATGTGGTTTTAATGGCCTCAGAGATCTGTTTTAACAGAAGAAACGCCCTATAATCCAGGAAAAATGAAAGTGACGCTGAGACATCACCCAAGACAGGAAGGAAGTGTAAGAGGGTTTCATCTTTTCACCACAGGATGCTTTTGAGAGCTTCGCATCCTTTCAAATTCAGTTCGCACTGGCCCTAAAGAAACGGCCCGCCTTTGCGAGTCCTGGGTCTGAGATCCAGCTAGGCGGTCTCCATCTCTGCAGCGGCCTCTACCTTAAGCAACCCCATTTCCTTTAAGTGCTTATGTCAAAATGACACCGGAAGAGGAAGAAAAAAAGCCATTGGGCAAGTATACTGTTCGCTTCCAACCGTCTTCCCCGCCCCCACGCTCCGGGGCTGAACGCCTCGGGCCCTGGGAGACAGCTTACCTGAAGTCCTTCAGCTCCTGCTTGCCACTGCTGTCCTCCCTCCTGCTGTCGCCCAGGTCGGCGGCAGCCGCCAGCTGGAGGCTTCGGGTGATGGGCCCGCCGCTCCGCTCTCTGGATTTGACATTGAACCGGTCTGTTCTTTTCTTGGCGGCCAGAGCGGCCTTGCTCTGTAAGACGGCCTTGCTCTTCTGGACGCGCACGTGCAGGCTCCGGGCCGTCTTGCTGGACAGCTGAGCAGAATGACTCTTGGCCACGGCTTTGGGCTTTTTCCCCTCGACGTGAGTGATTTTGGCCATCCTGATGGGACTCGAGTTCCTTAAAGAGGAGGCGGGCTTTTTGGACTTCCCCGAGGCTGCAAACTTGACGTTCTGCTTGGACCTGAAGGACGAGGCGGGCAGTGCGACCTGAGTGGGGCCCGAGCTGCGAGCTCTCGTCTTGCCCAGGGAGCCGGCGTGTTCTGCATTTTAATCTCGGCGTCCGCGGTCCGTCGGCGGTGGTTGCTGCTACCGCTTCTGTCGCTACTTGCAGGGGACACGTGCCCGCCTTTCTTGGACGAGTGGGAAGCTTTTCTTTTGGGAGGAGAAAGCGGTTTTTTGGGACAGCTGAAAGCGGCGTGCTTGTTCAGGCTCCCGATGTACGTGAACTCCCGGTGGCAATAGGGGCAGATGTGGGACGAGGCCTCCGGCGCGTTTTTGAGGTCCGCCTTCTGCTTGGCAGACCTGGTCTTCTGCAGGATTGCTTTCTGCACGAGCTGGTTTTTCTTCTTCAATGCGTTTAACTTCAGCTTATTTGGTGACATTTTGCTGAGCTCGACGCTGAAGTTCAGCCTTTTGGGCTGGCCCATTCGTCTGAAGGCATTCTTCCCCGAGTTCTCCAAAACCACCACCCCGTTTTTGGGCTGCACCGTCTGCTTCAGCGGCACGGGGTTTTTCCGGGGCGTGTACCTCTTCTTGTCGCTGGCCGAGGCGCAGGCCAGGATGTGCTTGTGCAGCTCGGGCATGTTGTCCACGCCTTTGCCGCACTTGGTGCAGCGGATGGCAGTGCTGAACGTCTGCGGAATGTTGTGCGTGGTGAAGTTGGTGGCCGTCACGCCGATCCCCAGGGGGTTTCGGTGGTGGTACTGAAACGGGGGCGGTTTAAAGCTCGGGTAGTGCTGGTTGAGACCCAATCGAACATCTGGATCTTTCGTCTTGATTCCAGAAGCCATTATTTTGATGGTGGTGTAAAGCTCTTCGGAAGAATCATTTAACTCCTCTTCCTCTTTCGACGTGTCTAACGGGTCTTCGGGCAAACGCTGCATGTGCTCCGCGCGGGCCTTGCTGGGGTCGGTGAAGTTCTGCGGCCTCAGGGTGCCGCTCTCAAACTCGTGGTGTGTGCACGCCTTATCCGGGTGCAGATCTCGCTGGTGCTGCTGCAGATTGCACAAGAAAGCAAACTCTTTTTTACAAACCGAACACACAAAGATATTCCCGACTCCGTGAAGCAGAAAGCGGTGTTCCGACAGATCAGTTTTAGCCTTAAAGAGCTGCACACAAAATTCACATTTGAAGGGCCACTCTTCAGCATGGACGGACAAATGTTTGGTGAGATCTTTAATGGAGAGAAAAGGCGAGTCGCAGACATTGCAGACAAAGTTTTTGCTGAACGGTTCCTGAACGGTATCCTGTTCCACGGCGGCTGGGGCTTCTTCCCTGGGTTTCAGGTCTTCGTTCTCCGATTCTTCCTGTTTGAAAGTGATCATGGGGAGAGAGGCTTCCAGATTATCCCCAGAAGAAACCACGGACGAGACTGCTGACAGAGGGGGTGGTGAGGGGGACGAGGAGGAAGATGAAGAGAATGAGGATGAAGACGCAGAGGACGATGAAAGTGTTGGAGGCCCCGGAGAGGCGGCGGACATGAGCGGCTCCACGGAAGGAATGGGAGAAGGCGAGGGAGACACGGTAGGAGAAAGGATCGGAAGCGGGGACTGGGCAGTAGCATTGGAGAGTGGGGAGGGACACGGGAGAGGAGACGCCCCGGAAGAGGGGGCTGCGAGAGGTATGGTAGGCAGGAGTGGAGGAGGGGGCGTGGCAACAGTGAGCACAGGAGGGCAGGGCGGAGGGGATGAGGGATGTGTTGGCATCAGGAGAGGCGGCAGCTGTCCGGAGGAAAGGGAGGGTGTCTGGCAGGCGGGGGACGGAGGAGACACAGCGGGCGGGCACTCCACAGCGGGGGCAGACAGACTCGTGTCCGCCCCCAGGTCAGGGTCCGCTGGGGGACCCAGGGATCTACAAGGACTCGGGCTCCGGGTCGCCTCCGCCGCGCTGTCGCCGGGCACGCCGACGCCGTTGTACTCGTTGAGCAGCACCTTCTGCAGCATGCAGGTGGTCGGCTTCTTCTTCTTGCCGGCGCCGCAGGCCGGCTGCGCCACGCTGGCGTCCTTGACCTCCTTGCCTTCCGAGTCCCCACAGGGCTTCCTGTGCACACTGAGGTCTAACACGGATTCCCACTGGACCGGAGGCTTGCCTCCGCCCTCCGCCTTCTGTTTGACTCCGCTGGATAAATCCAGCGGCTGCTGGTTGCACACGGGGCTGAAGGTGGGAGTGGCGGCCCACTCTTTGGAGACCTTGAATTCATCAAAGCACGGGGGGCTCCCGGTTTCCCTCTCGTCTCTGCCGGACGAGCTCCACACCGGGGAGGAGTTGCTGTGGCTTTCCAGCTTGGGCTTTTTGGAGCCCAGAACGGCATCGGTCCACACCGCCTTGCCGTCGCTCTGCTTCCCGAAGTCTCGGAGGGCGGGGCTGTGCTGCGGAGAGCTGGGGGGGGAGCTGGTCCGCCGCTTGAACCTGCTGGAGGTCACGGGCAGCATGGACGCGGGAGCGGACACGCAGAGAGGGCCCAACTTGGTGACCTCGGCGGCCAGGATCGCCGAGGGAGGCGTGAGTCTGTCCTGCGTCTGCAGGAGCTGCTTGAGCTTGGACGACAAGTACACGCCCTTCTCCTTGTGCAGCGACACGGCCTCCGGGGCGATGCCGAGCGGCAGGCTCAGGGAGCGCGAGGGCGCCACGGGCTCCGGCTCCGCCTCGGCTTTGACTCTGGGCAACGCGGGAGGGCTGGCCGTCCTCCGCCTCTTGGCCTCGCTGCCGGTGCTGCCGGCGGGCTCTTTGGGGAGATCATTGGCTACGGGGACCGGTGCGGCCTGTATGTTCTGGGTGATCTCCACGGTGACGGGGGTGAGCAGGCAGTTGATCCCGAACAAGTCTGCCGAGCCGGACTCCATCTCGATCACATCGCAGTTGCTGGTGCTGCTGCTGGTCTGAATTTTACCGTCGATGTAGTAATTCAAGTTCTCGGAGATATTGCTGGAAATGTCCATGATGTACACGTCATCTGCCTCCCCTTCCTCCTCGGGTTCCGTGCTGGGGACGTAGACGTTCGGGGGGGGCTGGGCCTGCTCGGCGGGCGGCTGGGGCTCTTCCAGGAGGGCGCCTTTCCTGCGCACGCCTTTGGGGATCAGGTGCCGCTCGTGAACGCGGCGCTGGTGCCGCCTCATGTTCGTGTGCGTGCCGAAGACCTTCTTACAGTATCCGCAGGGGTGAAGCTCCCGAGCCTCCCCGTTCTCTTCTGCAGCAGCAGGCCGCGCCGTCTCCTGGGAAGCCTTCTCTGAACCCAGGATCAGACAGTCTTGCCCGAGACCGGGGGGGTTCGAGTCCTCCTTCGGCCCGCCGCTGCCGCCAGGGTCTCTGGCGTCGGCGGGCCCCTCCGGCGGCGGCGGGCCGGGCCTCCGCTTCAAGCCCGCCTCGTGGCGGCGCTCGTGCCTCCGCCTGTTGATCTGCGTGCCGAACGCCTTCCCGCAGTACTTGCACTTGAAGGCGTGGTTCACCGTGGACATGTGGATGTGCATGTGCCGCTCCAGCCCCTGTTTGGTGGTGAACTTGCGCTCGCAGTGCTGACAGGGAAACATGGACGTTCCAAAGACATCGCCATCGGCTTCCTCCCTCGTCTGGGGAACTCTGCTAACGGGCGCTGCCTCCTCCGGAGAGTCTTCCAGAGTCGCCTCTGAAATGTGTTTTGGTTCTTCTAGTAAATCTTCCAGCTTCTCGTCGCACCGTATCTCCGGCTCTTTCGCGGAGCTTTCATTTGGCATGTCAGCTTCTTCTTCCCCCTCTTCTTCCAACCCGTCCTCTTCCTCCTCCTCTTCCTCCTCCTCCTCCTCCAAGTCATTCCCCTCACAGTTTGTTGCTTCCAGCTTCTTGTCTGGCTCCGGGTGCAGCTCGCAGGCAGGGGGAGGGGTGCCTGGTTCGGGAAGCACATCCGGGCCGACCTGCTCCGGAACAGCCGTCTGCTCGGCGGCCGGGGCCGAGGGCTTCTCGTCCTCTTCTTTGGCACCTAGCGAGCAGAGGGAAGCAGAAGCATGAGGTGAGGGCCGAACCGGTGTGGCTCAGTGGACAGAGTATTGGCCTGTGGTATGCAAGGTCCCGGGTTCGATTCCGGTCAAGGGCATGTACCTTGGCTGTGGGCACATCCCCAGTGGGGGGCGTGCAAGAGGCAGCTGATGGATGTTTCTCTCCCATCGATGTTTCGGACTTTCTATCCCTCTCCCTTCCTCTCTGGGAAAAATCAATAAAATATATTAAAAAAAAAAAAAAAAGCATGACGTGAGGGCAAAACTAGCCGACTTAAGAGCAATTCTTATTATTAAAGTTATCTCTCTTAGCACTCACAATGTGTAAGGGAGGATCAACAACAAACAGCGCTACGTTTCCATTTATAAAGTTGTATTGCATTTAAATCCATTTCACTCGTTCAGCTAATACTTCCAGAGGACCTGTATTATCAATGGGTTATTTTCTTTCTCTGGGATGGGTAAACAATTTCAGATTCGAAACTGTCCAGAGCAACATAAACCAGCGCACAGCTCTGCGCTCCAGTGAGGGCCCACAGCAGAGTGTGCCCGCGTGGTCACGGGGTCTCAACACAGCGAGGCCTGGGGACACAGGAGCCTGGACTGCTCGCTCAGACCGCTTTTTAAGAACACGCCGAACATTCGGGAACGGCAACTACACTGTGCAGAAGCAATTCCACCGTAACCACTTATTCCGCTTTACCCACTTATTCCACAAAACGGTAAACATTAAGTATCTTTTTTCATGGGGCCTGGTGTTTTATCAGGAAAAAAATAACGGTCTTGACTTTTTGGAGGGGGAAGGAACATTTTTGTTTTCATCCTGCCGCTGAAATGTAGGGAGGGTCCTTAGTATTTTTGTTGTTCCAACAAAATGTCTTAGCAAATCTGCTACCGGTGGGCAGAACTTAGTTTTTTATAAGGTTCTGGGAAGCAAACCTGTCGATTCTTGCTTCATATAATTAATGCCACAGGAAATTGCAATCCTTTCTGGACGTCATCACCACAGACAGTGCTAACAAGACGGCTTAAGAGAAATGAAAAACATTGTTGGTGGCTTTTTTCTCTACAAATGTTTCTCGGAAGTCACAGCCTACGTTTTGAAATTCGCCCGTCTGGGTCGCTCCGAACAGCTCTTGAGCGAGCGCCGGTCTCTGCATAAACTGGCCACGTGATGAATCACGACACGGCCCCCTTTTCTGATGGCAACCGGCTGGATGTGGTGGCTCAAACCGAGCAATCTGCCTTTCTGGTTAACTTTCAATCCATGTCTCTGAATTCTTACAGCATGGAGGGACTAGAATACTAAGTCCTCAGAAGAGGCCATCGAAAATTTAGTGGGAAGAAATGAAATAGGAATTAAAGTTCTAACAAAAGAACACTTTTCACTCTGACATATAAAAGCAAGGGTGTTTAATATTTTAAGTAATTTTTAACTGAACTGTAAAACATACCTAAAGTATGCAAATCGTAGTATACAGCAAGATAAAATGTTTACAAGTAAATACACCAATGTGCCCACCAAACACATCAGTGAACTAGCATGCTCCCCCGTCTGCCCCCTTCAGTCTGACTGCTGTCATTACAGATGTTTGATGGTTTTGAACTTTGTAAATTATTTATAAATGCAATCATATAGAATGCTTCATTTTATTTTAACCAAGCATAATTTGATTTCTAACAAGGAAGATCTTTAGCACATTTTTGAAGAGGATGGGGGATGTGAAGGGCTTGTAGGGGACCTTTTTGCTGTTTCTTTTCTTGAATGACTCTCAGACAGGCGTGCCAAATAAATCTATAATAATAAGCGACCATCGCAACTGAACGGACGACCGAACAGGCTTCGTGGGGTGACCAGGCCAGGAGGGGGATTAGAGAGGGACGACCAAACGACTGAGCAGCAGGCTGCCAGGGGTGACCAGGCTGGCAGGGGGGCAGTTTGGGGCAACCACACCAGCAGTGGGGGCAGTAAGGAGTGACCAGGCAGGTGGGGGGGGGGGCAGTTGGGAGCAACCAGGCCATCAGGGGGGGCATTAAGGGGTAACCAGGCTGGTGGAGGGGGGGTTGGGGTCGACCAAGCCAGCGGGGGTGGGGGTAGGGGGAGCTAGGGGCAACCAGGCAGACAGGCAGGTGAGCAGTTAGGAGCCACTGGTCCTGGACTGTGAGAGGGATGTCCGACTGCCAGTTTAGGCCCCATCCTGGCAGTTGGACATCCCCCGAAGGGTCCAAGATTGGAGTGGGTGCAGGCTTGGCTGAGGGGACCGCGCCCCCCCCCCATGCACAAATTTTGTGCACCGGGCCTCCAGTACAAAATTGTAAATGGTGATACACACCCAACTCACGCAAGCCCAACACCCCAGCCTACCTTCTGCAGAATCTCTCATATTGGCAGAGGTGTGATCTGGCTCACTTGTCTTCAGCTGTATGTCTTCAGTTTTGTTTCCTTTGTTTTTATTTTCCTGGGGTTTTTTCTTCCCTGAAACAAATAAACCATTATTTGTTTGTTTGTTCGTTCGTTCATTCACTAGTACCCCGGATTCTTGAAGGAGACGACCACTAATCCAATCTGAGCAAACTGTCTATTTCTAGGCAACTATCACTTCAGTCCCTAAAGAAAGGAATAGATGATGAATACAAATACTTTTAAATCATGTCAGAGAGAAAAAAAGAAACCCAGAAATCTTGTATTTTTCAGAATCTCGGGCACTAGTTCCCTCATAGCTCTAAAGCAACTGACAGCTAATGGACTCTGGAAAAGTTAACAATACTCCTGTCACAGGAAACTTAGACGGCAGCTCTCAGTTTTAACACCACACACATAGCAGGGGCTGGCAGAACTCGGGTTATTTAAGAAGCACATGGGGAAACAATATGGGGTAACTGGGGGCCCTTTTAGTTAAGACATGAACACCTCTAATTGTCAAAGTAGAACAACAGAAGCTGAGATTCCACTGAACTGTGAGGAATACTCATGGACAATGGCTCAAATATCAAAGCAGAGTGATTATGAATAATTCACGGTGGCCAGCCGGCACGGCACGCGGAGGGTCCTAAGGGACTCAGCTCGAGGTCCAGCACAATTCAATATTTCATTAACGGTTGGGAAGCTGGGACTCAGGAAACATTAACTGAATTCCAAGTGATGCCACAGCTCAGAAGATCAGGTGAAAGGCAGCACATTTCTGACAGGCGGGAACAGGGAACTCCAGTCGCCAGGATTCTCAGTAAAGATAAACATTCTAGACTGGTTACTCTACCGGAGGCTCAGCATCGGGTCTCGTTAGGATTTAGCCAGAATGTGCAACCCCTCTTCGCCATATTTTAAATTCCAAGTTTCTTATGCCTGGCTGGTAGCTTTTATTTTCCAGTTTCCAGATTCAGCACAGGTCCCATCACCTTCCCCAAACGGGTCCCTTCTCCTTCTGCATGCGCTCCCCCAGCAGGCTTCCCGTGGCCTCCGAAGCCTTCTCTTTCGCAACAAACAGCCGCCTTGCTCTCCGATTTAGAAAAACGACAAACTAGAAAACATGGGCAGTTTCTGGAAAACAGTGTTCTCCACAACAGAGAATCACTACAGAGCAGCATAATTAATTAAAATGTAGGTACCGGATGAAGCTTAAGATCAGAGACACAAAATATTATCACTGCAAAGACATAATGATTAAAAATAGAAACATTTGTAAACAATACAATCCAGATATTAATCCTAAGAAACATCACCAGATTTTTAAAAATATTTAGGAGATTCAACAAAAAAAAATGAATAAAATACTTACTAATCAGCCATTTAATGTTAGTCTTAAGAAAATTCTAAGACACCATTTTGAATCCCTAATTCTTCAGTAAGTAAAAAAAGTTTTCTGCAATTGTGTGAGAGAGAGTTCACTCAAACGTATATCTGAACAAGTCGATCCATTGGTTTCCAAAGGCAGCTAAATCTTCACGGGGCAGGCAGACTCGGCTCCGGGAGAAGGACTGTAACCCCGTGCCCCCTGCGATGGATAAGGCTGTAACCCCGTGCCCCCTGCGATGGATAAGGCTGTAACCCCGTGCCCCCTGAGATGGATAAGGCTGTAACCCCGTGCCCCCTGCGATGGATAAGGCTGTAACCCCGTGCCCTCGGCGATGGATAAGGACTGTAACCCCGTGCCCCCTGCGATGGATAAGGACTGTAACCCCGTGCCCCCTGCGATGGATAAGGACTGTAACCCCGTGCCCCCTGAGATGGATAAGGCTGTAACCCCGTGCCCCCTGCGATGGATAAGGCTGCAACCCCGTGCCCCCTGCGATGGATAAGGACTGTAACCCCGTGCCCCCTGCGATGGATAAGGCTGTAACCCCGTGCCCCCTGCGATGGATAAGGACTGTAACCCCGTGCCCCCTGAGATGGATAAGGCTGTAACCCCGTGCCCCCTGCGATGGATAAGGCTGTAACCCCGTGCCCTCTGCGATGGATAAGGACTGTAACCCCGTGCCCTCTGCGATGGATAAGGACTGTAACCCCGTGCCCTCTGTGATGGATAATGACTATAACCCCGTGCCCCCTGCGATGGATAAGGCTGTAACCCCGTGCCCCCTGCGATGGATAAGGCTGTAACCCCGTGCCCCCTGCGATGGATAAGGCTGTAACCCCGTGCCCCTTGCGATGGATAAAGCTGTAACCCCGTGCCCCCTGCGATGGATAAGGCTGTAACCCCGTGCCCTCTGCGATGGATAAGGCTGTAACCCCGTGCCCCCTGCGATGGATAAGGCTGTAACCCCGTGCCCCCTGCGATGGATAAGGCTGTAACCCCGTGCCCTCTGCGATGGATAAGGCTGTAACCCCGTGCCCTCTGCGATGGATAAGGACTGTAACCCCGTGCCCTCTGCGATGGATAAGGACTGTAACCCCGTGCCCCCTGCGATGGATAAGGACTGTAACCCCGTGCCCCCTGCGACGGATAAGGCTGTAACCCCGTGCCCTCTGCGATGGATAAGGACTGTAACCCTGTGCCCCCTGCAATGGATAAGGCTGTAACCCCGTGCCCTCTGCGATGGATAAGGCTGTAACCCCGTGCCCCCTGCGATGGATAAGGACTGTAACCCCGTGCCCCCTGCGATGGATAAGGCTGTAACTCCGTACCCCCTGCGATGGATAAGGCTGTAACCCCGTGCCCTCTGCGATGGATAAGGACTGTAACCCCGTGCCCTCTGCAAGGGGCAAGGCCATGAGCACACATGGCAGGGCCACAGGTCACCTCCTCTGTCAAGTCTCCCTCCCTCAGCCCTCAGCTCTGGCGTACATCTGATAATGACAACGGCTCCTCAGGAATCCAGTTGTGCTTTAGGGAGTTGGGATTCTAACCTTTCCACCGGTTTTCTTATCCTCGTGCTGACATATGCCCAGCCCATCTCAGATTACCGGCACCAACAACGCTAACGTCAGTGACGGCCACTAACAGGACCTGCCTCCCGGACCCACGTCAGGCCCCCGATGCCCCCGCAGACATTTCATTGTGGTTATATTCAGAAAGTTTTCCCTGGATAGAAACCACAAATGTGTTGTAAGACATCAGTACCACCTCGTGTGCTCCAAACAGGCCAAGAAACATGACCTTTTCTGACTGAATTCTTACTTGCTGCTACTTTCTACAGGTATGAGCTTTCAAAACACATAAACGCGGAGGTATGGTCTAAACTTCCCTTCCTTATACCTAAACCTTACATGAATTTTAAAAAATCACACTGTCAAGTTTCATAGAAATACAGACATTAGTTTACTGTACTACTGTCCCTTGCAAAAGCAACTCCAAGATTTTCTGCAACTTCTCAAGCACTGCAGAGGCCGGTGAGCAGGCCATACAAAGAGTATATCGCCCTATGTGAACCACATACTGAGTGAGATTTGTAGATTTATATTATAATAAAGCAAAGTACAGCTTTAATAATACCATTCGTTAATATGTACTCAGAATGAGATCGTATAACTATCTAAAAGGTAAAAATATCACTTGAAGTTTTATTCTCCATCTCGGGAAGTATGAAAACACCTAGTTGATAGTGAACGTCAAATGTCTGCTTTTGACTCTCCAAACCTAACCAGTGAGAAGTATCCTTCCTGCCCCAGGTGCCCTCTTTCAAACCGTCACCAGGAAGCCTTGATGCCCTGTGGAGAGAAGCCACTCTCAGCAGGAACATCTGTGTCCTCTCCAGAGGGCTCCCACCATCACCCCACACCGGCTACCGGAGGCTGGGCACCAGTGGCTCAAGTGGCTCTGAGTGGGGTGTCCAAGGCATTGGAGGACATAGGCAGCATCACTGACTTCCCTCACTAGATGCCAGGCCACCTTCCAGCGTGACAACCAAAGCCTCCAGCCGTGGCCAAATGTCCCTGAACGGGGGGGGGGGGCCTGTCCCACAGGTTAAGAACCACTGGGCTAAACCAATATAATCCAGGTTACCAAGACAGGCGAGGCTCTGCAGCTTACACACTTACTACAAAATGTAAAGAAAGTATTTGAGTAACACTAATAAACCAATTCTAAAGAAGAAGGAATGGAACGATGAAATTTACCTCCTAAGTGCTTGTCTGTGAACAAAGACTTAGTTTATGATAGAAATGCAGCTGTCATGAACCCAATTATCACTCTTTCATGGGCCTGAGAGTGTCTGGCACAGGAAACGTTCACCTCAACATCTCACACTCGAGCTACTTCCGATCAGGCCTCTAGACCAGGGCGAAGGAGCTGCCGAAACCCCCTGGCCCACCTGCTATTCTGCAAGAGAAACCCACGGCCAGGGCCCCCACGGGGACTACTCAGCCTCCGCCAGAACAGAAACTAGAACTTGGGAGTCCGATTCACATGAAGGTCTGCTTGGGGTCACTCACAAAGCCAAATAGTGCAATTACAGGTTTGGAAACGGCTCCATTTCCTTAAATTGGTGCCTTTTTTCCCTGGACACTCGGTTTCTGTTCTATATGCAATGAGATTAAAATGAAAAACAAAGCTACAACAGAAAATAACCTGAACGAGGTTTGACAAAGGGACGAGGGGGCTGGCTGGTTTCTCCTGTGCGAGCTGGTGTGGCAGAGCCCACTGGGAGCCTGGTAAGCACACGTGTGCACTTACCATCAGGTTCCTGGAGGGTCCTACACAGAGGCTACTGCCAGCTGCGTGCTCCACGTGCTCTAGACAAGAAAGACAGAGGAATGAAACACAAGGAAAGTGAAATGGAAACCATGACAAAGAACATAATGAAGCACAGGACAAAACTGTATGCTTATATATATACATAAGGGAAAGAAATATACACACAGAGATGAAGAAAACGGAATGGAACAGAAGGAAAACAGCAGTTGTCTACTGCAAGGTTCTCACCAAAAACTAAAAATAACAATAAGCGTTGTGTTCTCAGCGAGGGACGGGACGCGGCATGCTTACTCGCAGGCCTGTGCCGCGCCCACAGTGCAAAGCTGGTGCTCCTGCCCCTCAAGTACCACTCGACTGCTTAAGGCCAGAAGGACCCAATCCACGCCTCTCGGTTCAGAGACACCCAAGGCCCAGAGATGTGACGTCATCTGCCCCAGGCCCCACAACTAAATTAGCTCTCGAGCCCGAATTAAAACCCAAGAACGATGATGCTCCTTCTAGTACATGTATTCCCTAAGACCAAACATGGCATAATAGGGATACCTTACTGTTTGGAAAGCACTTCACAACCATTACCCCACTCGGTTTCAGGGGCGAATGGAAGTGGTATGAAGACTTCTACTGCAGAGTGGAATGCAGATATTTTTCCATCTCAATTTTATCTTAGGCCAGAAACAAGTATCAGTCAACAGCACACACCACCAATCTGAGCAAATACGATTAACCAGTAAGTAACATCAACAGGACTGGATTTTCTAGGGAACCAGTGGCCCTGGGGGGAAACCCGACGCTGGGCTGTGACGGGGCTCTTCAGGACAAGTGAAGCACTGCCCTGCTGGCGCCTGGATGTGAGGTGCAGAACCGGAACTGCCGCGGGGCCACGTGATCAGTTCTGGACTATGTTGCACTCTCCCGACAAAGTGAATGAACACTAGGGAGTCTAGAGAGTGATGCTCCTCTTTAAAGACGCTCAGGCATCAGAGAGAATGCAAAGTTCTAGAAGGATGGCTTAGGTACATTAAAGAAATCATTACAACAGTGAAGGCTCCTGCACTCAGTGACTTAAAGGAATTACAGACAGGACCATATGTAACTCTCCACGTGCTGCCTTCTCACGGGGGAACTATTCAACTAGGAAGTATAAAATCAGAGTTTGGTATCAGCAGGTCTATCTGATCTTTGGGGAGCTCACCGTCCTACTCGGGTGCACAGCTGACTGCCAACCGGGGAGAAACCCCATCAGGGAGAGCCACGAAAGATGACGGAGGAAACGAGTGGGCTGGCCTGAAAGGGGCCGACACCAACTCTCCGAGGGTGGGCGGTGCCTGAGTTTCCGGTTCCCACCGCTCCATCCAGCCCGGGACCCCTGCTCCGGCCTCTCCACTCCCCACGTTACCTCCGCTCCCATAGTTACAAACCCCAAATCTCTTCCCGTATCAGCCCCACGTTTCTCCTTCACCTCTGGCGTTCGATGGTCCTACCTTTTTTATTTGGGGGAGGGGGAGCTGGGATCTTCCATTCTTCAGATTACCCCCCACAGCCCTGTGACACTCTCATCTGGAAACTCCTGCTTCACACTGCTTTCATAAAACCTTCCTCCCCGGATGGCTGGTGAGCCACAGACGGGAAAGATTCCTCAGGGAAGGAACAACCTGAGACAGGCACAGTGGCAGAGGGGCCAACAGGAGAGAACTAAAGGTCAACAGAGGTGGGGCACAGACCGTCACCCCCTAACCTTGCAGGGGCTTGAATTCTCACCCGCCCCCCCAGGGAGTTCTCCTGCCCCCATGGCTGCTTCGCCTCCCACCCACAACTCACACCGGGACCCAGGTGGCAGACAGAGACTCAGCCAGCAAATAGCTGCTCTATATCTAAATTCAGTCTATTACCAGGAATGCTCAGGACCTACTCAAAAATGCAAATACTCCTTTCCACTAGTATTTACAGGGTAAACTGAGATTTCTGCTTGAGTATTAAAATTGACAGGAAAATAGTAATCAATTTTTCAAATTAATTTAAATTGGCCAAGTGAAATAAGTGAATACTCAAGAAAATTTTAGTGTACTGGACAAAAAGCTTTTCCTAAAACATTAACTAAAATATCTATTAGTAGTTCATCTCACTGCAAAATTGCCTAACATCCAAAGAACCTAAAGCAGTAATATTTGTGTGCAAAAATTAAAATTTAAAATTACCAAGACTGCAATATAAAATTTCCAAAAGCCCCCATTAATCAAAAAGGGGGGGGGGGGAGCCAGTGGGGTAATATCACGTAAGGAAAAATATCCTGTAAGTAAAATACATCTAGAAAATTCTTACTCCAGAAAAGTAACTTCCATTTGTAAAACCAACAGCAGGACACCCATGAAAAACACACATGGTGTCAAAATAAGCCAAAGGAAAATCTTTTAGGCAAAAATAAAAAGAATCCCAAGTCTATTTTGCAGAGAGGATCCCTTTGTTAACTTTCGGTCGAGAATGTGTTTGTGTGTTTTCAGAGGACAACTCCAAGACCATGTGGGTTCCTGAGACAGAGAGGAACTGACGGGTCTGTTCCAGTCACGAGGACGGTCCAGAGATGGGGGACACTGACGACACCTTGCCATGCTAGCAGTCAGCAGCTGTGCATGGCTGCAGGCAGCCCAGGACCAAACCAGAGAGGATGGATCATGCATTGCCACGATGTGTCCACCATCTGGATACCATAGCTGACATGTACACATGAAGAACTATTTGACATTGAAACTGGGACTCAGAACAGTTGGACATTGAAACTGACACTCAAACATTTTTTGTTCTTATACATTTATTTCTAGTATGCAGAGACAAGATATTTTTGAAGAAAAGAAACAGGGGAGAGTGATTGATATAGAGGCAGGGAGGCATTGAACAGGCTGTCAAGCTACAGGGGGAAGGCTGGGATGGATGGGAGGCGGATGCTGGGGGAAATCAACCAAAGGACTTGTATGGCATTGTGGCATGCATATGAGCATAACCAATGAATGAAAGACACTGGGGCGGGGAGAGGGGCAGGTGGGGACATGTGCTGGGGGGTAAGGGAAGCTGGGGGGAGGATGCTGGGGTGGAAAAGGAAAACTTATGTACTACTATTAAATAGAAGTTATACTGCAAAAAAAAATCAATAAAAAATATAAATAAATAAATAAATAAATAAAATCTTTCTCCTCTTCCTGCCCAAAATGAGAGGGCCACTCATAGGAATTGGAAGATCGGAAGCATTTCTTCACATGAGATTGAAGAGAGGCTCCAACCCAGTACTCTAGACTGAAGTTACACCGCAGAGAGCAGAAGAGACAGAAATGACAGAATTACGGGGCTACATTGAAAGGTGAGAGTAAGTCCTGGCCCATGGGCTCAGTGGTCAATGTGTCGGCCTGCACACCAGAGACTCAGGTTCAATTCCTCGTCAAGGGCATGCACCAGCCCCAGTCAGGGCAATGGCAGGAGGAACCAATTGATGTGTCTCTCTCATATCAACGTTTCTCTCCCTCCTTCCCTTCCACTCTCTCTTAAAAAAAAAAAAAAATCAATGGAAAAAGTATCCTTGGGTGAGGAGTAACAAAAAAAGAGAGTGAATTAACAGTGCCATCTGCATTGCAGGCAAGTCTGAGAAAGTCATCCTAAATAAAGACATCATGCATCTTTCTTACATTTTTGAAAGGCAGGGGTGTGATTTTCGTGAAAGTAGGCCCGTGTGGCACTGGCGTCAGCACTGGGGATGTCTGGTTCCAGAGGTCGGCCAGAACTCCGAAAGCAAATGAAGCGCTGAGCAGGGGGGTTGGGGGGGATGAAGGTCATATGAAATGAATTTTATAGGATTAAAGAAAAAAAAAAAACAAGCTCTCTCAACACATCAGGTAGCAAGGAAGGAGAATCAACGGATAATAGCAAAGTTGTTAGCTTAACGAATGGCCAGAACGTAATGTGTGAGCTGGTCAAGTTTAACATTCTGCAGCTGGAGTGAGGAGTGGAGAGAAGCTGGACACATATATAAAACTAAACTTTTCCCAAGGACTGAACAGTCTATTTCAATTATTTCAATATCCTTAATGTATGCTAAAGAAACCAGGAGGTCATCAAAGCCCCTGACAGAATGATCGGGCAACCTGGTGCAGAACTACGAGGACCAGGCATCAGAAACTGTCACTGTAAGGGTCAAAGGTTACACGGGGGGTGTGTTCATCAGCTGACCAGCAGTGGCCCTTACAAAGGGGCCAAGGCGAGATCAGCGGGTAAACAAGCCACTTGGGGCCTTAGCCCAGCAGTCCGTGTGTTTGAAAGACAGACATCTGAAGCAATAAGATGCTGTAACAGTTGGTTTTTATGAACATAATATGCTATACATTTTCCACAGATTTCTTTTACCCATAAAATAACTCTGAAATGTACGTGATGGTAAGACAGTCCGTTAAGCTGCCTAGGCATAATTTCAAATCCTTTTTGTAAACTCGCCAAGAGCCGTCTGTAACCTGGAGGCAAATTATAAAAATAAAACCTCTCTCGTTTTAAGTTGGTCATGGCATTAAATCAGGACTTGAGATTTCGCTTCCAACAGAAACAACGGAAAAGTTCTGGCTGTTGCGGAGCGGCGGATCGCAGTATGAATTCCTGGGATGCTTGCGTCCCGCCAGCGGGGGGCGCCGCCTTCGCAGTCAGGGCCCCTCCAAGTGTCAGGCTGGTGGGAACAGCGAGGAGCGCCTCTGAAGGGACCTTTACTTTCTCTGAAAAGGGTTTTTAGCGGCTCTGACTGGTAATTCCAAATACTAGAAATATAAGCTTTTGTAAATTCAAATTGGGAAGGCATTAAATTTCCTTATACTCTTTGGAACCGCAGAAGATATGATGGCATAAACAAAATTATTTTAGAGACTAATTAAATAACTCTGAAATGTAAAGCTGTTATTCTGTTCTGTTTTAAAATTATTTTAATTTCTAGTGTTCTTCTGGTGGATTTCCAGGAGCCTTTATTTTACAGAGAAATAATATCCACCTACAGCCTGAAACCTCACATGTAAAAAGTGAACTGGCGAATACAAAATACAGAACCCAATGCAAGCTCAGGTATTAGTCCCCTGGGCCAAACAAACCGGGACTGGGAGTCCTGTGGGGACAAGTGCCTGGCAACCCTCCAAAACAGAGGGGGCAGCCACACCCTGAAGAATCGTCTCAGCTACAAGGAAAAGGCGTTTTTCCCCTCTCAGAGTCCATGATAAATTTTATAATACTATATCCTGATGAACTAGCTACAAAACCTAATTTTAAAATATCTCCAGGAAGTGAAAACTAGATACAAATCTGAGCCAAGAAGAAATGACATCACTTAGAATTCAATCTTTACATGTTTATAACAGGAACAATGGTCACATCACTCAATAAAGTGTCTACTGTTCGTCCAGCAACGTAAACGGAGCGGATCCACCTTACATGTGGGCAGATGACAGTCATGGGTGTGACTGCTGATGAGGGTGTAACACCTGTTTTCCTATCTGTTCGGATTTTCTCATTTTTCTAGCTACACATTTGCTTACGTTATGCAGAAGGATCAATGAAAGATTTTTCTCAAAAATACCTACAAAAGCAAAATTAGCGAGGCAACTGGAAATGTTTCTTTGGCTGAGATTAACATATGTAATTTCATAAAGTACAGTTTGGAAAAGGTCCTCACCTCCTTTGCCTGCACAGTAAAAGGTCTTGCTGAAGTGCTTCTCTGTTTTCCAACTCTCACCTGCACACCCCCGTATAAGTGCCCAGAAAAGAAGCATTATCCCCAGAAACACCAAATCCATAAGACACAGTTATAAAGACTTAAGAGGGATTTAAAATATTCTTAACAGACATAAAATGGTCAAGACTGCTTAAGCATTCAAACGGCCACTGATGGCTTTTGGTGCACATCCTCCAACTCTTGTCCCCTGTGCGTCACATTGCTCCAAACAAACATTAACTGGTCTTCCTGTGAACAGCCCCCAGCCTCTTCTCTCCCGTGTCACGGTGTGTCTGGTTATGACAGCCAGCATTATTTAAATCAGAAATCCAATTTAAGCAACCATACCGAGTGCCTCCCGGATCAATGTTCGGCAGCGGACTGTGAGCACGATATTAACTTTCATTTTGCTTCTCCTGAAGGGCAAAAATTAGACAGCGGCACTTGACTCTGCCTCATTTCGGAGGTGGTTTAAGAAATGCGTCCCTGGCCGGTGTGGCTCAATGGTGGGAGTGCCGGCCCAGGTACCAAAGGACATCGGGTCAATTCCCAGGCGAGGACACAAATCTGGGCTGCAGGTCCAATCCCCGGGCCAGGCCTGTGTCCCTGCGGAGGCCACCAATCAACGTGTCTCTTTCATATCAATGTTTCTTTCTCACTCCCCTCCCCCTCTCTTCCTTCGACTCTCTCTCTCTAAAAATCAATGGGAAAAATACCTTGAGTGAGGATTAACAAAAAGAAATTCATTTATAAAAATAAGAGAATTTACAGATACACGAAGGTCCCTAACCTAAGCATGTCAAACTCGTGGCCCCAGGCCGCAAGCCTCATTTGCTAGTATGTGGCCCGTGTTAGCCTTTGAGTTTGACATGCTTGCCCTATCCCTTGGATCTGCCATAAAATGACACACTTGCGTTCCAGGACAATTTTAAGACTCTTCATGACTCTTGCTAAGTGACCTCACTGCCTTCTGTCCAGGCTCTCGGCTGTCCTCCGGGGCCTTCTGGCCTGCAGCTGCGACTCCAGCCGAGCCCCCGGGCCGGGCAGCACGCACGGCTCCAGCGGAGAGCCTGGCCCGAGCTCGGCTGCCGCGCGCACACTGGCTGGCAACCCTCACCCGCTCCGACAAGCTCCCAGCTGCCAAGGCATCTTTCAGACTCCAGAAACAGGGAAGGAACTAGAATGTATTCTCAGACGGTAATTATTTTTAAATCATAAATTACATTTAAATTCAATTCCCAACTTTTTTCTCATTGCTGTCCACCTAAAAACAACACATCTCTCCTCTGATGCACTAGCTTGTATCAAACTACAGAATTACTCCCATTTAGCCCAGGCTCGCCCTGGCTGGTTTTGCTGTGTTTGTCCAGGGACGGACGCGAGGGTCTCGGGTTTGATTCCCGGTCAAGGACACGTACCTGGGCTGCAGGTTCCATCCTGGCCCCAGTCAAGGATATGGGGGAGGCAACCGTTTGTATGTCTCTCTCAAATGGCTGTTTCTCTCCCTCCCTCCTTCCCTTTCTCTCTAAAAAGCAATGGAAAAAAATATTCTTGAGTAAGGATTAAAAAAAAAACACAAAAACCTTAGCTCAAGCTCAATATTTTTTTCAGATTAAATTTTCCCCTCTACATCAAACACGTGGCCCTCCGGCGGAGAATAGGACACGCTTGCTCTACACGCTTTGAAGTTTCTGGAAGAATGGTGAGGTCAGAAGAATTTTGATAATTTTTCTTGAGTGCGTATTATCTACACGGCCCTCTGTTGAGAGCTACAGAGAACTGATGTCTTTTACTACAAAGAAGTCTGCACTGGTGGAATTTAAAACTGAAGTTTTATATCTAACTTTGTACAAAACAATCAGGCCCCTTTGGAGGAGAGGCCCCACTAATGCCAACGAGAAGCAAATACTGAGTAGAAAACATATATTCCAGAGAATCTATATTTCATGAAAACAAATGTTTTTAAGGGAAGGGAAGGAAGGAGGGAAGGGGAAAGCAGGCCAGTGGGTAGAGGGAGGGAGACACAGAGTGAAGGCTAGGAAGAGAGAGGAGTGATGCAAACAGCCATCGGCCAGGTCCAGCAGGATGCTCAGTCTGCCGAGGGAGCTACAACCTGTGGACCTCCAACTTTGCCCACGGGCTCCAGCACTGAGGTCACCGCCTTTCAGAAGCACTAAGTCTCACTCTGCAAGTCTCCCAGGATTATCCCACATTGTCCTGGGTCAAAGGTTCTCTTGTTCAATCCCATCTAATAGAAGAGTAATATGTAAATTAACCGTCACTCCAGGACAAAATGGCAGGGCCCAAAGCTGACGCTGGTGGTGTTGCCCTGGCAACACAAGCCCAGTGTCTGCTCCTTGCCCCAGAGGGAGTGGAGGGGCCTCTGGCCAGAGGACGGGGTGCGGGGTGCGGAGCTCATGTCGCGTCGCCAGCAGCAACTCGAGCTCAGTGCCCACACCCCGGCTGCGCGGGGAGGGACGGGCCTGTGGGGACCCGAGCCCAGTGCCCACACCCCGGCTGCGCGGGGAGGGACGGGCCTGTGGGGACCCGAGCCCAGTGCCCACACCCCGGCTGCGCGGGGAGGGACGGGCCTGTGGGGACCCGAGCCCAGTGCCCACACCCCGGCTGCGCGGGGAGGGACGGGCCTGTGGGGACCCGAGCCCAGTGTCTGTGCCCTGGCTGTGCAGAGGGAGGGGAGGACCCTGAAAAATGGATCTTTCCAGTTCCTGATGCTGAAGGAGCCCTATGGGTGCCAGGGTCCTCTGCCTGCAGCCCCCAGTCGCAGCCCAGCAGCCCCAGTCGCAGACTGGAAGCCACCTGCCCGCAGTCCAGAGACAACCAGCGTGGCACCGCGGTGGGGGCTGGGGGGGCGGGAGGGGTGTCCGGTGGGCACACTACAGACATCAAATCACTGCCACCGAGGCCATGCTCCCTCCTGCCCCCATACACACACACACACTCGCAAGTAGTATGGTCCTGAGGTGCGGCTCCCAGGGCAGCGGACGCCCACCACGCTGGGCAGGAAAGCCGGACCTGAGAGCCTAAGCCCCCAAGAACCCGAGCTGCAGGGCGTGTGGGCCAGGGTCCTGGGGAGGCCCCAGCACAAGCATCTTCCCAGAGGCTGTATGGAAGGAGGGGAGGAGCCTCTGGCTAAAGGCCGGGGTGAGGGACACCCGCCCCTCTCCCCACCGCCCCCACACCCTTGTGCACAAATTTCGTGCACCAGGCCTCTAGTATGGGGATAAAAGGCCCCCAGGGAGGAAGGACTCACAAAGGACTAGGGTTTGATGAGAAGGTCTCACTCTCAATCTAGTCACTCATTTCTCCTGCTCCCGAACGGTTCCTGCGTGACCCGTGTTTGTCCCCTGCAGGGCTGACTCCAATTAAAGTGGGACCATCCTGGACTGGACGTCCTGGACTGGCTCCTCTCCCTCTCTGCTGCTGTGCCACTCCCAATAACATAGGTCCTCAAAGGACAGAAGCCCACAAAACTGAAATTCACAGACTGAAACGATACTGTGCAGTCTTGGGCCATGCCTGCATTAATGAGAAATAATCCTGCTCATGGCAGATGGGACCTATGATACACACTGGTGCGAACTACCTGCTTCTGTCGAGGAGAGGAGAAAAATGAGATGATGTGCACAGGAATTTTGCAGCGTGCCTGACACAGGCTCAATAAATGGAATCAATTGTCAGGATTAGCCACAGCAGATTCTGCTAAATAAATCACAGAAATCCCACGCCTACAAGCCTGAATTGTCAGCATATGTTCCTTCGTATGAAGACAATGGCGTTCTGCTTCCACTAACAACTCCAGATTCATCCATTTTCCTGCTCATTTGTTCTCCATCAGTTCACATGATCCCACCCAGATATCAATAAGGAAACGTACAAGCCCATGAGGACAGTTTAACTGAGAGGTGAGGATGCTGGCAATCTATTCTAATGCTCTGACGGCTAAAGCTGTAAATGTATTGTTTAAGTCTGTTATCCACTGATTTTATTGCTGTCTCTGCTTAATTTTTAAAACTAAATACAGGAGTTCATACTTGAAAGGTTCCTAAAAGAAGGAACCATTAAAAGAAGAAACCTTAGGCCCCTTTGAAAACCAGATAACATCTAAGCCCCCAGTCCCCAGACAATCACACACAGACATGAACACAGAATGTGAGGGTCCCGGGCCTTCTGTGCCATTACAAGTCAAGTTGTGAGTTCACATGACAGGGAGTGTGTGATTCATGGGAGTAAAACAAATGAATAAATAAATAGACAGATAGATAAACAAACAAACAAACAAACAAATAATTCTGACAGTTCAGATTGCTCAATAGAATGTTGCACAGGTAATCAGGACATTTGTTTCCTTAAAACTGACACTGTCAACTTAATTAGGAACTTCTCCTAAGAAAATGGCCTTTTCTCACTTTTTTCCTGGTCTCACAACCAGAAGAACATGAGCTGACAGATTTCCTCAGCTATCACACAGAGCACTGAAGTCGCTGCCACACAGTGACTTCCAAGACTGGCTGATAATTTAACATCTAAGAAAATGGACCCAAAGTTTATCTAAAATGTCACGTGCCTAAAACTTGATAATAACTGTCAAACAGAGCCACTTCACACGGTGTGGACCACACCACGGCATGACAGGAGAACAGGAAGAAAACAAAACCCTCCCTCTGGGCAGTCAGCGAACAGCGAAACATGAGTTCCCCAGCTCCAACCTGCAACCACCAGTGTCCCAGTTTGGGTGACTAGCGAAACGGGACAGCTTTTAAGAAAGAAGCAGGTCTCTAGCATCTGAGGAATTCCTTTATGTGTATCTAGTTGCAGCTCAGAGCAGCTCTGTTCTCTTCCCTAATTTGCGATCTACTTTATTCATTAATTTGCAATCTATGTCACCAAAGCAAACAACATGTTTAAAGGACATGCTGAAACTATTGTTTTAAATCCAGAAGTGCCTCGATAAAAGCTAATGGACAGGCTCAGGTACCACACAGCTGCTTCTGCTGGTGCCCACCAATGCCAACGGACAGACCAAGGCCGGCGTGCCACGCATGTTCCTCAGAGGCTCGTGCTCAGGCTACCGCACTCCACAGGGAGGTCTCGTCCCCGTTTTCCGGACGGTGAGCTGAAGGTCCAAACACGTAGAGCAACCTGTCCGAAGTCACACTGCTGATCGGTGTGAACGCGAACTGGGATTTGAATTTGACCTTGTAATTCCAGCATGCCACGGTACTCGGTAGAGCCTGGGCCAGCAATTTTCCCCTTCTCTCCTCCACCCAGCACGCACACACATTTCAGGATTCTTTCTAAAGACCTAACCAGGTCCCCTTTAATACAGAAGCAGTAGTGAAGCCCCAGCAGTATACTTCTGCCCTAAACAACACTTTTGGTAGCTGTTTGCTTGTTTTGATAATGTGCCTGAGCATAAAAATGGAAGTTGGGGTTGAAGGCATTAACGTCATCATTAGCTATGAAGACAGTTTACCAATTTCTGGTACTTTCTGACTCTTCCAACGAGGTTTAGGACCCAGTCCCGTTAAACAGTTGGCTAAGCACCACCTTTTCTTTTGATTTGTCTTCTACACTCTGCTACAACCATGAATTTAACTTACTTTGGCATCCTGAATTTACCATTTTTATAGAAACAAAACTGCAAATAGATATTTATTCATCTTAACACTCAAATCTGCTCATTATCAAATAATCCTATGATCATACCTAGTAAGGAAAAGATACCTCCTGTGGTAATACTTAATAGCTAGTAAAGTTTCTTAAAACAAGCAAATTTGGAATCTTAAGCCCTTGTTCAAAATTCCAACCAAGAAAGAGATAGCCACTCCTTTTTATTACTTGTTTTGGATACCAGTAAGAAGGAAATCGTAATTTAATGTGTTAATCCTACAAAAATTACAATCCAAAATGTGTAAATAGACAAGATTGCTCCATGTATTAAAAAGATCAAAACTGCAACTAACCAGTCGCTCTGCCTGCACCGTAAACCCAGCAGAAATGAAAAGAAGACCTAGGTCTCCACTGACCCAAGTTCACGTGCTCACAGGGAAGACTCCAAGACAGGAGGTGAAGGGCGGGGAGGCCCCACGCCCTCAGAGGGACCTGGACATTCTGCTCGGAGCCAGTAAGTACTGTATTCCATGGAGAAACGGGTCCTGATAACCTCACATATTAAAAACAAAAATACAGCCAATAAAATCAGAGAGCCATACTTCACCCCTCAAATTGGCAAGAGAATGAAAACTGACAGGAAGAAGCCAAACAGTGGAAAGAATAACAAAAGGCACAAAAATCACCTTGTTGCTCATTCTAAACCTTATTGCAACTTCAAATACTACCCATATCCCATTTAGAAGTTCCAAACATGGGTGAACAAACCAGTTTGCCTTCATTTTTGTGGCATGTGATGTCTTAGGAAACCTACAAAGACTCCATCAAGAGTTAGGATTCTAAGTTCAAGAGAAAACAACTGTTTATCACTGTAGCTTCACAGAAATAAAGAAAGAGGGACTTTAACCTACGCTATATTTGTTGCTTTGCTTTTTAACTACAGCGAAGATAATACTTTGCAAATGTATGTAAACTAGCACAGGAAGCTTATTCATGAAGGGCAAAATTAGGTTTTGGTGATAAAGTAATAAAAAAATGTAAAAGTCAAAATTTTGAAAGTATCAAATTAGCAAGGATTTTAAATGTCATAATCTTAATTTAGAAACTGACATTTGTATATACCACATACACACAATATCATTTTATCATTAGAATAAATCCCTTGCCTCTAAAACTATTCAAATATTCTCTGTATATTAAAAACAAACTAACCAATAAAGTGCATTTGAGATAACTATACAACTTTTACCACATTAAAACTTCCATAAAAAGTATTTTAAATTTCAGGGTCAGGATACCACAGAAACAAGAAGAGGAAAGAGCTATGACAAATGCTAGAATTACTGAAAATTTTCTAGTCTCTTACCCATAATTCCACAAGACTTTTTCTTAACATAGGCACTGAGCTTTAACCTTTTAAAGTTACTGCTTCATAATCTTTAGAGAAAGGGGTAGAACAAAAAGGGAAATGCTTAAGAAATTTGAAAAATGAAAATTCAGATTACTAAGCATGTGTCTGAGGCATGGGGGTGGAGGGGTGCGGTCCCAAGGACTTATTAAATCTTTAAGGAACAACTGCATAAAACCCTCTAGTAAAAGTTGCAGATAGAAAAGGCCATTTTACAAATTTTGCTACAAATTCAAGAAGTTTTTAAAACGTCATAAACACATACAAATTCTATAGGCTCTGTGGTGAAATAAATACAATGAAGAAAGCAAGCCCTGCTGCTCATCAGGAAAATTCAAGCCCGCACGGGGACAGGTTAGGGCCCCGCAGGGGACAGGGGTTAGGGCCCCGCACGGGGACAGGGGTTAGGGCCCGGCACAGAGACAGGGGTTAGGGCCCCCGCACGGAGACAGGGGTTACGGCCCCGCACGGGGACAGGGGTTAGGGCCCCGCACAGAGACAGGGGTTAGGGCCCCGCACAGAGACAGGGGTTAGGGCCCCGCACAGAGACAGGGGTTAGGGCCCCGCACAGAGACAGGGGTTACGGCCCCGCACAGAGACAGGGGTTAGGGCCCCGCACAGAGACAGGGGTTAGGGCCCCGCACAGAGACAGGGGTTAGGGCCCCGCACAGAGACAGGGGTTAGGGCCCCGCACAGAGACAGGGGTTAGGGCCCCGCACGGGGACAGGGGTTAGGGCCCCGCACGGGGACAGGGGTTAGGGCCCCGCACAGAGACAGGGGTTAGGGCCCCGCACGGGGACAGGGGTTAGGGCCCCGCACAGAGACAGGGGTTACGGCCCCGCACAGAGACAGGGGTTAGGGCCCCGCACAGAGACAGGGGTTAGGGCCCCGCACGGGGACAGGTTAGGGCCCCGCACAGAGACAGGGGTTAGGGCCCCGCACAGAGACAGGGGTTAGGGCCCCGCACGGGGACAGGTTAGGGCCCCGCACGGGGACAGGGGTTAGGGCCCCGCACGGGGACAGGTTAGGGCCCCGCACGGGGACAGGTTAGGGCCCCGCACAGAGACAGGGATTAGGGCCCCGCACAGAGACAGGGGTTAGGGCCCCGCACAGAGACAGGGGTTAGGGCCCCGCACGGGGACAGGTTAGGGCCCCGCACGGGGACAGGGGTTAGGGACCCGCACGGGGACAGGTTAGGGCCCCGCACGGGGACAGGTTCGGGCCCCGCACGGGGACAGGTTAGGGCCCCGCACAGAGACAGGGGTTAGGGCCCCGCACGGGGACAGGTTAGGACCCAGCACAGGGACAGGGGTTAGGGCCCCGCACGGGGACAGGTTAGGGCCCCGCACAGAGACAGGGGTTAGGGCCCCGCACGGGGACAGGTTAGGACCCAGCACAGGGACAGGGGTTAGGGCCCCGCACGGGGACAGGTTAGGACCCAGCACAGGGACAGGGGTTAGGGCCCCGCACGGGGACAGGTTAGGGCCCCGCACAGAGACAGGGGTTAGGGCCCCGCACGGGGACAGGTTAGGGCCCCGCACAGAGACAGGGGTTAGGGCCCCGCACAGAGACAGGGGTTAGGGCCCCGCACGGGGACAGGGGTTAGGGCCCCGCACGGGGACAGGTTAGGGCCCCGCAGGGGGACAGGTTAGGGCCACGGCACAGGCACGGCTTTATCGGGAAACAAAACCCGCGGCGAAGGGGCTGCTTCAGACCAGAGCCTCTCGGAGGAGTAACAACAAAAAGCAACCCCCCAGAAAGCATTTGGCAGAACAAACAAAATCCCTATTTTTCACTGAGGGCAGTGAAAGAAACTAATAACAAGCGTGATTCAGCTCAATGATATTCACAACCAATCAGAATTGCGCTTACAGCTCCTAGATTTAATTTTTAGTGTCTGTTAACTAAAACCTGTTCACGATCTATAGAGCTCAGCTTATAAGAACACTTAAAGTTATACTTTATTCAGTCATTCTTAGTATTTGGCCATTCTAAACAAACAGGCACGGGCACAGAGGAGGGAGCGTCATGCCATCGGGGTCTTAAAATCAGGGGTAAGACCTACCCCTGGAGCCCGCCCCCCACGCCAACCTCTGCCGCCAGCGAGCGGCCAGGCCGCCTCACTGCTCCAGTGGTTTCCCCGCTGATTTCAAAACAGTGAAAACTGAAGAGAAAGGAAACGTTCAGAAGCCAAGCAGACAAATGTGGAGAGTCAGCCCGGCTGCCGCGACTCAGTGGCTGAGGGTCCGCCCAGGAACCAACCGAGAGGCCCCGGTTCAATCCCGGCCCGGGCACGGGCCCAGCTGCGGGCTCCGTGCCCACCAGGGGCGTGCAGAGGGCAGCTGATGGGTGAGGCGTCTCTCTCATCCATCTGATGCTTCTCTCTCTTTACCCCCTCCCTTTCTCTCTTTCTAAAAGTCAATTTTAGAAAACCAAGCATTTAAAAAAAAAAAGAATGAAAAAACACTTAACAAGAGCTTAGCAAGGAATAAAATGTACTCTGTCAGTGTTTTAAAAAACTGTTTTAGGTGATCAAAAAAATGCAATAAATCTATTCAGTCCATAAACCCCCACTAGAAGAATAGCTGAAGGCACTACTAGTTCTCCCCATAACTTAAGCTTTCCAATACCAAAGACTTCACCTAATCATGCTATATTACCTTATTATTTAGGATTAAAGTGAGCCATTCAAACTAAGTAGTGAAAATTCATCTTGACTAATTGGCAAAGCCTGCTACTTACTCAGTATAACTGTGCTACTTAGAAACGTTATTAATAAAAACTGGATTTAGGTAAGGCCAAGTAATTTAAATAGCTGGGCGAACTTGGGCAAACCACGTGACCCCTCTGAGTCTCGGTTTCCTCATCTACAGAGGGCAAGGATGGAAGCAATCACTGCTTGGCGGGGCCATTGGAAGGACTGGCAATGAGGCACAGATGCTCCTGGGCTTACGAGGGGGTCACATCCTGATAAACCCATTACAAACGGAAAATTTTGTAGTAGAGAATGCATTTAACCTGCTGAACACCACAGCTTAGCCCCTAGCTGGTTTCCAGGGAACGTGCACCACTTTTGCACCATCATAAATCAAAAAAGTTCTAACCGACACCGTGGTAAGTGTCCATATATGGAGCACCAAGCACAGAGCTCAGTTCTTGCGAGACGTGCTAAAGAAACAAAAGCAACTGCCATCATGGTCACCATCAACAGAAAGCAGTAATTTATCACATAATGACATGATGTGCAAATAAATGTCAAATTATGAGATATGTCCATATCACAATACTCAGCCAAAAACGTTTGGAATGCCTGACACATGTTTAATCTGGGTGGTTGAAAAAATTAAAACGGCTAGTTCAGTGTTTATTTCTTTTCAACTCTGAGAAACAATAGTGGTGTTTTCAAATAACTCTTGCTCTTATTTATCATTCAAGCTTCCCTAATGGACATCACCCAAAATATTAACATCAATAAAACCAAACGTCAGGCTGCCCTTGGCAGTGTGTAGTCTGAGCAGACAGAGTACCATGTGCTCCGCCTGAGGCTGCAGGTCCCCCACCGCCTTTACCGGCAAGAAATGTCTTCATTTTTAAGTACGTAACGGTGATGTTCTCGGAGTCCTTACCCAATTCCTCAGCTCTTTAGAGGAGAGGCGACTTCAGATATAAGCTATCTTCTCTGTATCTCTCCCATGAACATTTACGATCCCATATTATAATAGTTTATTAGTTTATTTGTAAACAAAAATGTCCAACTGCCCAGGAAATACTCCATTTTTAAAAACAGCAAGTAATCGTAATTCACAAAAAGAACCTAGTATTCATATTTAAGAAAAGCACAGCTAATTGTTTTCCTACTTTCAAATTATACCTGAAGTTTTAAAAATCAAGTAAACTATTTTGAACTCACTACAACAGAATTTGGTGGGGTTTTCTTACCTTTTAGGAAATGCAATCATAATCAAACTTTTTTCTGAATTAGGCCAAATTTCACCTTCCAATTTACATAGGGACAGGAGAACCAAAACTACCATCCAGGTATAGACAGAACATAGCATATTCCCTAATTCATCCAATTACATTTTAAGCAGTTTTTAACCACGGTATACACTGGGATGTTTCTAAGTTCATCCAGTAAAATACGGATAAAATTATGGAAAAATGCTTTGGAATATTTTAGTTAATCCACATAATTTCCCTGTGAACAAGGTTATAACATTAAGTATCAAAGGTACAAAACAAAAATACCGATCAACTGATTTACCTAAATTTGGGGCAATTCAGTAGCAGCAGAATTCTAAAATGTAACCTGATTCCTCCTCTTGGAAAAATATTAAAACTGTACTGATTTTCAAAAACAGGCCACCACAACAGTAGTAGCAAAAATGGCTTGGCAGGTGGTCACCAGAGATGGGACACCGAATGCTCAGCGAAGGATCACTCAACGCCAAGGCAGCGAGCGCTGTACGGGGGACAGACACCTCCACTGGGACACCTCCACCTTAGCTGGGGCCGCATTTCCACAGAAACATCGCCACTTCCAACGCTCACCCCCTGCTGCACCCCCATAAACAAGAACTACGTGGTCAGAGGAGCGCCTGCCGCACACCCAGGTCAGGCCTGTCTGCCACCATCACGGCCTCGGTCCTGCAGCCAGGCCTCTGCCCTCCGCGCTGGCCACGCGGCCTGGAAGAGTGTCCGCTGCTCCGGAAGGTGCGATCAGACTCCACCGAAGCCACCTGTTTTCTGTGTTTATTAAACGTGTTACCTAATTTCAATTTTCAGCGAATCCCATGTGGTCACGTCCACCGCCGTGGCTCACCACAGGGGACGGGCCAGGCCGCTGCACGTTCTGGAGGAGAAGGCTTGGAAAACCCGGGTGCGCGCTCTCCCGGCACTCAATCAGACAGGCCATCCCACCTCGGTAGCTTCCGCTCCCAGCAGGAGCCGGGGCAAACCGGGGAGGTGGCTGGCCATCCGGGAGCACCGGCTGACCAGGAGTGCCCGCGGTCGTGTGCGGCGTGGTTCAGCGCCACCCCGAGCTCATCACTGAGTCTTGTGACAGCTCTGCACACCCCGCCCGCGAGGCTGCCTCCACCGGAGTCTCTGGCTGCGGCTCTCCGCTTCCACTGTCTCCACCAGAGTCTCTGGCTGCGGCTCTCCGCTTCCACTGTCTCCACCAGAGTCTCTGGCTGCGGCTCTCTGCTTCCACTCTGTCTCCACCGACTCTCTGTCTCCACCGGACTCTCTGTCTCCACCGGACTCTCTGCCTCCACCGGACTCTCTGACTGTGTCTCTCCGCTTCCACTCTGTCTCCACCGGACTCTCTGGCTGTGGCTCTCCGCTTCCACTGCCTCCACCGGAGTCTCTGGCTGCGGCTCTCCGCTTCCACTGCCTCCACCGGAGTCTCTGGCTGCGGCTCTCCGCTTCCACTGCCTCCACCGGAGTCTCTGGCTGCGGCTCTCCGCTTCCACTGCCTCCACCGGACTCTCTGGCTGCGGCTCTCCGCTTCCACTGCCTCCACCGGAGTCTCTGGCTGCGGCTCTCCGCTTCCACTGCCTCCACCGGAGTCTCTGGCTGCGGCTCTCCGCTTCCACTGTCTCCACCGGAGTCTCTGGCTGCGGCTCTCCGCTTCCACTGTCTCCACCGGAGTCTCTGGCTGCGGCTCTCCGCTTCCACTGCCTCCACCGGAGTCTCTGGCTGCGGCTCTCCGCTTCCACTGCCTCCACCGGAGTCTCTGGCTGCGGCTCTCCGCTTCCACTGCCTCCACCGGAGTCTCTGGCTGCGGCTCTCCGCTTCCACTGCCTCCACCGGAGTCTCTGGCTGCGGCTCTCCGCTTCCACTGTCTCCACCGGAGTCTCTGGCTGCGGCTCTCCGCTTCCACTGCCTCCACCGGAGTCTCTGGCTGCGGCTCTCCGCTTCCACTGCCTCCACCGGAGTCTCTGGCTGCGGCTCTCCGCTTCCACTGCCTCCACCGGAGTCTCTGGCTGCGGCTCTCTGCGTCCACCGTTGTCTCGCAGTGTCCTGACCCCACGTCCTTGTGAGTTTTCTCCCCCCCCCCCCCCATGCGTTCCTCTTTCCTCCGCTCCCTCCTCACTTCATCACAGGTCCTCCCCACTGGGCTTCACAAAGCAGATCCCCTCCTCTGCCCGCCCTCTCCTGGACCCCAAAGACATCAATTAGAACCCTCAGTTTAAGCCTGACCCGCACTGAGCAGCAATAAAATGGAGAAACGCCCCCTTCTCCCCCCAATAGTTGGGCCATCTCTCTGACATTCCCTACCAACCCAGACACTAACGCAGTGCCTGGTGGAGAAGCGGCCAACACGTCCATTTGTGAAATTAAGCTTCATAATTTAAAATACTCATGTGAACTCCGAGGTGGCGCTCACTGTGCACCTGCCCATCAGTACGTTCCCCAAATGCTAACAGTGACACCCAAACAGCTTCTCCTCCTGGCGCTCTCAGTCCCTAGAACCTGACGGGGCCCGGCCTGGATCAGTCACATCACAGCCTCTAAAAAGCCACTGTAGCTACCCCTCGACACCCCCCACACACGCACGTCGTAACATCACAGGACCTGTCGCCCCTCTTGCTGGCCGTTCCCCTCACATACCTCCAGCGCTCAGTCCAGCGTCTGATGCGGAAGCCGCACCTGCCTGTCGAACATCTGGGGGAGACCGTCCGCACTCTGCGGTCACTGACCTGCTCGCAGTCCCTGAGGCTCCTCCCACGTCCCCTCTGCCCTCCAGTCTGAAAGGCGCCCACCCCGCCCGTCTAAGCAGACTCCCGGCCATCCCAGCCACAGGCCCCTCTCCTTCTCCCAGTCCTTTAGTTCAGCGCTTGTTCTGTCAACTTCCGCCGATCAAGCTATCTCCACGTGGCTCCATTCCCTCTCTAGACTGACTACAAATTTCTACAGGATTTGTCGCCTTTGAAGAAAGAACTTCAAACATGCACAATGTCAAAAAAAAAAAAAATGGACTGTTCATCCCAGTATGGAGGTTTTTAATTCAAAGGGCTGTGATTGTATGCAAATGAAATTTCCTTTTCAAGCTGATTATAATTTAACTGTTCTATGGTGACTAAAGGTCACGTAGATAAATACCATCAACTAGCTCTGTGGCCGGCAAACTATGGCTTGTGAACCACATGTGGCTCTTTGACCCCTTGAGTGTGGCTCTTCCACAAAATAGCACGGCCTGGGCAAGTCTATTTTGAAGAAGTGGCGTTAGAAGAAGTTTAAGTTTAAAAAATTTGGCTCTCAAATCTCAATCACTGTACTATTGATATTTGGCTCTGTTGACTAATGAGTTTGCTGCCCACTGAACTAGCTGATACTCTCAGGGACTATTTACAGTTTTTATAAAGGACCAGAGGCCCGGTGCATGAATTCATGCACAAATTCAGGCACGGGTGGGGTTCCTTGGCCTGGCCAGCAATCAGGGCCAACCTGGGCTGGCCACAGGAGGGTGGCTGTGGGAACGCACTGACCACCAGGGAGCAGCTCCTGCATTGTGCATCTGCTCCTTGGTGGTCAGTGCATTTTAGGCTTTTATAGAGAGAGAGATTATCTGAACCTGCTAAGTGTTTAAGGAACTGTACTTCTTCTAATTCATTACTGGTTTTCTCATACATTTTCTGTCTTCTTTACTGCCCAGCTATCAGCAATAAAACTATTTGCTGCTATAAGTAACTCTCCCTTTCTAATTTCCTAATGTGCTGTGAACAGGAAGTCAATAGGTCTGAACTAGGCCTATTAAAGGGGTAAAGTGGCACAGAGTGAGGCTCAGGCATGGGAAGAGGCGGAAGAGACCCACTGCTTATTTTGAGCTCCCACATGTGCTCCATAAATACTGATTGATTAAATGAGTCACAAACTCAGTCGTTCCTCAGTGAGAAACACCTAAGTAGCTGTCAGCTATGCACTGTTGGTGGCACTTACAAGTAAGGACTCACATGCTGCACAGAGCTGCTCCTCTTTACAGTCTCACTAGAGGCCTGTTGCACGGATTCGTGCACTGGTGGGCCTTTGCCCTCTTGCAATCTGGAACATCACAGGGGGTGTCAGACTGCCAGTTTCAGCCTGATCCCTACGGGCCAGGCCAAGGGATCCCACCAGTGTATGAATCAGCGCCCCGGGCCTCTAGTATGCATATAAGATCTTTGGCTAATCTCCTCCCACCTTCCCTCCTCCCGCTTCCCTCTGAGATTCATCAGTCTGTTCCATGTTTCCATGCCTGTGCATTGAGCATCTGCTCTCTTGTGGTCAGTGCACATCATAGCTATCAGTCGAACAGTAGAACGGATGCTTAGGCTTTTATATATATAAATATATGTATGCTCTTGACAACAACCATGTGAGGTTAGGTAGCACAAGGACCATCCATGCAATGGCACCCACTTTTAAAGCTATGGAAACTATGCCCTAGAGAGGTGACATAATCTTCCCGGTTACCAGGTGAAAACCCAGGGGCCCTGCGTTGTTGTTTTGTCCTTTCACTAAGCCCAGCGTATAAAGGCCCTGTTTACTTCGGGAAAAGTAGCTTCAGGAGGGCCTCCTATGTAGCCAAAAGAGGGCAGGGAAACAAAACATTCTGTGATTATATGCCACTATCATTTAAAAGAGCACTTACCAACAGTCACTGTTTACCGCTAAAAAGCAAATTCAATTCATACTAACACACAGGAGGCAGAGATGGAGAAGATGGTAAATACATCCAAATTTGGCCCTTCTGTTATACTTCACAGATTATAACCTTCCTGTGGTTCAAATTAAGATACCGGAAACACCTAACACTAAAAAGCTCTCTCTTCCTCTATCCCCAAAAAGTTTAATCTGCCCCATATTCAATCTCATTACAGGGGCTGCTCAGACATGTAAGAAATTCGACCAAATTATAACCCTGAGAATTCGAAATTCTAGCTCAAAATGCCCAAGGTGTGTACCTCTCTGGCCCACGGCAAAACGGCATGCCCCTCGGTCAGAGACAATGTGAACTGTTTCTCGCAGCACTGCCTTCTTTTCCTTCGATGGACGTTTGTGTGCGTCTCCGTTTGCCCATCAACGAGTATTTACTGAGGGCCCCTCCATGCCAACCATCCAGGCGCTTCAGCACCTTACTGACTTCACACGTGTCTCCAGATGACAGGCGCCGTAAGAAGAGTCACTGCTGCCTTTTTGCTCGCCGTTACGAAATACACCCAGCAGAGCGCCTGGCACACGGCAGAGGCTTACCAAACATCAGTTGGATGAAGAATTAAAGACAGAGACTCGGAAGGCAAGCGAGAAGGGAGCACTTTGGATGGAAAGGAATCGGGGCCTTTCACTGCCCAGAACTCGCCTCGTGATCCCCCAGCGATGTGATGAATTCTGAAAGGCGCCACATGCGTGCACAGCTGTAGCAGAGCAGCTGTCGTGCACGGGGCTGAGGCCCAGGGCGACGAGAAGTGAGCCTTTGTCTTTCTGTTGGCCGCACGGCTGGAGTGAAGTCAGGCCCACTGTCAAGCTACCTGTCAGCTGCGTATCTTCAACATCTGCTTTCCGAAATACTAAGTTGCCACTGAGTGAGCTTTACGTAGATTTCCTTACTGACATCACTACCTGAAAAGATAGCGAAATGTCTGAGACCCATACAAAACCGGGTTCACAGGAAAAGTTCTCATTTCTGGTCTTTGCACGCTGTAAGTTAACTTTCACAGAGTACTTAATTGAAAAACAAAAAAAGCTTGACTCATTATTTAAACGCTCCAAACGTTAAGTCATCAAGTTCAAACAGGACTCATTACCAGTAAGCTGTTAAAAACAGACGAACTTCTAAGAATGAGCCTCACCCAAGTATTTTAATTAAAAGCTAAGAGTCAGTATGGTTATATGCCTGTTACCCTGAGTAGTTACAAAAAATAATAATAGGACAAAAAGAAATATGAACTATGTAATATAAAAAAACACAACAATTTAGGCAGGTATGAATACAAAGAGATGTGCAAGTTCATGTACTGAAACAAAAAGTTTACTTGTAGTTTTCCCCTCCGGAATCTACCTAAATAAACGGATTTTTTAAATCAAGGGATAAATTAAAAAGAAAAGCAAAAAATAATCAAATGTTCTAAATATGCACGCCAAAGTATGCCACACAGAACAGCCCTAAAGTGGTGATCCCATGAAGCTATACATATATGTAAATACATCAGTCAGCCGGGTTTGGTGGCAAGGTAATCACTTTCCCTTCCCCCCCGAACTCTAGCCCTCACAAACCACAACTTACCTGGAGAGGCTGGTGACACAGTTACAGACAAAATGACACTAGACAAAGGAATAAGGTGAATTATACGAACACTTGGCAAACAATTATACACTAAGCCTAATGTAAACAAAATCTCAATACCCAGTTAAAACATTAAAAACAAAACAAACAAAAAAACTGGGAATTTCCTAGAGCCTGATCATCTAAATTCAGGATCAAATTATTGAATGACCTAAACTGTTAGCAAAGTCATGTCCAACAAATACAAACGTGTTTAGTAAACGGCCCACAAACTGTCGCTTGGATGAGTCAGTTGTATTCTCGTGATACTGTGAAATACAAAGAACATGTAATGGAAAAATCAAAAAGGATTTCTTGCCTACACTTTTAAGTATCATTTTTACGTTTTTCCTAAATCAAGTTTATGTTGTGACTTTACTGTGCTGATTTCCACAATTCACTTTGCAATGCAGCGAGTAGAGGACAGACTCCTAAGTTCAGATGATGATAAAAATGTACTTAAGACTAAAGCGAGCAAAAACGGAAGTTTTATATTAGTAAGAAACTGCCACATTGTGCCTGGGCATATATTCAAACTAGGCTCTATGGAAGGCTCACAAATTCACATTAAAAATCTGGATTTCTTTTTTAAAAATCCCAACAACGTGTCAAAATGCCAGCTGGAAATATGATATATGCAACCAAACTATTTTCCTACCCGGAAATCATTCCCCTCCCTTTTGTAAGCATGGCTACGCTTCACCTTGGCTTGAAAACATCATAAAACAAAACTATTGGAGTTGGGTCAAAGTGACAAAACAACACGCTCCATTCTGCTCGTGGTCTGACTTCTGGGAGCTCCGCTGCGCTGAGACCTTAGCCCACCCCTGAGGGTGTTGCAATGGGGCGCCGCGCCTCGGGGAGTGGGGTGGGGAGGGAGAAGGAGTGGGGTGGGGAGGGGAAGAGTGGCAGGGCCATCCCATCCCGGAGAGCAGGGCAGAGGCACGGCCACGGGGGGCGGGGGAGTGCGGGGCGGCCTGGAGTGAATGGGCCCGGCCCCTCGCGGAGCGGTGACAGTGCCCAAGCCCCCGCGCGGAGTGGCAGGAGCGGCGGCCGCCGGCCAGCCCTGCCCTCCCGGGGACACGAGCCCCCCTAGCCGGCCGCAGCGCGATCGCCGGCCCTCACTGCAGTCCCGGGGTGGACACGAGGCCAGGGAGTCCGCGGCCCTGGGGACCGCACGGCGGAAACACATTTTATGACGGGCTCCCTGGCAAATAGCACAAAAAGCTAAGAATATGCCGGGGTGCACGGCTCCCGAAGGGACTGGCTGCAACTCCAGCCCATAGATCCTGCCATCCCGCCGTCCGGGGTCCGGGAGTGCGGTGACAGCCAGCCTTCGGGCGGCGCGGGGTCCGTGCACTTTCCCACGCCCCGATTCCCAGCCCCAAGTTCGGGAAGAGCCCACGGCGTCCGGCGCCGTGATTCAGCAGCGGCCCGCGGGGGGGCCGGCTCCCGGGCAGGCGGTCAGTCCGGAAAAGGTCACCGGGAGCCGCGGGCGCCGCCCCGGCCTGGACCCCGCCGGCCCGGAGCGGCGAGGGAGCGGCGGCGGCGGGCTCCTACCTTTCCTGCTTTTCGGGGAACTCCGCTTGCTGCGGGCGCTGGCTCGCTCTTCCTCAATCGCAGCTGCTATCTCGGGGTTGTCTTCCCCATTGTACCAGACCAGGAGCTCCTCGCCCGGCGCGATTGGCTGCGGGGAGAGAAGAGACAGGCGCCCGGCCAATCAGAGCGGCGGTTGTTGGCGGGGCGGGGGCGGGGAGGGGCCGCGAGCCAGAGGCCAGCCGGGCTGGAAGGGCCACTGCACCCTCGGCGGCGGCGGGGCGGCGGCGGGCAGGAACCCTCTGCTGGAGGGAGGACCTCACTTCCCGCCGCTCCCTCTCCGGTCCGCCAGGCCATCTAGGGACTGGGAGACGCTGTCAACTCCGGACGGCCAAGCGCTGCGAATCTTCCTGTGCAAAGCCTTGCGGCTGCCCACACAGAAGACAAACAAGAAAAGCCCGGAACCATTTTGCTCATGAAATCCGGCTGATGAGCAATTTAAAGCACAATTAGAAGGAACCAGGAGGCTTGGAAAGAGAAGTGCTGAAATCTAATTACCAGTGCACGGGTCAGATTCCGAGAGCAAGTGAAGCCTGATAAGGAAGAACCAGATGCCACTGCACAGTTTTAAGTCGCTGCTAGTTCTATCACGGAAAAGCTAAAAGGCAGGAAAGCGTCCTGGCTGTGTGTTATCTGTGCACTGCCACCACCCTACTCAGGTACCTCGGTACCACACAACGAGTTTACATGACAATTTACAGGGAAATACCTAACAATACCTCACATGTGTTACGCTCCTAAAACATTAATTCTTAACTTTGATGTCAGTAGTGAGAACATATACCACCAACAATACTACTGATTCCACCTAGCACAAGACCATAACAAATATACTGAGTGTGAAGACTACACACTCCTAAACAGAATTTAGGGAAATGTCTTACTGGTTTCTCCAGCAATGCCTCATCTGTCCAAATACTTCTGAGAAGGTCAGCACAAGTACCACTCTACCTAAAACCTTACGAATAAAATAAGAATCAGTGAGTCCATGCTGATATAAATGAATAAATTAATAAATTAATAAGAAGGAAAACTATTAAAGCAGATCCCAACTAACCAATGAAAAAGAAATAATGGAGACAGATAGAAGAGGGTAAATGAGGGATAAATAGTGATAGGAGATGACTTTTGATGGTGAACAAAGAATACAATATACAGATGATGTATTACAGTTATACACTTGAAACATATAATTTTATTAACCAATATAACCTCCAACAAATTCAATTAAAAATAAATGGAAGTAGAAAATCACCACTTGGTAATCATCACAGTAATAATTGAATCAGGCAAGAATTATTGATGGAACTTAAAAGCACAAACTTGAAGAATAACAATATTTGCGAAGTTTCAAAATACCTCCCCCTAAAACATTTACTAACCACAAAGGTAAAAAACTGTATCTTTATAAATGATATCAGACATATGTGCCTCCTGATACTATGCACAGAAAAGAACACCGCATCACTTCTGGAGATTTCTACCCAACAGGAGAATAAATGTAATCTAATCACGCTGAGACATAAGAGAAGCCCAAACTGTGGGACATTCCACAAAATAAATGACCAGCTCTCTCAAAACTGAAAGGTTATAAAAGCAAACTAAAGAGATTAAGAAAAAGACATTATAACTGAATGCAACCGAGTTTTCTTTTCCTATTAGGACATGACTGGAACAAATGACAAAATATGAAGAAGGTATATAGATTAGCTAATAAACTATACACCTTATCAGCGTCCTGCTTTAGATCACTGCACTATAGGTTATGGAAGAAGATGCCCTTGTTTGTAAACTAAGATGTCAGTTTAGAAACAACATAGTTCAACATATCTCCTAGATAATGCCCTTTAAATATTGTTTCATTCTCTGCAAAACTCACTGTTTAGATAGTTCAAATATTAAAACATTCTAAAGTCTTTAAAATAAACAAGCCACTGTTTGTTTTGCTCCCTCAAGGATGGTTAAAACCTGCCATTTTCTTATCTTTAAGCCAATGTACTATCATTTCCTTTCATGAGTCTGTTAAACCTAAACAAAACAAATACAAAAAAATTACTAACCTAATATCTATAAGACTTTAATGAGTTAAAATACATAAGATTTTATGAATTACATATAAGATGTTATATGAATTAAATAGCCATTATAATACTTTTTGGCACTCTGATGAGGTGATATGTTTCTGTTAAAGGAACAGACTTTTTTGTTTAAATAAACCATTTATAGTTCCAAATGTACAGTTTGCTTCTCTATTTTTTGTTGTTAAGTTGCATTTATGAAATGGTGGTATAAAATATTTGAAGTGATTAGAGTTTGTGGAAACATGTAAAGACTTAAATAAAACCAAAGTACCATATTTTCCGGCATATAAGACGACTGGGTGTATAAGACGATCCCCAACTTTTCCAGTTAAAATACAGAGTTTGGGGTATACTCGTCATATAAGATGACACCCCGGCGTAAAAAACGACCCCGGACTTTTGAGAAGATTTTCCTGGATTAAAAAGTCGTCTTTTACTGCCGGAAAATACGGTAAAAACGAACATGGAAAGGAGTGAGAAAAAAATGCGTTCCAAATTTATTCCTAATGCAAACAACACAAGCAGGACCCGGGGTGAAGACACCCACTGCCCTGTTCCAGGTTCCTTCCAGACTCCGAGCGTAAGCTTCCGTGGCCAATCCGCCCCAGTCTTCTGAGGGTACCACCCGTGTCACCTGTGCTAGCACCTGCATGACGTTAAATATCAGCACAAACATGTAAGAACACCCCCCCCCCAAAAAAAAAACACCAAACCAGAAGCTGTTCTTACCTCAATCCTTACATCAAAATAAAGATGTAATATGCAAATCGACCATCGCTCCAACACACAAGATGGCTGCCCCCATGTGGTCAAAGATGGCCACCATAATATGGCCGGTTTTAGGCAATCAGGCCAGCAGGGGAGGGCAGTTGGAAGGGGACTAGACCTGCAGAGAAGGGCAGTTGGGGGGGACCAAGCCTGCAGGGGAGGGCAGTTGTGGGTGACCAGGCCTGCAGGGTAGAACAGTTGGAAGGGACCAAGCCTACAGGAGAAGGCAGTTGGGAGGGACTAGGTTGGCAGGGGAGGTAGTTGGTGGGGACGAGGCAGGCAGGGGAGGGCAGTTAGGGGCGACCAGGCCAGAAGGAGAGGGCAGTTAGGGGTGACCAGGCTAGCAAGGAAGAGCAGTTAGGAGTGACCAGGCCAGCAGGGGAGGGCAGATGGGGGTGACCAGGCTGTCAGGGGAGTGGTCAGGAGGTGATCAAGCTGGTAAGCATAAGCGTTTAGGGGCAATCAGGCAGGCAGGCAGGCAGACGAGCAGTTGGGAGTCAGCAGTCCTGGATTATGAGAGGGATGTCCCAGATTGGAAAGGGTCCAGGCTGGGCTGAGGGTCAACCCCTGCCTGCCCCTGTGCATGAATTTCATGCACTGGGCCTCTAGTTTAATATAAAATTTCTAAATGGCTAATGAGTTGATGAATTAAAAGCAACATGATTTGTTTAAATAACCTTCAACATTTTTAGCAACTGAGGTGATTACATTATTGAACTAATTACTTCCCAACTTCATATTAAAACAGATACACAAATAACAGACCTGTATGAAGAGGAAAATATCTCTCTTTTTAAATCAATGACTATTTGCCTCTACTGTTTTTTTGTCTTTACCGCTTAGCACATTTAAGATTTTATAAGTTAAACTTCATAATAAACAAAAATGTTTGTTCTTAAACACAGGAAATATAAAAGCTGCATTAAAAAATATAAAGTCAGAAGTTCAGACAACCTCTTTTTTTGTACTGTATTTTGATGTTTAACAAAAAAATATAACCAGAAAAACAGAGACTTTTTAAACTCTTCTAACGTTTCCTCTGGATTCCGACAGGCTTACCATAATCGAGCATTCGCTACTCTCTAAATACCAGTAAATATAAACTTGACATTTTAACAGACCAAATAGGAAGAGGCAAGGGTTCCAAAAAACATTCTTGACACTAAGTCAAAATAAAAGACTCCAGAATTACAGGAACACAAAGCACGCCCATGCTTTCCCCAAAATCCAGTCCCCAACCTGACCTTTCAAAAGTTACAGGTAAGAAGCCTCAACTCTGGAACGGGTGAACTGAATTGAAGACTAGAAACTCATACTTTTTCTCCCTTCTGACAACTCCACCACACCTTATCTTGTCCACCTCCCAAGACTCATTTAATTAACATTCTTTCCCTTGTTCCCACCACAATGGCCTTAAAACCAACAACAACAAAGTCCCGCATATTCCTACATGAAGATCTCTGCTTCTCTTGGGGCCTCCCTTCCTGGACTCCCTTCCTGCAGGGATCTGCGTGTGGCTGGCTGACCGCACAGACCAGTGAGGGGAATTCCTTCTGACTTATCTTCCCTGGCCCACTAGAGATAAAGCGGCCCTCTCCCTAGTCTCCATCACATTTTATTGTCTTCCAAGCCCTCATCAAGATCTGAAATTATTTTGTTTACTTACGCACTTGCTTATTATCTTGCTTCCTCCCCATAAATTGGAAGTTTCATGAGACCAGAGATCTTATCTGTTTGGCTCACTACTATAGAAGAATACCTGATATCTACTAGACAATAAATATTTGTCAAACTAATGAAGGAAAAGAATGGATAGCAGGTTAACAGGTAACTTTCAAAGCTTTAAAATACTTTTTAATTATATTACCAACTAAACCAACACTGGGATTTTCCCGTTATCAAGGTGGCAGTTGAGAGGTGAGCCCAGAAGAGCATCACATGTAATTTATTTACAAAATCTAGCCCGCAGAAAGCCTAATCTGTAGTTAGATAATCGCTAGGAAGAATTCTGAAAGGTCTTGTGCATACCTGAGCAAACATCTAAGGTAGGGACTGGGGGAGGTCTGCAAAGATCAGAACTGTGTTACTTCAGAAGGAGACAGACAGAAATCACCTTGGCAGAGCAGCTAGTTAACAACTTTGAGTACCTGGGTGAGACTAGGAACACGTCACAGAACCTTACTCATACCATCCTGCTTAATCTTTGCGACAACTATATATTAATTTGCCTATTAACTCCATTTTCACAGATGAACAAAGTAAGACACAGATGGTTTAATTAACTTCTCAGGGTCACACACCTGGAAGCCGAAATCCACTCACAAGGCATTCTGCTCCAGTCCTCACCCCTAACTCTCTTATACCACCTCGCCCAAAACAGCACTTCTTAGGCACTAGAGCTCTACCATTACACAGAAATCCCCATGACCGCTCTGAAGTCAATACAATTATTATCTACACCTTAAAAATCAGGGAACTTCTCCTGGGTCACACAGCAAGCTGGGATCAAATCCAGAAGCCTGGCTTCAGAGTTCACTCTCCCAAATGCTCTTCTCTCTCTTGCTTCTCAGCCTTTCTGACTTGCTATCAGAGACAGCAGTCCGATGACGGAACTTCAAGGGGTCCTACCATCTCCCTGGGCTTGTTCTCCCTTGAAACCTCCTTTCTCCTTCCCTGACTGTCTCAGCTTCCTCCCTCTGCGGGCATTTCGTCTCCCCCAGGATCCTGCCCCACTGATTCAACCAGATATACCTTCCCACCTTAAATACGTCTGAGAAACACAGCGAATCCCCGAATCAAATTTAAATCTAACTCCAAATGACAGTGTAACCAGACTGCCCAGTAATGCCCACCAGAAAACCAGGCTATCCCAACACAGCAGGAAGAAAATGAGAAGGCTGAAAAGTATTAAATTAGAAAGTACAATAAAAATACCGCTCCTGCAGGGACTGGAAGCAAGAATGTGGGTACATCTGAGGCAGAGGACAATCCAACTGTCTAAAAAGGACAGGAAAGTTAAGCAGCTATAGGCTCACTAAACTCCCAGAAGCTCTGGTGCTGCCAGACAGGCGAAACCCAGCCTGCCACACTGACCATGATCCCAAACACTGCTCAGCTAGAGTTCTGGGGGTCATGGAGATGATCTTCTCGTGGCCTGTCCTCCTAACTCGTGACATTTTTAATAGACGTCAGTGAATAAGGAGACATTTGCCTTACAACAATTTCAGCAAACGTATCTATTCCCAAAAGCAACAATCATCTACCTTCAGAGCCCCAAGACTCCGTCTCCGAGAACATGTCCGGGTCGGACGGTGGCTCTCAGCCTTTTCAATGCGTCAACCCTTCAGGCTCCACGGGCTGAGAGCCGCTAGCAGGGTCGCCTGAGACCCTCGGAAAACACAGAGATTCACATCACGACTCATAACAGTAGCAAAATGACAGTTATGAAGTAGCAACAAAAGTAATGTTATGGCTGGGGTCACCACACGAGGAACCGTGTTAAAGGGCCGCCCGCGGTGGGAGGAAGGGTGGGAGCCACTGGCGTCGGATGAGTGCAGATCTGCTTTCGGAGAGTGAAGAGAGAGACCGGGTCTGTTTCTTGCAGAAACGCAGCCACACTCAATGCTTCCCAATACGAACTTCCCTGATGCACTCAGTGAGCTCTGACATCACCTCAAACCCTAACAAATTGCTTTCCTCTTCTTTTCATCTCAGTAGGGCATGTCTCCAGATAAGAATTCCACAAAGGAAGAAACATGTGCTACTTAATCCCAAATCTTAATGAAATTTAGGAAAAGCCTAATCCAAGGCTACATTACACTGAAGACCAAGACTATTTTCCGTGAGCACAGGACTACCAGAGCTATGGGTGGTTTCCTACATTGGACAAACCAGCCTGTCAGACAGCTCCTAGTGCGTCTGTATCTTAGGAGGAGCGAAGTAGCTGCTACACGTTTAACTCATCGGTATCTATAAAGATGCAGCAAATAATTACTTAACATAATCTTCATGCTTTAGTGCTCTAACAGTGGTAACTGGGTATTTTAAAACAGAGATCTTCAATATGTTGTTGAACCACTTTCAAATAGAATCCTTTCAATGTCTGCAAAATTGTACTGTCAGTCACAGGCAAGGACGGTATTTGCAAAAACGCATGCAGAGTAAACGAGGCTAATTCTAATGCTCCTTACCTTTAAAGTTTTATAGTAAATGGCCCTGTTGATTTCCAGCGGAAACAAATTTTGCTCTTCCCCTGAACATGCCCAGTTCACATATCGCAGCCAGTTGCCCTTGTCGGGATCGGTGGCGTCAATGCACATCCAGCCCAAATTTGGGTAATACACCTGGGGGGGAGAAAGAGAGGCCTTTGTGAAATGACAGTGTCTTTACAATGTTTCCATTTTCAATTTTTAAGACAATTCTTGTTCATTATATGCAAACTAGTGGCCCAGTGCATGGATTCGTGCACACTGAAAGGAAAATAATGAGAAGAAGTCGTCATTGCAAATGCTGGCATTCTGTCGACGACGCAGGCTTCCTTCGTGTTGTGCCAACAGCCAGTCTTCATGTTCTCTTCACCACGCTGCCTTCTTTCAGCTCCAGAATGTCAACAAGAACAACCAAATTCATGATCGACAATGACAGATCGAAACACACGTGTGCGATTGACACCAGCGAGAGCTTTATATGTATGACGCGTGTGCAAGTCAACGTTTATTTTTAAATTGCCAGTGCGTGTCATGTGTACTGGTCGGTCACTTGGCCTTTTATATATATAGATATATAGAGATACTACATAAAATCATTTCACAGAAACAGAATGAATACGCAACAGATGAAAGAAAAAATAAAAGACGAAAATTTTGGTCCAAAATTGTGTGATCCATTTGGGCGGTGGGGCTCAGTAGCTGAGGGTCAGCCTATGCACCAGGAGGTCAGGGCACATGCCCAAGGTGTGGGCTTGGGCCCCATCAAGAGGCATGCAGATGGCAGCTGGAAGATGCTCTCTCATCGATGTTTCTAACTCTCTCTCCCTCTGAATATAAATGTACTACTATATGTGTGTGTGTATACACATACGTGTGTGTGTGTGTGTATCAATAAAAACATATATATTTTTAAAACTGTGTAATCATTATTTTTCTATCTATGCTTGAGTAATTATTTTTCTCCTAAACTTGAAGAGCTATAGTAAATATGCTGCATGATTTCCAAATGCTTTGCAAAATTTGCAAATACGTACACGAAGACAAGTGACAGCTCTGTTTCCGGAAGACAGAGCTGGAAGACTGAGCTGACAGCACACTGACCCCTGGCTTCCCAGGTGGCTGCGCACGTCGCCCAGTCCTGCAGGCGCCACAGGTCAGCAGGTCCCTTCGCTGCAGGGCTGACAGGAAGTTAGGGAGTAAACAAGGGGCATTAATTTCCAAGTGGGTGACAGGGTATGATGCTGCTGCAAACTCTGCTCACCTTTAAGCACGCCCCTCTCGAGGGCGCCTGTCGGGACTGAGGCGCTATGGACCATAACAAAAAGAATCAGTGTGTCCTTAAAAAAAGAGAGAGACCAAAAGCCCAACCCTTCTTTCCAGGAGTCAGATCAAACCTACGCTTGCAGGAAGCCTTCCCTGATCACCCACTCTCAGCCCATTCCTTCTCCAGGTGCCTCCAGCACCTGACATTCTTCCTTTTAAAGAAAATCTATCTCACAACTATTTTTAACGTTACCTTTGCATATACGTATATACATGTCTTACTTCCCCAGAGCTAGACTGCAAGACATTTGGTTAGGCAGTCTGGGGACAGACCTGTCAGAAACAAACCAAACGAAATGCGTCTTCCACTGTCTACGGAGGAAGGAAGAACCTAGATGCTTCCGTTACACATACCCCCGAGAATTCCGCCACTCACTTCCCTTTCCCGCCCATGCTCACTCTGCCTTATGGCGGCTTCCTTCAGGAGCATAGAGCTCCCCGCTCCACTCTCTGCTCAGGGGCATGCCCCCCTTTCCTGACACTGACCACACAGGGATAGTGCCACACCTTCCATCCTGTCTCACTGACCCCACTGTCCCCTTTCCTGACACTGACCACACAGGGATACTACACCTTCCATACTGTCTCATTTAACTCCATGCAGAAGACTCATGTTTTTTTTTAACGCATCAACATTGAGGATCAAAAGTTAAATGATTTTCCCAAAATCACTCAATTAATTAGTAGTAAATATGGGTTAAACCCTAGGTCTACTTGACCTCTACTGACCCACCCTCCTGACCGTTTTGGCTAAAACTGCACAGCCTTCTATCGGCAGCCTGTCTCCCCACCCACGATTCACTTTTCTTCACAGCAACGACGACCTCGTGTGAGGTCATCTCTGTGCTTACTTTACTTATTTCACTTAGTGCCTGTCTCCCACAGCAGAGGAGCAGCGCCAGGAGAAGGCATTTTAGCCTTTTCAGTCCCCGCAGGGCCTGCAATCCCTTGACCAGCACTTGGGGGAAAGTAGGCTCTCGGTAAATGACTGTGCGATGGATGAAAGGATACCATTCTACAAATGCATAACTGCCATCACTTAATAAACACCTACTGTGTGACAGGAACCGTGCTGGAAGGGGCTTTGCAGTGAGTTTATGTAGTCACCATAAGTGCCAAGGAGAATATTTTCACTCTCCCATAACCACCCGCAGTGAGTTTATTAAAAATGCTGTTTACCAAAACACCTATTTGCACCATTCCAAAGAGAGGCTATCCATGTCATCTCAGACTCCTTTTCAAAACTCACGGTCACTCAGCTCAGGACTCACCCACGCTCCTCTCCCTTTACAACAGAGGGAACGAGTAGCCCCCAATGGTATGTTATGAAGAGAGAGCACCATGGTGCAGAAATTCAGCCTTACACGCCACGCTAATATAAGCTGCTTCGCTTTAACATGCGTAAGAGATATTTTTATCATGTCTGTCGGCGTGACAAGGAAATCTGAGTAACTGTTCTTTAACAGTGTCAGTCTGTATTAGTTATTTGTTACTAACCTGTGGATAAAAATCTTCTGCTGTACCACAATGGATGGAGAAATGCCACTCTCTCTCAACCCACACACTGGCGTGGCCTCAGACATCAACGAGTCACAGATGTGACCGGAAAATGGCACCAAGTTACAGCTGGCAGCTGGAGAGAGGCCTCAAGAGTCTACCCATCTACTACGCCAGTGGTCGGCAAACCATGGCTCGAGAGCCATATGCGGCTCTTTCCCCCCCCTTCAGTGTGGCTCTTGCACAAAATACCACAGCCTGGTAGAGTCTATTTTGAAAAGTGGTGTTAGAAGAAGCTTAAAAAAATCTGGCTCCCCCCAAAAATTTCAATCATTGTACTGTTGATATTTGGCTCTGTTGACTAATGAGTTTGCCGACCACTAGGCTAACAACATAGGCTGTGCCCAACTTTTTGGCTACCAGGTCAATACAGACCTTTGCAAACAGCAAGGTATGCCACTTGAATGAATTCTTTATGGTGCACGACATTCGTGCACTGTGGGGGTGGGGGGGCCCTCAGCCTGGCCTGCATCCTCGAGGGGTCCCTAGCATTGCCACAGAGGTAGGAGAGGCTCTCGCCATCACTGCTGCGCTCACCAGCTGTGAGACTGACTTCTGGCTGAGAGGCGCTCCCCCTGTGGGAGTGCACTGACCACCAAGGAGCAACTCCTGCATTGAGTGTCTGCCCCCTGGTGGTCAGTGCACATCATAGCAACCAGTCCTTCAGCTGTTCCATTTGCATGTTAGCCTTTTATTATATAGGATGGTTCCTTTTGGTTCAAAATGGACCAAGGCATCTGCCAAGTCATACTTAAACTAAAATGCTTAAGTTTATAGAACTCCCATTTTTTAAAAATGTTCAAACAAGTTTAATTCACAAAGAAATACACATGGCCGAAACCTGTGAAGATAAAAATTAAGCTTACCTAATAATACTAATAAAAAAAATAACTTCAAATTAAAATTTTTCTACCTATCAAACTAGTAACAATTGTTTCTTAAGGGGAAAAATAAACAAGATTAGAAAGTAAACATTTCCTGCAAATATAAACAGAACAACGTACTGATGGTTTTTTCTCTCTCAAATAAATACACACTGAATTTTTTCATCTTCTGTAAACTGACTTATAAGTCATTTTTCTACTGAAAATGTTTTTAAAGGGCATTTACCCACCACACAACTACTTAAAATATTGGTAAGTTTATATTTGTTTTCTTGCTTGTGCACCTCTACGCAATAAGGCGCTTTCATTTTGCACTCTAAGAGTTATTTACTTACTTGGTTGGCATTACCCAATTACAGTTTTGAAGGGGGGAAAAAAGCAAATATTCCCCAATGCTGATCAAAGAATAAATAAATGGAGTTTAGCAGTACTTGAGAAAAATGCACACACCCGCACACACCCACACCCATCCACACCCACACCCACAGACACACACACACACACACACACACACACACACAAACTGAAATGTACATGCACTCTGACCAGCATATACACTTAAAGGAGTTAGTCTCAGGAGACATTGCAGCAATCATACAGGATGCATGTATACAGCTGTACACGGCAGTGTGGTTTCCTGAGACAGAAATCTCTATGGATTCGGAGAGCATAATGCATGCACAGAGCAGAATACTAAGTAAATGTTAAAAAGTACTACTGCATGAATGATTGATTATGTGGGAACTTTTACTTTCAGTTACATATTCCTGTATTCCTTAAGAATTTTTTCGGCAGAAACCGGTTTGGCTCAGTGGATAGAGCGTCGGCCTGTGGACTGAAGGGTCCCAGGTTCGATTCCGGTCAAGTGCATGTACCTTGGTGGCGGACACATCCCCAGTAGGGGGTGTGCAGGAGGCGGCTGATGGATGTCTCTCTCTCTTCGATGTTTCTGACTTTCTATCCCTCTCTCCTCCTCTCTGTAAAAAAGTCAATAAAATATTTTTTTAAAAAGAATTTTTTCCAATGAGCACACATTCTATAATTAGAAGAAAACAAAGATAACCAAAAGTTGTGGAAATATATTATTGTATAAAAGATAATCGCAATACATTGATGATTAAATAAAGCCATTTACAGAAAGTATGGCTTATATAATACCATTTTTGTTTTAGACCTATGACTATATGGACTAAAAACCACCTGAAACTATGTAAGTATAATAAATGTTAATAAATCATGTATTCTCTGAGAAGTAGAGTTGCCATATTTTTTTCTGCTGCTTATCTGAATTTTCTACCTTTTCTCCACAGATTTAGTATAATCTCTTAAGTAAACAAAGGAAGTAGGTGGGGAGAGCAAGTTAGTCTTTTTGAAAGAAAACCTGAATTTGAATGAAGGCTGCCAAGGTCTGGTCAATGCTAAGCTGAACTATTCCCCTTCGTCCTCCTCCCAACATCATCACACACACACATTGTAAAAACAATGGCCCTTTCTCATTTGTCTTGAGACTCAACCTTATAAGTAAGAACTGCAATTAGAAAAATGTGTTTATATACAATTCCTATCTCGGTCAAACCTTGTTTTCCAAAACAATGACTTTCAGTCGCTGGCACACAGAACCTGATCACTAAAATGTCACAGGATTTTTAAAACTAACTACACATGACTGGACTGAGAAGTGCCAGAACACCTTCTGGGGCGGTGCAAAGCGGAGAGCCAGCTACCAGCCCTTCTCAGAGACAAGCAAAGGCAGGTGAAACTCCCCGCCCCCCCCCCCCCAGCTCAAATTCAACAAATGACATGTAGCAAATCGATGTCCATGTTTTTATGACAAGTTCAAAATTTAGTACACACTCCGATTTGTAACGCTGTATGTTACAAATAAAAAAAAATCTTATTCAGTTAATGCAAAGGTATCATAGCTCCAATCCTAAACTGCCTGCCCAGGACGTCCTCACCTACTGGGTTTGCAATAACCACCCCTGGAGTTAACAGGAGGCAATTATGACACCTCTTCACACCTACAGTCTCCTGCTGAGATAAACCTTTTATTCACCTAAACCAGCTCTCTCCTCACCAAACCCCCTCCCCCCAAGAGTTAAGAGTCTACAGACTCCCCGCCCACTAGGGCTCTAACACATTTGAGATGGAGAACGGCCTCCTCCTGGGGTCCCAGCTCCTTCCAGTGGCTCTGTTTGTTATACTGGAGGCTCCTTTTCCTCTTTATTTCTCCGGGATCTAGCTTGTGGAACCTCACACTACGACCTGTTCCTGGAAGACAGGCAATACCTAATCATATTTCCATCTGTGTACACTGTCAAAGGCCTGGCGGGGAGACAGGATGTCTAGCTCCCCACCCTCCCCACTTGCACAGCGTTTCCCACAATGCGTTTGCATCAGTGAATAACTCGGAGAGCTCTCAAAAGGACCCGCCCTCCACTCCACACTTTGTCTCAAAATACTGTGCATACCTTCCGACATTAGAAGAGGAAGAAATTCTAAGCAAAAATGAGTACTGGCAATCTTTTAAAAAGGACTCAAGTACAAAAAAATGTTTTATAGTCTACATCGTAATTCAGTGTTCAACTTTGATATTCAGGTTCCACTAATATTTACTGACCCAGCAACATCTGTATCAAATCATTTCATATACACCATCTAATTTGCAGCCAAACAATTCTGTGAGGAGCTTGTTATCCTCATGTAAAAGTGGCAATAAGGATTTGTAGAAATATCATGAGTGCATATTTCCTAGCTTTTTAAAATCTAATATTAATTTAAAACATTACATTAAAGCCTCATTATAGATATAATATCTCTATCAATTTTAGTTGAAATGCAATTATACGTCTTCACTCCATCCTCCTGGCTCAAAATTTATGGCCTGAACAAAAAATATGCAAACAGAAGCAGTGAAGTATCAGTTTTCATTTATAAGTATGTGGGAAAACACTGTTTAAAACATTAATATTAGATTTTGAAAAGCTAGGAAATATGCACTCATGATATCTATACAAATTAGCACAATCCTCTAGAGGTCTGTTAGAGAAAATTTATCCGAGATTGCCCTGGCTGGTGTGGCTCAGTGGATAGAGCGGCAGCCGGAGGACGGAAGGGTCCGGGTTTAATTCCCGGCCAGGGCACAGGCCCAGGCTGCGGGCTCAATCCCCAGCAGGGGGTGTGCAGGAAGCAGCCGATCAATGACTCTCTCTCATCACTGATGTTTCTCTCTCCCTCTCCCTCCTTCTCTGAAATCAACAAAAACAAAACAAAACAAAAAAATTAACAAAGATTAAAATGTCCAAAGTAGCTTTTGACTTAACAAGTATACTTCTAGGATTTCATCTTAAGAAGATAAGCAGACAAACCAGCAAATATGTACGTAAGGCTCCATATTTAAAGAATTGTTGCTATCATGAAAAGATTTAAATGTCCCACTGGCTGTCCGTGGAAGACATAGCAGAGTTCGAAGCCGCATACGAAATAGTGATGTAGCTCGGCCCGTGCGGCTCGGCAGGTGAGCATCGACCCAGGAACCAAAAGGTCACCTGGTTCGATCCCGGACTGGGGCGCGGGGCGCGGGCCCCGGCTGCGGGCTCGATCCCGAGTGGGGGGAGTGCAGGAGGCAGCCTATTGAGGATGTTTCTCTCTCACCAATGTTTCTATCTCTCTTCCTGCCTCTCTCTCTAAAAACAAAACCAAACCAAAAAAGCCCATATTTTTTAAAAAAAGAAACAATGATGTAAATAATATTTGAGTTATATCCATAACATGTTGAAAGAAAGAGGCACATCATAAAATGACATGTACTGGCTGATCACAACTGCATGAAGCATTCCTTTCTGTATCCGTGTGTGAGAGACAGAAAGCACAGAGGCAGAGAAACAGTTAAAGAATGTCCACCGACATGTTCACAGATGATTTTACTTTCCTGTTTACCGCTTTCTACATGGTTTATGTTAGTTTGCACTGAGTGTGTACAACTTTCACGAGTTAAACGAAACAAAACCTGAGAGTGACCACCACCGAGAACGGACCGTAATGTAAAACAGTGCTAATGTGTCAGGGCAGGTTCCTGGACTGTAACAGAGGGACCACTGGGGCACAGGGTGGTGACAGGGGGGGAGGCTGTGTGTAGGGGCAGGGCAGGGGGTTTATAAAGAAACTCCTCACTTTCTACTCAGTCTTGCTGTGGACCTGAAAGTGCTCTAAAAGCCTGTTTTTTAGAAAAGACGGTAAAGTGAGTCAAAAGTTCCAGCATCAGAAGCAAAATGAGCCCCAAGAAGGGGGCCTGAGAGGCTTCATCAGAGGCCGTGTTAGGAATCCCGCGGACCGCTCGGCGGTGGGGTGGTCGGGGAAGCATTCGTCACATGTGGGCAGCATGTCACCTGGCCGGCAGCTCCCCGCCAGGAACCGGCCCAAGAATGTTCTCCTCGTTGGAGAACCTGTTTATACATTCACCCCGAGGGTCCTCTACTGCTTTCTCCTGTGACGTCTGATTTAAGAGGATGTTTCCAGTGAAAGCTTAGGGAACTTAGACTGCAACAGATAATCAGGGCTCAAGAAAAGCAATTTAACGCCGTCTTTGATTAGCTTTAAAACGGAGTTCTAGTGGGGGCAAAAGACCAGGCTGCTAAAAGACAAGCTGGTCGTAGGGGCTTTACTTGAAGAACAAATGCCAAGATGAGGCTTTAGTGATAAGCAGTTTCTGTTGTCTCCTCGACCTGGAGTTCAACCTGGAGAATGGGAGTTCGAATGCTTGTTATGATGTGCGTTGACCACCAGGGGACGGTGCAGAACGAAGGAAGGCCCTGGCAGGCAGCCAGAAGGCTCTGATTGGCCCTGATTGCTGGCCAGGCCTCAAGACCCTACCAGTGCACGAATTTCATGCACTGGGCCTCTAGTCCTATATAATAAAAGGCTAATATACAAATTGTCCCTTCTACTGGGAGTTTGACCAGGGGTAGGGCCAGCCTGCACACCGCTCCCAGCCTCTGCCCCCCGGCCCAGCCCAATCCAGGCCAGCAGGACCCCCACCCATGCACAAATTTGTGCACTGGGCCTCTAGTATATAGATAAATTCATTATAATTTATGCTCCCTGTACTTTGCCAAATTCTACTTCTTCATATATACGTCACATATATCTATTTTTAACAGAGCAAAAGGCTTAAGGGTTTCTGTATGGAATATATACCTTGTGGTTGGAACTACGTGAATGATATCCAGATTTTAAAATTTAATTCATTGGGGCGATACTCATTAATAAAATTATATACGTTTCAGGTGTACAATTCGATAATACCTCATCTGTACATTGTATTGTGTGTTCACTACACTAAGTCAGGTTCCCTTCCATCAACATTTATCTTCCTATGACTTCCTTTCCCTCTGGCATTGCCATAATGTTGTCTTGTTTCTAGAGATTTGTTTTGTTTGTTTAATCACTTCGCCTTTCCCACCCAGCCCTACTCCAGATTTTTTTTTTAAACTGGAGGAAGAAAAAGCCGGCCTTGACAAAAACTCCATCTTTATACCCGACCCACAAGAACCGGCAGTGTCGTAAAGGGTCACAGACTGTGGTGGCGCATAAGCAGAAGTACCTTAAGTTAAAAAGGCAACGTTAATGGGTTTAGAGCAGAAACTGAATCCCTTAGAATGCCATGGCTCCAAGTCACAATTTTCACCCAGCCACTGTGAATTCATACTATGCAGGCATTTCAATATAAATGAAGCCTAATGGAGAAAAGGCACCATTAATAATTTATACAATATGCCCAACAATATCAAACTGCCATGCTGGGTAAAACGGGTACCATAAACTTGGATTTAATAGTCAAGCTTAGCATTCTATACCCAGAACTAGAGCACACATTTCCTGGGTCCCTGACATTATCCTCACTCAGATGAGCACTATTTGTTCGTTTCCCTTGGGAAACTTGTAAAATTAAAAGGGTGGTTTGGAGCATAATTTTGTCCTCAAGATACTTGTGATCACTTAGGATACTAGCATATTTTGGCTGGGCAGTTTCTCTGCAAACATAGCACTCTCTTACTGCAGAAGTGGTGAAACAGAAAATGTAATTATTCTCAGGGTAAGTACTCACTCCTAAAGCCCCTTAAGGTTAACTGCATTAGATTTATTATAAGGATTCACAACAAAGAAACTCAAAATTATTGGGAGAATTCATCGGAATTTCAAGTTAAGAAACACTGCTTATAGCATTGAGAAGTACCGCAATATACTTCAAAAGTACAAATGCCACAGAACTTCTTGATGTAAAGTTTCCAGACACTTCCTATGCATGTTTTAGTTTTAGGCTCCGGCATGTTTACGTGTGGAACAGATGTGACTCAACTGAAGACAATCTGGTGGGAATGCTTTTCCTCACCGCCCCAAACTCCACCTACTTTCGGGGGTTCCTAGAGGAGCCGCATCTGAACTAATCCGCACAGCTGGCGAATTCGCATGCGACTCTCCAAGAAACAACTCATTATTTTGTCTTCACAGCTCCCTAGTGAGGTACTTTCCATTCTCCCCCTTTTAAAATTGAGGCTTTTAACCAGAGTCACAAAGCTAACGGTAGGATTTGAACCAACGAAACCTTCTCATTGCCTCCCTGTCCGTAGATGCGGATTCTTAGTTCTGCATCGACCCCGCTCTCAGCATCTGGCCCCACGGAAGGAGGGGGTCACCTCTGCTCCGAACCCCTTCACCTCTGTGAGGAGGGCGGGCGCTCACGTTCGGCTCTGTCTTCCAGAATTGTTGGGAGAACATGAAACAAACCGAACGAAGGGCTTTTGAACAGTTCAGAGCACAATATAAACGTGCTATGTGCTAAATATATTCAACTTCGAATATTCCAGCAACACAGATGACTTTCTAAGACACAGAGAAGACCCCAACAGTGTTTCGGTTGGGGCCACCTTGGGGTGTCTTTGATGGTGTCTCTCTGAAGCCTGTGAGGGGACAGGCGCGTCTTGGCTGCAGAGCAAAAGCCCTGAACAGGGGTGTCGGGAGCGGACTGGACGGGTGCTGTTGAGGACGGCGAAGCAGTCTCCAAACGCAGAAGTCAACAGCAGTCTGCCTCCATGGAAACACATTTTCTGCTTAATAAAAGTATTCCTGATGTTTAAAGAACACACTAAAAGGGTGGTTTGAATTTCCACATGTCAAATACTAAAAGAATAGATTTTGTTTAAATGTATAGAACTCTGATAGACAAAACACACACACACACACACACACACACACACACACACACACAATTCTTCCTTACCTCCCACATGTACACATTATTCTTAACCTGAGATCTTTTTTTCTTATCGCCGACAAATGGTCCAAACTTTTTGCCTTTTAAAATTGGTTTAGTGGCCCAGACACCTAGAAAAGAAAACCGGTATTTTTACAATGTATGTGGTTTAGCCTAAAAACTGAAACACTGGTGCGCGCGCGTTCTCTCTCTCTCTCTTTCTCTCTCTCTCTCTCTCTCTCTCTCTCTCTCTCTCTCTCACACACACACACACACACACACACACACACCTGTGCCTTCCCCACCCGCTTCCCCGCAGGCCTGCAGCTTTCGCTTTCTTTCTCGGGAGTCCCAGGGGCCTTTCTTTTGCTCCTGGGGCTTGTTTTCTGAGTCCACACAGCCCAGCCGGCGCACCTCTGCCTGTGACTGGCTTCCTAAAGGCTACATAAACGGCTTGTACTCAGGCTCTTGGCTCTGAATTCTGTCTTTGCCGAACTCAAGAACCAAGGTCTGACAGTGCCACTGTCATCTGGAGCTGTGACTCAGACTGTCTTACCTTCTTGGTGTGGAAAGGGGGGAAAACAGATTGAAGCACTAAAATCAACTCTGTTTCACAAAATAGTTAAAAGGCTACAGCCTAAAAGCAAGATAATGTTAAATCAACTAAGAGCAGGTGAAAGCAAATTAATGCAAGTCCTCAGAAGTGATTTTTATTTTTCTTCTTCGTATTCTGTATTTTCCAAATAGCCTCTAAAAAAACCTATTTTGTTTTGTAATAAAAATGTTTTATGTATTTGCTTGTTTTTAATTTTTACATGCAAAATTAGCTGGACAAGTACAATCACAAATACCTGGAAAATAGCACAATTAAAGAGAAAAATACCGCAACGTAGTCAAACTACAAATAACTTTTAAACTCGTCTTTCTATTTGGACAGATTTCAATGATCTCCAATAAACATAAGCTGCTTTTGTAAAGGGGTAGAAACATAAGTTTTTTTAATAAAGATTTTTGAAGTTTGTTTGTTCGAAGTGAAAAACCCTCTCCTCACTGTTTCCTGAAGTCTTAGCTGCGGGGACCACTCACTTTGCAGAGTTTCCAACAGCCAAGAAGTATGCTGTCCTGGGGTGTTCTTAAGAGCGTTCCTATGTCCTCTGAACTGGCCAGGAGGCAAACCGGCGGAGCAGCAGTGGCCAGCACGGCAGGAGGCCACCCGGAGTCACGGGAACCGGTGCCCAGCAGTGGCTCTGGCTAACAGGTTCCCTGGTCTCTGGCCTCAGCTTCCCCACACGCAGGACGGTGGCCCCTCAGCCAGTCCTGGTCAGCAGGGATGTACGAATCGCACTGTTCCACAGTCTGCTGTGAGCCCACTTGGTAACCAGCTCATCATCAGTTAGTGGGGCTAACAAATCAAACGCTTTCGTGTGAATGACACAACTGAAATGCTCCAGTTACGGAACAGATTCCAATGAGAATTACACAAAGCATCTATTAAAAATTTATTCACACACACACACATAAATTATAATATCAAAAGCACAGCTTTAAAAAAGAAAATAGGATATAAAGATGATATATTCCAAGACTGTACTTTGACTAAATTTTTACCATTTACTTCCTGAACCTTATGGCCAAATATGAAAACACAAAAATAAGATCAAACACACAAGATGTATGTCCACCCTGGATTCCTGACTGGAAACTGCATAAATAACACATAATCTTTTAAGGCAGAGTGCAAATTGCTGTTTTTATGGGGAGCTCCCTGCCATCAATACCCCAAAGGGAGTCTGCCTGCCTGCAATCCCGCCCCTTGCCCCTTCCCGGACCCCCGTGGCCCGCTCCTCACCGATCCGAGTCTTGTCCACAGCAGAAGGGAAGAGCTTCACTTCCTCGGGAAGTCCCCGCAGCACGTGCTCGGGCACCTCGGCCAGGGTCTCGGCGCTGGCCACAGGCTCGGGAGCATTCTGCAATCCAAGTCACAGAAGGATCAGAGCAAGACGAAGACGTCCCCGAGAGCGTTTTGTTTTTTTCTGGTCCAATAAGCAAATATGCAAACATGTAACTGAAAGCTCAACCTGGCAAGCCAAGCCCAAGGCCAAGGGCATGATGTCAAGCGCTTCCGAGCGGCTTTGATGTCTGTCTGTGAGTCTCCAAAGGAAACCACTGACCTTCAAGCATGTCTTGGTAACTGTGTTTTGTTCCAGCCACCCACAGCCGTTTTCACAATATGTAACCTCCGGTACCATATTGCTTTAAACCCCCCGAGAATCAGGCAGCTCAAGCTTGCGGCCACTTATCCCGAAGTCAACGGCTACCATCAGCATAGTAGACCATTTAGAAGCTCACAATCAACAACACTCCTTGCTAAATGAATGCCTTCAGCACAGACTGGAAAGGCCACGTGGCCAGCCGGACCCTGTCTGACCCGGGCTTCCAATCTCCACCGCCCGTAGCCCTGGCAGAGCCCGGGCTATTCCAACCAAGAACACTCTAACTTCTTCTGGACCTTGCCGGGGAGGGCGACTTTCCAGGAAACAGTAATTCGCCACCATCTACCAGGTCATTAAACAGCAAAGTCACCACAACATCACACGGTGTCTAAGAAAGACATTTTTATACTAACCAACGTACATGTTCAAATTCACCGTAATCTTCAGAAATAAGATCACTGTCAGGTATGTACAGGAGGAGATGAAGAGAGATTCACTGGTGGGTCAACTGGTAAAACGTAACTGTTATTTTACAAATAACTTTCAAGTCAGAAGGAAAGCAAGCATCTGTTAACTGGGGCCACGTGCACCCTGGAGAGCTCCTGTGTGTGCGGGCCGCCTCCGAGCGCTGGGTTTGTGGTCCGAGTGCTCTCCATTTCACCGCAGAGGCAGACGTTCCCCGAGAACCTCAAGAGGAACCAGCGTGGACAAAAAGCACACTCTAAGCTAAAAGGGTTAATTTTCCCACAGCCATCAAGCTCTTGGGAGTTTTTTAAGAAAGTTTTGTGCCGAGAAAAGAATATCGTCCGGATTTGAGGACTCCCGGGATTTCAATTTTTTAAAAAAAACTACCAATAGGCTGCTATTGGTAGAGGAAGAAATCGCCCAGCAAGGAGCAGGCCGTGGTGAAGGTCTCCCTGGGCGGCGGCTTGGAGCTGAAGCACAAAAGCAGGCCCTGAAGCCCGGCTCCTGCCTCGGATGGAGCCGGCGCCAGTGCGCATGCCTCAGAGGCGCCGGCCCGACATCGTCACAGCCAAGGTCAGCGCCTCCCCGGCGCGGGAATCCCGAACGGGCTTCAGGAAGCGACCCTGTGGCATTCTCACTTACCCAAAGAATATACACTTCTCACTCCTAAACACAGTGCCCGTTTCTAAAACGTTAATCTATAAACCAGAATTAAGGAAATGTGAACACATTTCAAAGCAGAGAAAGGTATAAACCTGGTAGCTGGTACCCTAGGCCAGCGGTCAGCAAACTCATTCGTCCACAGAGCCAAATGTCAACAGGACAACCACTGAAATTTCTTCTGAGAGCCAAATGTTTTTCAACTTCAACTTCTTCTCACGCCGCTTCTTCAACACAGACTCGCCCAGGCCGTGGTATTTTGTGGAAGAGCCACACTCAAGGGGCCGAAGAGCCGCACGTGGCTCAAGAGCCGTGGTTTGCCGACCACTGCCCTAGGCTATAGAATAGTTATTTTGTAAAACTGTGAAGTGAAGCAATATTAACAAGGACTGGCCCGAGTTAGGAGTCCTATCACTCCCAGTGAGAGAAAGGACTCCTAAGCAAAGATTTTGAAGAATTTTAAAGAATTTAACCTCCCAGGAACTTTGAAAAGACAGTGTCAGCTGATACCTCCAGGCACCATCACGGCAATATGAACAACGTAACATGCATGCCGGAGCTCCTGGGGAGTCCTGTGCGAACCATGTTACATGCCGGACAGTCCCCTCCGCACAGAGCGGGGGGCGGGCTGGCGGGGCCCCCTGCGGACGGCACACAGACACACCGACAGGCCGGGGCACCTGTCTACGGTGCTCAGGGCCATAACTTGAACCGTGTTTGTCTGACCCCAGAGCCCAAGCTCAGAACCACTGTGGGCGTTTCCAGTTAGGATTCGGCTGGGTTAGGTTTGCGCCTCTCATGTACAACACGGTGACTGTCGCGGACAGCACTGCTACTGAATGGAATCTGCAGGGAACAGAACTTACATATTCACACACACACACACACACAAGGGTAAATATGATATGAGAGGTGATGGATATGTTAACCAACCGGAAGGTCAGAATGCTGTCAAAACATGTATGTGTGTCAACTGACAGTGTATGATTTAAATATCTCGTGGATCTATTTGTCAATGACATCTTAATGAAGCTGGGGGGGGAAAAGATTCTGCTGGAATATAACCTAAGAACTTCTACCCTAAAACCTCCAAATGCCATGGGAATGTCAGCAGAAGATGGTACCTAAGACAGAACGGTCCCTCCCACAGGAAACGTGTGACTTCAGTGTACGTTGGAGACCAGGTCTATTGACATTTGTGAGATGCTGACTATAAAGAACCTCAGCGGAGCTGCCACAGGGGCAAGAAGGAAGGAAAATTCCTCCACTTTCATTGACCTGCTTTCAGCCAACCCGTTGCTTATAATTTGGGCTCGTTTGCCCAGCTGGGAATAGCTAGTTCTGTTTAGTTTATTTTATTTCATTTTATATTTTAATATATTTTATTGATTTTTTACAGAGAGGAAGGGAGAGGGATAGAAAGTCAGAAACATCGATGAGAGAGAAACATCGATCAGCTGCCTCTTGCACGCCCGCTACTGGGGATGTGCCCGCAGCCAAGGTACATGCCCTTGACCGGAATCGAACCCGGGACCCTTCAGTCCCAGGTCGACGTTCTATCCACTGAGCCAAACTGGTCTCGGCAGTTCTGTTTATTTTAGAACCCTTTACCCTTCACACTAGAATGTAATCCAACGTCTCTCCCTCCATAGCCGTCCAGCCCGGCAGCTCCAAGACCTGCCTTGGCCTCTCGGGCTGTCGGAACCTCCCGGATTTTTAGAAAATCAGCGATTCGAGAAGCAGAAGATGGGTTGGCCTGCCCAAGGAGAACCGCCCTCTCCCCTTCCTTACTTTCCTTCATAGGTTTTATCACAATTTTAAGCAATTATTTGTGTAATTTCTAGTTTAACGTACCTCCCCATCAGAGTGCAATAGAGACGTATTGTGTACACGTTACTGAATGCTACACCCCAACGCTTAGCAGGAGACATAACATGTTTGTCGCTGAAATACCGGAATGACTAAAGGATTCTTGTGAGCTGAAATCTTTTTTAGAAAAAGGAGGGATGGTAATAAAATAGCAGGGTCATCCATCAGAAAGTATTTTCTCCATGTGTGCCTGAGTTTCTGGCATCTGAGACAGGTGTTTTTCTGGGTTGAAGCAAGAACCCTTTTTTGGAATATGTGATATGTTCTCAATTTCAAGCAACCAATTTATAAAGTAAACCTTTGAAACAAAAGAACGCTTAAAAAAAATCTCTCCCTCACACATTCAATAAATTGGAGTCTCTTTTTTGCATATATCTTGATGGTGTCAGATGTGATATATTGTAAACAGGGTCATCTATCTTGGTCCCAGATCGATTTTGTCTACAAGACATTGCAATATCTACTCATTTAATTCAATAAAATGTTTCTGAGTCCCTCCTGTGGGCCAGGCAATGTTTCAGGCATCACATTTGCCTTAACAACGTTTCCCTCTAGTGAGGAAGGCAGACAAAACCAAAGCTAGAGCATTCCTGGTCGACAGCGATGCTCCAAAGGCAAACCAAGCACAAGAAAGACGGTGACGGAGAGGGCGGGGTGCTATTCAGACAGGGTGCTCAGCGAGGGCCTCTCTACACCTGGGAAGAATCACGCGCTGAAATGGGGTGAAATATGCCGGCAAAGGGAAGCAGCAAGGACCACTGCTGAGTCAGGGAAAAGCTAGATGCTCTCAGAGACCAGACAGGCAAACGGCCAATGTGCGGAGAGCGAGGTGAGGATGGCAGAGACCCGTATCACCACCGGCGGACCCGCACAGAAGGGACCAACCACAGACCTGGCTGCAAGCTGGAGGAAGGACCCCTGGCTGCTGCTTCTCCCAGGGCCCCATCCTGGCTCTCCCTGGAAAAAGGCACATTCCCCTGGTAAGGCTTGAGGACACCGCTCACCGGGACAAGGACTTCCAGACTTCCCTGTGATGCAACCGGAAACGCAAGAGCTCTTTCTTTCCATGAACGGATCTGGAATGGTATGTATTAAATGTAACTAACACATTAAGTTTAAATTAACTTAATTAACATACCTAATTCCATGTTACTTAGTTATTAACTATTAATTGATCTAGTCAATTTGATGTCTCCTACTTCTTACCTCAATCTCAAATGTAGCTGATACTCCCTCCCCTCCCCAGTAAATGGCCAAGCGGCCCTCCTGCACTCAGCCCCCCACTCAATGACTAGCAAGCACTCCCGGGGGCCTGCTCGGCCTGAGTGGGGAAGAAACAGTGGCTGGTAAAGCGGATCTGTCTCCTCCCCACAAAGCTCACAGGCCAGAGAAGTTGCTCTCCTGCTTCCCGGCACACAAAACCTCAGAGGTATTTTGATTCTCCAGTTCTCCCAGGTGTGGAGCCTCCGAAAGGCCCCTCTGCTGCTGCTTCCAGCACCTTTCCTCTGGCCCGGAATGGCTCTCCTCGGCCATGTTGGGGTGCAGGAGAACTTAGGGAGCATGACGCTCTTCCTTTCTCTGGGCCAACATCGATGCTAAGCACTGACCATGCATCACCTCACAATCACCAAAGCTAGCACGGACCCTGGATGCAGGCCACTCAGACGCTACTCCGAGCACTTGCTATGCATCCCCTCAGTTAACCTTGACACTACTCCCACTGTGGCTGTCATTTTATGACCCCCCTTTTTTACAGATGAAAACTGAAACCTGCCCAGAGCTGCAGTTACGAGTGACAGAGCTGGCACACACCCAGTCAGGGGGACTCCGGGGACTGGACTTTCAAACGTGATGCAGGGGAGGAGCTCTGTCGGGTCACTTCCCTCGGCCTCGCGGTTTTAAAGGGGCGGAGCCAAGATCAAGTCCAGTCAGTCAGACTCCAGAGTCCACATTGGAACCAGTGGGGTCTCCCAATACAGTCTGGGGACGCCTGGGAAGTAAGTCCCTCTCGGGGGCCCATGAGCTAGTTTTGATAACAGCACTGAGATGTTATCTGCCTTCTTCACTCTGAGGTATGGAGGGGGAAGCTGTGACATTCTGCTGGCTAATGGTATGTGATTCATCTTAGGTTTCAAAATGTTCTGACTTAGGAATACATAAGGCCATGTGCTAAGGACTGAGCACTCCAGGGAAATCTCTGGGGAGACAAAGAGCTTGGGATGTTCCGGAAGAGAGGCCACTATGGCTGGGTCAGAGTGACCCAAGGACAGAGCAGCCAGAACCTGCGGAGCCCTGAGGGCCAGGACACAGACTGATGACATCAGGAGAGTGGAGGGACCCCACCGGAAGGTTCTGGTCAGGGGAGTGACAGTCCGTCAAGAGGCTTTCTATTCCACATTCGACTCCCTGGCCCCTACAGGCACCAACTTCTGGCTCCTCCTGGCACCAAATTAGGTCTCTTACTCCTCTGGGGCTTTCGCAATTCAGACTTTTCGTAGAAGATGAACCCAGGCCACTGGTCTGTATGGCCCTCACTTCCGCACGTCAATATTCTCTACACCCTTCCGGGTCAAGTTCAAATCCCCGTTCACCCACGAAGACGTTCTAAACAACTCATGATGACTGTCCACGTCTCTGATTTCCTATGCGGTCAGGTTTATATTGTGTAAGTAAGACAGTACCTAAGGCCCGGGAAAATGATTCAATGGGGAGAGATGTCAGTAAGGCAATCAATCAGCAACTTTCTGTAACAGCCTAAACAAGGGGTTTGGGTCTGAACTCAAGCAATGACAGTGATAAGAAGGTTATTTTAAAGTTTTTTTAATATATTTGTTATTGGTTCCAGAGAGGAAGAGAGAGGGAGAGACAGAAACATCAATGATGAGAGAGAATCATCCACCCATTGTTTCCTGCCTGCTCCCTGGTTGGGATTAAGCCTGCAACCCAGGCACGTGCCCCGACCGGGAGCCGGGCGGTGAGTTTGACACGGAGGTATTTTAAAAAGGCAGAATCAAGACTTAGTTACTGCCTGGAAATAAGAATGGGGATATAACAATAATACACAGTGTTCCCTACATATATGCCAGGCACTAACTAACCTTAGTGCTTTATGTTTGTCAACTGTGCTCCCGGCCACACGGCGCGGGGTGGGCACGCACCACTGCTATTCCTATTTAACAGTGAGAAAGCAAACACCAAGGCTCCGTGACTGGCACAAGGGCACGCAGCTGGATTGGCAGAGCCAGGCCTGAAGGTGGAATGTGAGCCACAAGGTAACTAAAGGGAGGCCGAGCTAAACAGTCCCGAAACTTCTCTCCCAAAGCATTCATGTCCGAGCAGCGTAAAATGCAAGCTTTCTTCCACCGTCTTCTGTATTACAGAGGGAAATGCTCTTCAAGTGCCTACATTTTTTTTTCAAATTTCAAAAATAATTCAATTACCTTTGGAAATACATTGAACTTGATTTTTTTTTTTTTACAAATTGCTAATTTATAAATTTAGAACATTTTGATTCAAAATGAAATTTAAGGGCCATCATTATTAACCACATTAACTTTCTCAACTACACACTCATTAATTGAGGTTTAAATCATCATGGATAGAAACCATCTTAGTTTAGAAGTCTTCTTTAAAAAGTATGAAAAATAAAATTTGCATTTATACTTAAAGAAACAAGTAATTACTTATAAAAATACAATTCAATGTTAATAATATGCTAAAGTGGTTTCTATTTTTCCACAATATACATTTTTAGAATTAGAAAAAAGTAGAGGAACTCTCTATAACTGAAGAGAGAAAGCATTCCCAGGGTTTTCCCTAACTTTTGGAAATATGGTATGAAGAGATTTACCCAGATGGTCAGATGATGGCCCATGAATATTTTCTACAAAAGGAATAAGCTACTGATACACCCAACTGGATAAATCTCAAACATTAAGCTGAGCAAAAGGAGACAAACACAAAAGAGCACGCACTTTCTGACTCCATTTATGAAAAATTCTAGAACAGGAAAAGCCAGCCCACGGGGACAGTGAGCCGATCGGGGCTGCCTGAGGCAGGGGGGGAGGGGGAGCGTCAGGGCCCCAAAAAGGAACTTTCTGGCGGGACGGAGTGTCCCCTCTCCTGACAGAGGCGGGGTAACAGCAGCGTGACAACTCAGGACCCGCCCTCCAAAGGGGTGCGTTCACTGCGCACAGAGGAGCAGATGAACCCCACGCCTTCCTCTTTGAGTCACGGTAACATGAAACGTTAATGCTCCAAGAAAATAAAAAAACAAAAATGCCCATGTCAGAGAAAAACACTTTTTAATCGAGATTTTTAAAAAAACACAACAAAACAATTCAGAATTCTGGAACAGTTTCCCTTCTCCCGGAGTGAAGTCTACTCTGGTCTGTCCCTGCGGTGACCCGGAGCCACCCACAGCCCTGGCCACTCACCGCTCCGGGCTGCTCTCGGCCAGCTGCCCCCCCCCCCCCCATCGGCTCACCCAGTGGGTAAGGAGCCGGCTCCCACCCGGACCCCGGCACCGCCGCTGCCAGCTAAGGCTGGGGCGCCCCCACAGACAGCACGCACTCGTGTTTTCGCTTTAAAACACACGGACAAGCACATTTCCCGGGCATTTCACTTACATTTACGGAAGCGCTTCTTCCACACGCTCTACCCGGACAATGGCCGTAAGTTACTATATCCGATTTAACTGATTCCGTTAAAGCACCACAATTTTTCAATACCAAGTGATCAAAACTAATACTGGAGAGTAATATTGCTGCTTAATATTAAGACACATCATTATATATTCAAAATAAGAGCTATATTATTGCTAGCACAGACTAATAACCACCATAGTAATCTTTGTTACCAGCAAAAATAATAATAATAATAATAATAATAATATCAAAGACTATTAAAGTACTCAAATTCTGTTGAACAACTCTGATTAAACTTGAAATAAAGACTTTCCTGTTTTGGGGTGAAATGGGGGGGGGGGATCAGACGAGCTTCAGTGGACCGAAACAGCGTTAGGTCACATGTGGCTGAGGAGTGAGTAAGACTGCAGTGACGGTGAACAGACGGGACGCAGATAAGAGGGTCTGACGCCGTCTCCGGAGAAGAAAGCAAACACTCGGTTCTGAAGCACGGAGACGCGCCCTCCGGCCCAAGCGGCAGGGCCGGGAAGCTGTCCGGGGAGACAGTGTCCCCAGACGCGGGTTAACCTCGACCCCGAGCAAACACCCCGCCACGCCGTGCGACCCAGTCTCCCGGCACAGCGAGCGAGATGTGCTCAGCATGGACACAGAGGATGTCCCCGGCCGGTGGCTCCCGCTGAACTTATCGCAAAATGGAAACGTCTCCCCGTGGCCTTTAAGGACCTGTAACCTGGCCCCTGCCTCCCAGACAGACCCCATCTTGGCCCGGAGCCCGCATGCTGCCCCGCTCCACCCCGCCCGCTCCCTGGGCCGGACCCAGCAGGCTCCCCGCCCCCCCCCCCCCCCAGCCCGAGCACTGTCCCCTCCCGCTGCCCAGGATTTCTTTCCCCGGATTCGCACGTGTCTGGTTCTTGCTGATTACTTGGGCCTATTGTTATTAAGAGTTCTATTAATTTATGATGGTCCTGTTGTTAATCCCCTTTCCGGAACAGCCTTCTCTGACCATGTGATCCAGAGAACCTTCACCTGCATTCCCCACCACGTGGCCCCGCTGCCCTGGCTTCACCGTCCTCACCACTGAACTTCCCTCCCTGCCTCGGCGCGGCTGCCCGCTGCGGGTGTGCGCGCCGCAGAGCCGAGCCCCCGCCCACCTGCTTGCCCGCAGAGCCCACAGCACAGCGGGGTGCCGCGCATGCAGGAGGAGGGATGGGATGACTGAACTTGAGAACAGTTAAGGTATTGGAGACATGGATGGCTTATCCCAATTCTCAGGGTTACATCTGCAGCATCAAGTGATTTACCTTCCTTTAAATATTTCTGTATGTAACACCTGAAAACAAGTTTAGGAGGCTGAATTGCTAAATTGCTGACATTGCCACAGATTACTGATCAGGACAGAGAGAGGCTGCAATCATAAGCTACTATACTGGTAGCAATTTCAAATATCAGTAATAAGAGTTATAAAAGGTTCTTTTTAGAGAATTAAGTGTGACAAAAAATGGTAATCGAGGTCACTGTATGATATCAAGGTGAAAACCTACAGAATGCTCTATGTTAAATATGTCTCATTGAAGCTGGACTGATTGGGCTGTACCCCAATACGACAGTCCCCCTGTCCGCCCCCTGACGGAATGCTCTGCTCTGTAAGTTACACGTGGCCATTTGACTGGCTTTGGCCAGTTAGAGGTACACAGACGTGACATGTGTTAAGTGAGACAAAGCCTCCGTCACCCTTGGCTCTTGAGCAACCACAACAGCAGAGCAGAGCTACAATGGATGCGGACCGAGAACAAGGAATAAATGGTCAGGCCCCAAAGATTGTGAAGCAGCCTGTTAGCCGGCATCACACAGCTTACCCCGATCTAGCAAGACAGCACAGCGAGCAGTATTGTCAACCACCTTTCTGGAACAGCCTCCTTTCCTTCAATGTCCTTTCCCTCTAAGGACACCGGAATCTACATGCCTGCGTGTGACTCCGAGATCCACCGCATCCGAACGATCACGGGCAAGGAATCTCTCTGGGCCTCAATGCCTGCCTTCCCCCATGAAATGGCGAAAACACCTGCACTCCGTGGGGCGGCTGGGAAGACGGCATTAGTAAGAAGATGTGTGTGCGATAACGGGACGCCTGGCATGCTGGGTAGGCACTCAATCAACAGGAGTGCGGCTTTAAACTCTAACATGCCCACTCGAAGCCACTGTGAGCATGGCTGCATTACGGAACTTCACTCACCTTGGATGTCCCCATTTAATGTCATTCACAGATCGTGCAACTGTAAGTGAAATGTGGTAAAATGAAACAATTTCCCCAGAGGACTAAGCGACACAAACGGGAGTTAACTTCCGAAGGCATCGCATCAACATTGTAAGGAAAGGACACTGGAGGAAAGGAGGTGAGGAACTGCTATAAAGCATTCTAAGCTCTTTAGTCAATGAAAGAGCCACTTATAAAGTTCTGGGTTCCAGATAAATCTAGGAAAAAGAAGAAAAACCGTGGAGCATCTCAACGTTAGATATTTAGGTGGGTGTGTGAAGTAAGTGGAGTAAGGGTGTCTGTGACGCGCGAATGGAGAGGAGAGAACGCGCAGCGGGGGAAGGAGGTAGGGAGCTGCCCCTCTTGCTGCCCATCAGGCCGGGCACAGTCAGCAGAACACAGGCTCACGTGGACAGCAAGCAGGCTTCCAAGCTGGGAAGACACGAGATGGTCAGAAAGGGGTAAGTGCTGAGTGGAGAACAGCCCAGGAGAGAAGGAAGGATACAGACCATGTGGGTGTTGGCTCCAGGGCCAGGATTGGAGGGGGAGGCCCCGCAAGCAACTGCTCGAAACGCACTGGCCACACTGAGCAGTGCAGAATGCCGCTTTAGCAGCCAGTGCTTAAAACACCAGCCGGCGCCGCGCTTTGGACTGACTTGTGAAACAACATGACATGCTCACTCCTAGGGTCACTGAGTCCTCAAACTCGGCTGTCGGGCACACATGAATGAACGACGCTGGGTTCCTGTCCGAGAGACCACACCCATCACCAGGGACAGAGCTGACAGCTCACATTCATCACGGCTATGTGGATGGATCCCTAGAGAGAAAGAGCCAGCCTTAAACTCACCATCAAGATTTGAATTACAAATCAATCTGGTTCAAGTTAAAACTTTTTGGGTAGCTACACTTTGGTGTAGTTATTTTGAAGTTTTCAAGCATATATTGCTCATTTTCACTGGCTACGAATGAGAAGAATAAATACAAGAGGGAAAAATATAAAATGTACTGAAACAATTCTTATTTTTTAAAAATTACTGGGACAACTATTGAAAAACAGTCAATAGTTTTTGCCATGACATAATAACGACTAAATATCATGTAACTAATATTCCTCAAATAATGAAAATACAACTAAAGATGCTGCAATTTTACTCATAAAAAGTGGGCAATTTTTATAATACAAATAAAAGTTTCATTACTACCAGGCCATTTAAATTATACCCACATCAGAAATGTGCTAACCATTAGAAACATAAGAGGACTCTTTTCCATTGATATTTGGCATTTAGCATCAAAGGCAGTCCTCTGCAGATTTGATATTGAAACTTGTCAAACGCAAAATGAAATTGTAAAAAAGCCAAAAAGAGAAATGGTCACAACTCTTGTAAATGGCATGAAGACTTTCTTTAAATACAAGTTCATTTGATATAAATGAAAATATGGAAGCGAATGTGTGAAGTATCAAAGAAAGTATCAGAAATACGGCTAGCCTAATAAGATGTAAGGATTTAAAGCGTTATGAAGCCTTACGTGCAAGTGGAAGCCACCGAGACAATGACTGCTGAACAACAAGGCAACAAAAGCAATGTCAACATTTAATTCCATTTTGGAAACTTGCACGATCATTCTTCTTCTTCTTTTTTTTTTTTTTTTTTTTTGCATGATCATTCTAATCCAAAATCAAGACTTCTAACTAACAACAGTTCCTGGGCCATTTTAGAAAGAAAAAGAAAGAAAAGCCAGCCCCTTTGGGTGACAACGTTCTCATTAAGAATCAGTCTTAAAGTGGGGAAATATATGAAATCTAGGACACATATATGCATATAACTTTATGGGCAATGACTGCAAAAATCCCCTGTTCTCTTTCCCGCCGCCCCCCCTTACCATTTCAAAAACAATCTGCCTTCAAAAGCCTGTCAGTAAATCTGCAAGTTTTACAATAATAGGAACCTCGTGCCCCATGTGCGCACCAGATTCGTTTTTATGACGTATGGGCCTCTGCATTAAAATAAACATATTCCGATAAAGAGAGTAATAAAAGAAATCAAAGAATCCATTCCAAAAATTTCACATCTCTCAATGCAACACAGGACTGAATTTATTAAACTTGGCCCCTAATAAAAATGGACTTGTGGTCTCAGTTAGAGGCACCTGCAACTGATAAAAAGGTGTCCCAAGTTTCACTTGATGAGGGACACAAAATATTTTCCAGACTGGTAGTTTTAAGCTAAGCACTAAAAGTTATAGACTTCACATATTTAAGTTCTATCCTTTTTTTTTTAAAAAAAAAATGTGTTTATAAAGATTTCAAAAGAGAATGTTTCGGACACCCATAAATTTCTATAACTGCATGTGAGATCAGAAAATAAGAATTCAACTTTAGAGTATATTAAATCCATATAACAAGTTCTACTTATCAAAACACCTTGAGGCTACAGAAATGACCACAGCAGAACTGTTTAATCTCCAGGTAACCCCAAGCCCCTGTAGGGTGAAGCACATCTTACATTTCAACATCTGCCCTCTTGTTTCTACTCCACGAACAAGTATTTTTCAAAGACACCATCTTAAAGTTTCCCGTTTGATCAATTCTGGTCTTTAAAAAACAACAACAAAACTTTCAATACTCTCTTTTCAGTCAATGGGTATTACAAAATAAAAAGTATTAAAAATAAAAGCTTAGTAAGCCTCAAACTAAAACAAATAATTAACACCAGAGTGCAGCAGGGGAGAGGTAAAAAAGAAAGAAAATCTGGATTAGGTCCCTAAGAATGAGTGAGTCCTCTGGTCTGGGTTCCACAGAAATGCCATCCCTGCCCCCAAAACGCACACCGGGAAAGCAATGTGCTCATGAACGGCGTTAGGAACAGAAAGGAAATCCTGGGAGGAGTGAATGCTGTGTGTTACTGTCTTTTAGAAATCAAGAACTGGTCTAACATCTAGATAACGTATTTGTATAAATTCTTATATTTAAACTCACCTGATTCATTTTCAATTCCTGCTGTGTTCTTAAAAGATACACACAACAAAAACTTCTTTGATTACATGAGCCCTAAAAAGAAAAACAGACAATTGTAATATGTACCTGCCTACAAATTTACAGTGATTTCAAACCACATACAGAACTGCAGTTTGCTCAAAGGGCTATTCATAAAGCAACTCCAGGCCAGATCAACTTCAATCTATGCTGAGAGCTTGCTTCACAGATTTATTAGCCACAATAAAAAGATTTCTGGCTAATCTTTACCAGGGCTTCATTGTACTCTACAATTGAAAGCAGACTCATTAGAATGACATCGAATTTTTGCTTTGGAATTGCATCGTCCCTCAAAAGAAATGTTAGCTTTGTTCATGCAAACACAAAGCCTTGTTGCATAATCATGCGATTTAATTGTCCTTCTCTTACTTATATCAACCCTGAGTTGCATACAAACACAATTTGACCCCTTTACATTATTTTGTTTTTCAAGTTCCTGAAGTAGAGGTGGATTCAATAACATTTTTATAGCGAGTTCTCTTTGAGAAACAGAGCAAAAACCTTGTAGTAAAATGCAAATGTTTCATTAGAAGCTGTTTGGAAAGAACTATAATTGTTCCTTTACATTTCTTCTTCAATATACTCATAGTATAGTAAAACAGTAAGAATGCAAAATCGCCTTACAAACAAAGGTGACATACATGTTTCTAAATAACAGTCTATAAAGATGGTCCTCTCTGCAACATACATCCTGCAAGTCCACTGAAGTCGTTCACAATAAATGAAAATCATGCCCCTCTCAGGAGCACTTCCACTGTAATATTCTAAGTTTTCAACATGCATACATACACACACCGTTAAGCATAATTACATTTCTTCATGAATTTACTTACAATAATCACCCTAAAGACACTGCTCACCTTAGAACTATATGTTTTAACTAGAGGACCGCTGCACAAAATTCATGCATGGGGGGTTTGGAGGGAGGTCCCTCAGCCCAACCTGCACCCTCTCCAATCTGGGACCCCTCGAGGGATGTCCAACTGCCCAGACCTAAACAGGCAGCTGGACATCCCTCTCACAATCCAGGACTGCTGGCTCCCAATTGCTCACCTGCCTGCCTGATTGCCCCTAACTGTCCTTCCTGCAGGCCTGCGTCCCCCACAACTGTCCTCCACTGCAGGCCTGGTTGCCCCCAACTTCCTTCCTCTGATGACCTGGTCACCCTTAACTGTCCTCCCCTGCAGACCTAGTCACCCCAAACTTCCCTTCTCTGCTGGCCCAGTCATCCCTAATTGCCCTCCCTTGCAGGCCTGATCCTTCCCAACTGCCCTCCCCTGCTGGCCTGATCGCCCACAACTGCCCTCCCCTGCTGGCCATCTTTTGGCAGCCATCTTGTGTCCACATGGGGGCAGCCATCTTGGACCACATGGGGGTGGCCATCTTGTGTTGGAGTGATGGTCAATTTGCATATTACTCTTTTATTAGATAGTAGGATTGTTAATAAACCATGTAATTTCATGATATGCTGCATACAAGGAGAAAGCACTGCCTGCCCACTTCATGCACAACGGGGGCTTTGACATTTCACCCTGTTCATTAGCAAGGACAGTTTGGGATTTCTTTTCCCTTGAGCTACTTAACCACACTCACCTGATCGCCTTTAGGGCCTGGTCATCTAAACCAGCTTTTATTCATACTTGGCACAGGGAATGGATTCCCGAACTTGCATCTTGTTAAAGAGCTCATACTGAATATAACTGATCCTTTTCTGTCATACCGGAGATGGTTGCCAATTTAAAAATGCACCACCGCCGTGTGACAGTGAGCTCGGTGGCCGAGGCGGTGGGCGTGCCTGGCGCTCTCCGCCACAAATGCCCCCCGACTGCTGCTCGGCCCCGCCAGGGGACATCTTCTGAGTGAAATGTCCCGGACTGAACAAAATGTCAGTTTTTGCACTTGCTTCTCACTAAGTTTTTAGAGGTGGACTTCCTAACATCGGCCACAAGATGTTCTCTTGGAGGAACAGAACGAAAAAAAAAAACCCTACAATAAAATGCAAATGTTTTCATGAAAGATCTTCAGAGAGAGCTATACAATGTTTTGCAAGGTAAGCACTGTTCACCAGAACGGCTATGGCTTTTCCATCCGAAGAGATGGGAAGCCGCCGGGAGGCGGAAGATGGCAGGAATGACCTAATGTGGCTTAGACTTAAAGAGACCAAGAACTACAAATCAGTAGTTACAACACGGTCACAGGGATGTGAACTCCGGCATAGGAAATATACTGCCCAGTGATATTACAGTAACTATGTGTGATGCCAGGCGGGTGCTTAAAATATCCAGAGGAGCCCTTTGTAAAGTGTGCGACAGGCTAACTACTATGTTTTGCTAATTCCAGATAATATTGAAAAGAGCGGGGAGGAGGCGAGCTGGCCTCTCAGGAGGCTAACGGCCCGAGAGGCCGGGAAGAAGACAAAATGTGAGAAGCAGCTGCATCCTGGATCGATCTGCAAAGCAGAGCCCCGGGATCGGACCCCAGATCCGATCCCAGGTCTGAAGGAGGGAAGTCAGAGATGACACCGGTGTTTTTATCCCAACGACATGAAAGACGAGAAGTGCCATTTTTCAGATGCTGCCTCCTCCTTTTCACGGGCTTTCCATCTGTTTTCCCTCTTTTTTAAAAAACATCTTCTTCTCTTCCCATTTTGCAGTTGGTAGCTCACAGGCACAATGCAAACAACTGGGACACCCTGACATCTGAAAACACAAACCCAAACTATCCACGGATGGACGGCAGCCCCTCAGTATCTCAGGACCCGCCCCAACGGCCCCACAGATACCAGAATCCTCAGATGCTCAAGCACCTTCAATAAAACGGCATATCTGCATATAACCTTCGTGGCACAGCCTCCCACATACTTAAATCTAGAGATTACCCACAATACCTACTACAGTGTACATGCTGTGGAAATCGTTGTTGCAGTGTGTTGTTTAGAGAATAATTACAAGGGAAAAGTCTAAATATACAGTGCAGACACCATCATCAATCATTGTAGATCTAACTCCAGGGTACACATCCTCAACAACCTAACCCCCCCGCACCCTCTCCCCAACCCCCTGCCCCAGACTATTTTCAACCCTTGGTTGACTGAATTTGTAGGTGCAGAACCTGTAAATAGAGGCCAACTGTTTTTTTTACTGTTACCTCAATTCTGAATGAGAAATGTCACAATGTAATTTTACAGTATAATTCAGGTTGTTACAGGATTAATAATCCTCTCCCTGACTTTCTACACTGTCATTCCCTCTTTGTCCAAATAGGAATGCGCTCATCATTTCTTTCCAGAGAACAAAAGGACCTTGCCATCTTTTTCTTAAGAGTTCACCTACATACTTGGACCCTTCTGTCCATCATTTCAAATCCCAATGGCTAAAATCCAGATCTTCGTTTTTTTCCCTCTCCCTCTTAGCTTACAACAATGTCAAAGAATAGATCTAAAATATTTTACAATATCAAACGCATTGCAAATCCAACACTGACTTCTCAAATGACATTTTAAGTTATATTTTTTTATTCAAAATAAGGGATGTCACAACGAAAGAATTGAGACTTTGAGGACCACTGCATTTTGGCCTGGGCAACTCTTCTGAGGGACTGTCCCTTCCTGGAAGGCCACTTAGCACTGCCCTGTACAATCGATGGCAGAGGGGCCTTCACACACTTTGTCAGTCAAACCATCTACACAGCCCCACATGCCATCCCCACTGAGTGCCTACACACGGGGACTCTGAAACTCTAGAAACAGTTACTGAAGTAACTTCCGTAAGATTCCTCCAGCACCGCCAAGCCCTGCCAGTGCCAGGCAATCCCACCTAACTTTCCTATCGGTGCCGACTTCACAGGCTGTTTTCACATAGCCACGTAACCAATACAGATACCTCAAGGTCAAAGTTTCACCACATGGGAGAACTTGAACTATCGATCCCATCAGTGTAGACTAGAGGCACAGAGGAACCTTCCACGCATGCCACTAAAACTTTAAAATTCTATCCAAAAATTGTAAATGGTAAATAACTAAGTGCCTCTAGTTCCCCAGAGATAAATACTTAACATCCCTAGGGCTTCTATGACCCTGGCTTATGCCTTAGTTTCTTTTCTGGATTTCTATCCCTGACTAAACCTTCTCGAATATTTCTATATATCCCTCTCATTCCACCTAGTTGACATTTATCAAATAAAGGACGGTAGGCAGACAGAGGGCCTGTAACTCTTTATCACCAGCTATTCTTTACTAATAGCATACACTCCCAGAAAAACAAGAGCTTGATCTTGATTTTACACATCCAAGATTTTATTTTTTTTAAGATAGCTATTTATTCAGCCTCTTGTCATGCCAAAATGTTTTGTGCAAATACCATTGTAATTAGCACACAAAGTTATACATCAAATTATATTTCATGCTACCTGATTACATAAAAATGTAAGTCAAAATGACTTACCAGTTCCTTTTAACATAACTAGTAAACAATTCACAGCAGAAGATATGAGGCACAAAATCTCAGTAAAATGACACACACAGAGCAATAATGTAATTTCCACTTAAGTTTAACTTGTCATATTTTTTATGAATACACAAAGACAAACTTTTAAAACATTATATTTACTAAGCTTCTGGCAAGAGCTTTATGTAACAAGACACAGCACACCAGGCCTGCCACCCCGCTTGTACATGCTGAGTCTCAGCTTCAATAGGAAGGGGTTACAAACTAACCCAGCCCAACCAAACCTAAACTCTGCTCTTCACACGCCATTTTGGCAAGAGTGCCAATAAATGCAGTAAGGAGTTTAAGAGAGCAAGAATACAAAAGTTAATAAAAGCTAAACATGACAGCCTAAACAAGATTCAAACCAAAAAATAGTGATCACTGGTTACATAAAATATTCCTCACTGGTTAAAACTTAACAGTATAAAACATGCATTTTAGAATCTTTAGCTAGCAAGTTCAAACAGTACCAGTGTTTATTGGAAATGACTCCTTCCCAAAGCCAAAGTGTAGTCAGAATTAATCCAAATGTTATAACACATTCTAATGCTAAAAAAAATCATTCCGTATTATTGAAGTGGAGGTGGATTCCAGAGCTCCTGGCGCGTTCTCGGGCTGCCAAAGGCTGCCTCCCTGATTCAGCATACGGCAGACCGAGGATGTTCCTGAGCCCCGTAAAGCCAACACTGCCATCCCCAGCTCCGACCTCCTCTTGAAGCGTGGCTACTGTGTCCGCAAAAATAGGAGGTGTGAGGATAAAAGGCATGCTATTCTGCTAGCTAAAGAAATCCCAAACCACCCCCACTCTTAAAAGCTCTTTTCCCAAGTAAATAAAAGTATACGGGGGGGGGGGGGGACGGGGGGGATTAAAATACACTTAACTACAGAGTAAGGATTTTAAAATACCAATGTAATCCCTACTTCACAAACTTTAACTAGAGTCATCTGATCATTTCTGTTTACACCTTAAGGATGTATCCAGACTCAATTTCTGTTGATTTATCATTAGATACTTCTAGCCAAAAATATTAACCTTATTTCCAATCATCAACCACTAGCACAACTGCAGAGGGCATCTCCCAGAGTTATCACGCAACGGATGGGAACGAAGACAGATGTTCAAGGAGCGGGCAACTCTCACAGCCCTTCCACACAGCGGCACCGAACCACCAGGAATGATTCTAGAAACAACGAAGGCCATGCATTTGAGTAAATATGTCATTATTTTCACAGTTGAGAGCTTCTCAGACATTGCACTTTCTTTCTAAGGGAATCCTGATTTGGCCTTTCATGGTGAGTCAGGACTTGAACTAGCAGCCTTCTTTTTCTTTTGCTTCTTTTTCGTTTTTGTCTTTTCTGTTGCATTTTCTGTCTTCCCTGCTTTCCTTCTTCTTGGTGCCTCCCTCCTCAATAGTCTGACTGACAAAGACTCGGCTGATAACGGTTTATCTTCGGAGACATCTCTCTCTTTTTGCTGAGCCCCTTACTGTCCCTTTCTTCCTCACTTGCGTCCTTTGACTTCTTGTTCTTCTTTAAGCTATCCTTACTGTCTGATTCAGTCGCTGACATGAGCTTTCAGGAGATTGATGTGAACGGTTCTTCTTTCTTTTTTCCCTTGTTTCTTATCCTCCTCTTCAGAATCTGAAGAACTGCTGGAAGAATCAGAGCTTGACGAAGAAGATGAATACCTACCAGATTTCTTCTTTTCTTTTTTCTTTCTCTTTTTTTTTGGACGAGCTCTCACGTCCACCTAATAATTTCTCCCTGTGTTTTTCTAGTTCTTTCTTCCAGTTCTCATTCATTTTCTCTTCAAATTCAGCCAATGACTGGAGCCTGTCTTTCTTTTCTAGTTGTTCTCTCGCCTCTTCCGAGGTAGGCCTTGGTCGATTCAGATCATCTTGGACTGTTGGCCCTGAAGACTGGGCTGGACCCTGGACCTGGCCATTGCTTTTGGGTTCATATAGGCCACCCGGTTGTCCTGCTTCCCCGGTGCTAGACTGAGCGGGCAACCAGATGCCAGAGAGAGCAGGCCAGTGGGGGGCCGAGGCGGGCGGGCGCTCCCCCATCCAGGGTTTTAATAATATACATATTCTGCTTCCAAACTCTAGGACAAAGCATCCTTACAAATATTTAACTTAATATCATAAGATGATATGATTACACAGGAACAATATCAATACAGCGATAATAAATGTAAGGTCTTTATTCAAATCCTGTCCCTTGTAGTGTCAAGGTGACTTCAACAACTGTTAAGCTGATGTGATCTGAAATGGAGGGAGCGAGGCTAGGAAATGGAGAGATATGCAGGTGCCCCAGGCCTGCAGCCCCCGCCATCTCCCCATCAGCCCCCTCTGCCACAGGCAGATGGAAGGAATGACAAAAAGGAACACACACACCGGGCTGAACTGTCATGTCTGCCCTTGGGAGTCTTGTGCAGACTACAAAACCATGTATATAGAAGGCAAAGTAAAAGCAGTAACAGATTTGTAAAGATTAGTTTAAGTCTGGGAGGGAGAGGAGAGAACTAGGAAAATAATTATTTGATTTAATTTGTGCGTTCATCTATAAGCAGCAGGCATTTTATAATTATGTTTTTAGTAAGTTTAGCTCTTTTGTGGCTATTTGTAAAATAACTCATTAAATGCGCAACATTCAGTTAGAGGTCCCTAATATTAATTATTTAATATTACTTTCTGAAGTTACAGAAGAATCCCGCTGAGGCATCGACTCACAAGAAACTATAAATTTTAAGATTCAGGAAGCAGCTTATGGACAAAGAATAAACAAAAACAAGAGGGCCATATGTTTACAGCAAAATATAAAAGATCATAAATGCACTGAAATCATGGACTAGATATAAACAAAACTATTAAAAATCATTTTGTGAAAGAATTCTTGGTAAGTCTATGACCTACAAAAGAATTATTCCAAAACTACATCAAGCAGAGCTTCCATGTTAAAAAGTATCACTGTGGCAAACACAGAGATGACTAAGCCATTAGTGGAGTAATTTATAATGTTGAACACTGTTCTTCGCTCAGTCTGACTAAAAGATTCTTGCAATCCACAAACTTCTAGAAAAATAATCTGAAAAGTCTGGAAAACCTAAGGGAAATCTGGGAAATTTTAATCTAAACTGTGACAATTTCTTAAAAGCCATTTTTATTAATTTACAAACGCAACTGTTATTTAAAAAAAAAAACAACTACCACTCACAATTCCTACCAGAAGAATGAAATCACAGCCTATAAATTTTAGATATCAACATGAAAACATTTAGTGCCTACTACTCATTGGATTAAGCAAAAGCATGTAATTCATAAATACTGAATCTGCCCAAGAATTTGCTAAACGGAAAAACCACTTTCCTTTTCTAAAATAACGAACACGCCCCTGGCCCATTTGGCTCAGTGGATAGAACATGAGCTCACAAACTGAAGGGTCCCGGGTTCGATTCTGGTCAAGGGGACATCCCTTGGTTAGACTCAATCCAGGGCTGGGTGTGTGTGGGAGGCAACCAATCGATGTGTCTCTCTCACATCAATGTTTCTCTCCCCCACCTCCCCTCCATTCTACTCTCTAAAAATAAATAGAAAAATATCCTAGGGTGAGAATTTTGAAGAAGAAGAAAAAAGTAAAGTAAGAAACACAATTTTATGATAATCATCCAGTACATCTAGTTTCACACTGAGAAAAAGCACCACCAACTTTCCTGTTAAAAGCTAAAGTGCAAAAAAAAATAAATAAAAAATCAAACCTGACATGTTTATCACTCTAAGAATAAAGAGAACAGCCCTAGACAGCGTGGCTCAGGGGATAAACTGTCAGCCTGGGGACTGAAGGACCTGGGTTCGATTCCGGTTAAAGGCACACGCCCGGGTTGCGGGCTCGATCCCCAGCAGAGGAGGTGCAGGAGGAAGCTGACACTGATTCTCTCTCATCATTGATGTTTCCACCTCCCTCTCCCTTCCCTCTGAAATCAATAAAAATAGTTTTTTTTAAAAAGAATAAAGCGATCACGCCTGAGTGTGTGAATAACGGAGAGACTGAGAAGACAGCAAACACCTGGTGAGTTGCTGAATCAGAGGGCGTGAATTCTTCCTCCGGGAACCTGGCTGCCTGTGTCTCTCAGCCTCTGGGGCGATCTCTGTACCGAGGCAACAGGCAATGGTTTAACAGAGCAGGCCACACAGCAACGTCCCCACCGAGAAAGCGTGCGAGACACAGAGAACAGGACAGCTCACAAATAAACCAGCAACTTCTCCCGTTTCCGTCCATCGGCTTCCTCCAGGAGGCCCGCGCCGCAGACACGCATCCTGGGCCCGGCTCGCCCATCCACAGAGCCGTGTCCCCGCGGACCCAAGTCAGAGGCCGAGGCTGGCGCCTGGCTCCAGGTGGGAACGCGACTCGGCCGGCACAGTGGCCGCGGGGACAGACAGGAAAAGCAGAGGGCCTGCTGTCCCCAGTGAGTTCAGAGCCGCAGAGCGCCGATGAGAAAATAATACTGATTAGAGCTTTGTTTGCAGTAAGTTAACCGCCATGGCCCAGTGTGAACTGGGGAGCCTGCGGATGTGCTCGGAAAGCACCGTGAGTCTGAATTCAGACTATTTCTTCCTCCGTTAGAATTCACTTCAAAAAAGGGGGTGGGGGGAGACTGAAGGGAACATTTTCAAACTGTGCTGCCCCACGCCTCCATTGATAAAGAGCTAGCTTAGCAATAAACGTACAGCAGTTGCTGATTGTTTACCATTCACCTGGCTGATGTCATGGATGGCTATTAACACGCACTCTTCCTTTTTCTTTTGACTAAACGTGTACGTCTATGTCATCACATTACATTGAAAACGTAACTTATTACATCACAAAGTGCCAATTTTGTTTAGGGTTCCTCCAACAATTCCCGCCCACCCCACAATTCAAACTATCCAGTTTCTCTACAGAAATTACAACACATTACTCTTAACAGTTTGCTCCTTCCTATGATGCTAAACACAAAACAAAACAAAAAAAATTTGTCAAGTTTCCTGGATGAAGTAACTCCACCCAATCAAAACACTCTTGAATGAAAAAGTTAATTTCGTTTCCTTATTTTCAATACTGACTGCTAAAAATGCCTATGAAAGGGGGGATGGGTGAGGATAGAACTGCTTTCCGGCCACTCACTGCCCTCTGATGAGAACTGTGCCCGAGGCAAGATTACTATTACAACTGCCCTCTCTCCCAGGAAAAGAGCAACGTAAGCAATTGTTGTTGAATGCACATTCTGAAAAACAGCATGCAAGTCCAAGAAGTTCCTGCACTAGTAAAACTATCCTTTTTACCATTTCCCCCAAGCCAGATGGGTAAAAACCTTCGTTATATAAAAGGAAAATTAAGTCAATTCTTTCCCGACACTCAAATGCTACACACAAAACTTCTAAAGTGAGACGCCGCAGTTCACAATTCCCAAAATAAAGTGCATGCTCACTAACACCTCCATTGTTTCTCCACTGGGGCTGCCGATGCAGATTCACATCTGTGACTCAACAGTCAACATTTAGAGCTCTTCAGAAACCCAGAGTCTGCGGAATCTCCGGGGGAAAAAGAGAAGAAAGCTTCAGCAACATCACGCTGGTCCCGGCCCTGGGTGTTCACTTTCTCCCATCAAACTCCCCACGCACTGACAGTCACCTCACAAGTGGCCGCTCAGACTCCTCTGGGGTCTTCCCACAGGATAAAGTACGCAGAACACTCATGTTCTACCCACCACACATACATGACAAGGCGGCTTCCGAAATCCTAAGGAAACAACCTGAAGGAAAATGAAAGTTATGCCAGATCTATTCTGCGAAGCCACAGGGACCCCAAGATTCTGTAGGTCTTCTCCCAAGGTCATTAAGGCATTGACTATTTTGGTAGAAAGCAACTCTTCTACTTTAAGTAAAATCGGAGGTTTGAAGTCTATCCTCTAAATATGTCCCTACTTCTGTTCTCGAGAGTGTTTTTAAATAGCAATGCCGGTGTATTTCTATACAGTTTAAGCTCTCGTACATACAAGAGTTTTTATCTTTTATAGGAAAATATGTTTCCTCAAACTAAATTATCTGCAGTCTTTGTTTCAAGGTAAAAATAAATGCCTCCCCATTTGTGATAAAAATGAAAGATGGTTTCTTGGTGCCACTGGCTGCAGAGCGCTAGTGTGACTCAAGAAGAAATGTCCAGAGACGAGATGGTGAAGATCTGGCTTTGTGAAAGGTGTGGGAGGGACTGGGGAGAACAGCTGTCCCCGCTCCTTGCCTACCCCCCATATTCAGTAGGAGCAGAGCAGTGACAGGCGACATGGGACAGTCCTGGTGTGACAGATTACATGGGACAGTCCTGGTGTGACAGATTATTACATGGGACAGTCCTGATGTGACAGATTATTACATGGGACAGTCCTGGTGTGACAGATTATTACATGGGACAGTCCTGGTGTGACAGATTATTACATGGGACAGTCCTGGTGTGACAGATTATTACATGGGACAGTCCTGGTGTGACAGATTATTACATGGGACAGTCCTGTTGTGACAGATTATTACATGGGACAGTCCTGGTGTGACAGATTATTACATGGGACAGTCCTGGTGTGACAGATTATTACATGGGACAGTCCTGATGTGACAGATTATTACATGGGACAGTCCTGGTGTGACAGATTATTACATGGGACAGTCCTGTTGTGACAGATTATTACATGGGACAGTCCTGCTGTGACAGATTATTACATGGGACAGTCCTGCTGTGACAGATTATTACATGGGACAGTCCTGCTGTGACAGATTATTACATGGGACAGTCCTGGTGTGACAGATTACATGGGACAGTCCTGGTGTGACAGATTATTACATGGGACGGTCCTGGTGTGACAGATTATTACATGGGACGGTCCTGGTGTGACAGATTACATGGGACAGTCCTGGTGTGACAGATTATTACATGGGACGGTCCTGGTGTGACAGATTATTACATGGGACAGTCCTGATGTGACAGATTATTACATGGGACAGTCCTGGTGTGACAGATTATTACATGGGACAGTCCTGGTGTGACAGATTATTACATGGGACAGTCCTGGTGTGACAGATTATTACATGGGACAGTCCTGTTGTGACAGATTATTACATGGGACGGTCCTGGTGTGACAGACGACAGCGGACAGTCCTGTTGGTAGGGAGTTAGTTCCAGGTTAGATGTGAGCCTGACCCTGTCATTAGGGCTCCCAGATTGTGTAAGAAGTCATTATCCCACACAACCTCCCTCCCAACCCACCTCCAAACCCTGAGGACCCTCAGAGAACCCGGGGGAGGATCGGGGCAGAGCCGTGAGCACAGGCGGGCAGGGGGCCGGGGACCTGGTTCAGGACGCCCACCAGGCAGGCAGCTCCGGCCACCTGGGAGGAGCGATGCGGAGCCAGGGCTTTTCAGACCCGGAAGGGGAGGGGAGGGGAGGGGAGGGGAGGGGAGGGAGGGGAGGGGAGGGGAGGGGAGGGGAGGGGAGGGGAGGGGAGGGGAGGGCAGGGGAGGGGAGGGGAGGGGAGGGCGGTCACAAACAGAAGGATGTGTAACCGTTCAGGAAGAGTCCATCGACAGGAAGGAGGAGAGGCAGAGGCGGGCCCAGGGCAGCGACAGGAGACGTTTTCTATGGAGACGTGGAGAGGCCAGCAGGCGGAACATGACTCGCTGAAAGACGAAAGAACGGACAGGTTTAAAGGCAGAGCAGCCAGCAGTGAGGAAGAGGGAGGTGCTGAGCCCTGGCTGGTGTGGCTCAGTGGACAGAGCACAGCCTTGTGGGCTGAAGGCTCGCCGGTTCCGTGCCGATCAAGAGCACACGCCTGAGTTGGGGCCCAATCGCTGGCAGGGGGCGTGCGGGAGGCAGCCCACCAACGATTCTCTCATCGCTGATGTTTCTCTCTCTCCTCCTCTCCCTTTTCTGAAACCAGTAAAAATCTTTGTTAAAACTCTATGTATTGACAGAAAGAGGAAGGGGTGAGCTCTGTTTCAGAGCCTGAGGGGAGGCCACGCAGAAGGCTGCGGCCCTCAGATGGAGGAAAAGGCCCCAGCACAGACCGGCTTCCCCGGGGGATGGGGACGTGGGAAAAAGCTGGAGCACTCAGATAACCTGGAAGGGTTTCTCTCGACCCCTGCACCGTCATCCCTCCAGATCTGCATGAGGAGCAATGTATTAACCTAAAGTATCTCGGAGTGCTCGCTTCGTCTTCGTCTGTTCATCTCAACACATGCCGGCTGGCCCTGCCGCCGCCAATACGCCAGTCTGTGACCCCGAGACCGGGCTTATCTGCGCACCGGAGTCAGGCTCACCGAAATCACCAGGCGACTGTGCGACGCAATTACTTCCCTCTCCAGACGGGCGACAGACCTGCTCTGTGACCTCTGACGAGTGGTAATAGAGCTTCGCCATTAAGAATCTGAATTTAGCCCTAGCCAGTTTGGCTCAGTGGACAGAGCAGCCGCCTGCGGACCGAAGGGTCCCGGGTTCGATTCCAATCCAGGGCGCGTACCTCGGTTGCAGGCTGCCAGCCTTGGCCGGGGGCACACGGGAGGCAACCAATCGGAGCGTGCCTCTCACACTGGTGCTTCTCTCCTCTCTCCTTCTCCCTCCCACTCTCTCTAAAAACCAATGGGAAAATATCTTCAGGTGAGGATTTTTTTAAAAGTCTAAATTTATCCCAAGAGCCCTCCTTTTTAAAACTCCTACTTCCAGGTGAGCTTTAAACCTAGGTCTTTCAGAATTATGGCAAAGTCCCCAAAATAATTCTCACAGAGTGAGAAACATTTAGAGTATCATTTTTATATTTATACTCCAAATTTGACCTAATTTACATCGTCTTAGGGAAGGCCTTGAATAATTAATGCTAATGTATGTTACTTAGTGTTTGGTGAATCTCAGAACTCTTTTTAAATTTTGACGGCATCGTTTAAATGATTTGAAAATGCCACAGAATTTCCCCACCAGAGATGAACGTCGTCTTAGGGGAACTGCTCACAAGCACCTATAAAGCCTGTAGGTTTCACAACTTCCCAGACAGGCAGCCCACCACAATCAAGCCAACAGTTGCACTTAGCTATCCACGTTTCAGGCAAGCTGTGCCAGGAAATCAGTTAGCTCTTTCAAAGCAAAGCCTATCATATGATTTACTGCAAGAGCTACAAAATACTCTTTTCACCAAAATGGCTGGCAAACATAACTTATTCAGAGAAACCTCCTCCGGTGCCTGTTCCAAAGGACTAATAAATGAAAGCACGGTATAGGTATGACAAGAACCAAGACTCTAAGAATAAGGACCACAGTGCTGGGAAAATATAAGCATATTTCACTCCAAATGGCCAGATTTACTACGGACCAAACTCTAATTCACACTGCAGGGAGGGGGGGGTGGGGAACTGAAGGCGTTCTCTTTAAGAATAGTGAAATACACATGCATCCATTGCAGTGAAATTATGCAGATACTGTTTTTATTTTTAAAAAAAACCAAATTATTACCAAATAATCCTACCGCGTATCTCTTCTTTTATGTTTTACTTACCAGTAAATTCTAACTAAAGAGTACTTTAGGATGCCATATTAAAATTCAATCTATACTGTCCATATTCTTATGGTTTACAAATACAGATGTGACAACTTACACCTATTTCACCCAGAAAAATCTGCGTAATGATGCACGCTTGCCAAGAAGGTCAGTAAGCCATCTTTACAACATGAATGTTAAGTTAAAGTTACATAAGCACTTCACAAGTAAACCTTATCTCCTCACGATAAACCCATTATGTCTGGTACCTGTGAACTGGCTGTTTCTTAAAAAAGAGCGATTCTATTTTTTAAAAACTAGTTTGGTTTCTGCCATCAGTCTGCAATAAGCTTCATTTTCTTTGAGAAAAAGACAGCTGTGTCTGCGCTAGTCGGCATCCTAGATCGTGAGCTTAGATTCTTCAGCATTCATTGGTTCCATGCAAATGTATTTTAAGTTTCCTAATAACTTGATCTACATATTGGGACGCTGACCCTCAGCATGCAGACTGCGCAGTCTCCAAGGTACCGCCCGCTGCTTCAGCCCCTGCGGCAAACGGGAGGCCAGAGAGCTGCTCCAAGTGGCCATTCGCTGAATCCTGAAGCCAAAAGCAGGCGCTGAGCCCTCTCGCCAGCTGCAAGGCGGACTGCATGTAAACCAGAGTCTCCTCTCAGTGTTTGGACTGAGGAGATTCCATAAACCGCTGCAGCGACTCCGCCACCCAGTGAGAGCCGCTTTCCCGTCAAGCAGCGGCCCAGAACCGGGGTGGCTTTGCCCCGCAGGGGCCATCCGGCCATGTCCGGAGACTCCATGGGTCGTTCTGACCCAGGGAGGTGTTGCTGGCATCTCGTGGGTAGAGAGAGGCCAGAGATGCTGCTGAACACACTACAGTGCACGGGGCGGCACCCACAGCACATTGCCCAGCCCCAAGGTCAACGGCGCCAGGGGAAGAAAGCCTGCTGCTCTCACGGACCCGGAGCACTGCTCTCAGCGCCGGAGCCCACAGCTTCCTGTCATTCGCTCTACGAAGGTGATTTTTACAACTACAAACTTCTAACTTCAAAAAAAAAGACACAGAACACTAGCCCAGACTCTACCAGTGGTCGGCAAACTGCGGCTCGCGAGCCACATGCGGCTCTTTGGCCCTTGAGTGCGGCTCTTCCACAAAATACCTCGGCCCGGGCGAGTCTATTTTGAAGAAGTGGCGTTAGAAGAAGTTTAAGTTTAAAAAACGTGGCTCTCCGAAGAAATGCCAATGGTTGCACAGTTGTTATTCGGCTCTGTGGACTAACGAGTTTGCCGACCGCTGCCCTCCCCCAAGGCTCTGAAGGGTGACAGCGAGCTGAGGGCGGTATCAGCAGTGATGACTGTCAGGCAACGTCCCATCACCTGGAAACTCCCTGGATCGCCATGCAAATTTGACAAGTTTCCCCCTTTTCACTCCCCACTGTGGCATTTTCTAGTGACAGCCCGTTTGCTCGTTCTGCCCGGGTATGGAAAACAGCAGGAAAAGCAAGTCAGAAGACAGGACCACAGTAAATAACCTACGGGGCTTTCCGTCACGGAAAGTCTATGATTTCACAGGCCTTAGGAGGTTTGTACATCAGATCTGGAACTTGAAGAGAGCGGCAGCTTCAAGAAACAGTCCCATGAATAAATAAAACCCCGAATGTAAAATAATCATCAAAAGACGCCGCACGCAGATGTGTGTGTGTGACCGCACAGGCCCGGCCGCGGGAGGGAACCCGGGCTGATTCTTGTAACTAACTGCGCTGGCAGGGAAACGGATGCCTCTGGAGGGGCTAAACACATAGAACTTTACATTTTCAGCTATCTTGAAAGATCACAAACGTTTTAAATTCACAAAAGAAAAACCTTTTGAACAAACCTTAATGAAAATTTCAGGCTATACAGAAACCTTACAGATCAATATGGAATTGATAAATAAGTTATGGCCCATTTATACATCACATGGCCATTAAAATCATACTGAAGAAACGTTAATGGCTTGGATATATGCTCACAATATCCTACGGGAAGACAGGTTATAAACAATATACACAAGATGACATCCAACCCCGTGTATCCACTGAGCCAAACCGAATAGGGCTGTATAAGACATAAATACACACACACACACACACTCACGCTCACACACACACACACACTCACACGCACGCACACGCACACACACACACACACGCACACACACACGCACACGCACACACGCACACGCACGCGCACACACACGCACACGCACGCACGAAATACACACATGGACACCGATGAGATAAATGATCACGGTGGTTATCTGAGGAGTGGGAAGGTTATGCCTGATTTCTATTTTCTTTTTGTGTTCTCTATTTTCTAATCGTCCTATAGTGAGAATCTTCGCAATGTTTTATACTTACAAACTAATACATCACTACAAATCTAACCCATACTGCTTCAGGAGCTGTCTACAAAATAAAGAGGAAAAACAACCTGAATATGCCTGCTTTTCAATCAAAGAAACCACCTTCAGAGTCAGCCAAAGCGAACCGGTATCGGGCATTGCTATTATGTGCCTGGCGCTTTTCTATGCATTTCAAATATGCTGACTTTCCAAATCCAGCCCCCCCCCCCCCCAGCCCCCCAAAAAAGGTGTAAAAAGGAGCCCTGGGATCCCAGAGGCCGTGAGGGCCAAGCTCGGGTTCCACAGCTGGAAGTGGGAGGTTTGATGATCTTCAAAGGTCCCCCCAAGACGACACTGAGATTCTGCACAGCAGCGAGCGAGGCCAGGGCAGGGTCTGTAAGGAAGCTTCTAGAGAAGGATGGGGCAGCCGCACGCTGTCGAAACAGAACCCTGCTAAAGGAGAACATGGGAGTGTGTGTCTCACTTCCTCCTACAGCAAATTTCAAAACCTGTTTAAAAAAAATTAAACAGGCCTGCACGTCCCCAATTCCAGGAGGTGCTGCTGGTCAAACTGATGTTTAAAAGAAGCACTGAATCGTACAGCGCGGTGGCTGCTCACAACAATAAACCTAGAGCAAACAAAAACTTAGATCTGTATAAATATAAATGTAAATGTAAATGTAAATGTAAATATATGTATTAGTCGCGTCCTAGGGATGGCCAATTTGGGGTCTGATTCCAGGGACCCAAAGACCCAGTGAGAATCCCCGAAAGGCGTTCCTCTTGTGAAATAAAACCAAAACCTCACACACAGGATGGGAAGGGGGGCCGCTGGGTGTGCTCCCGGGGAAATTACCGCTGCGCAGGCGGGGCATGGGGCTCCCCGGTCGGTCCGCCGTGGGGTCCGGCCCGCAGGTCCCCGGCCCCCAGGACAGAGGGTGGCCGGCCGGTCGGGACTCAGGGGACCCGCGCGGGGCGGAAGGAACCCAGAGATTCGAACCTCGGAGGCTCGGTCAGAAGCCCCGACCTGTGATCCCTCTCCGGGTCCCACTCCGGGTCCCACTCGCCACCACGGAAAGCAGGAGACACCAGGTCCCGGGTGTCTCCGGCGGAAAACAGTCCACACGTGCACGGCCGTCCGCGGGGAAAAACGCGCCCGGGCCCGCCACCCCCGCGGCCGGCGGGCGGTCTCGGGCCGGCCCCGCACACGAACCGGTCGGGAAACACAAAGAGCGAACGCACCGGGGCTGCGGGGAGACACGCTCGGTTTGTCACAAAAGGGAAGCGGCAGGACCGCTCGGCCCTGGAACGGGCCCGGGACCCGCGGGAGCCCCTCAGGGCGGCCGTGCTCGCCCCGCGCCGCCGCCCGCACCCCGCACGGTGCCCTCGCCGGGCGCGCGGCGCCCCAACGGCGACAAAGCGAACCGCAACTTCGCCGCCGCGGGCCCCGGGGCCGGCCCGGGTGGGGGCGCCGCCGGAGGGACCCCGGCCGCCAGCGAGGCCGCGCCTGCTTCCGGGGTCCCCGCCGGCCCGGGACGCCCGGACCTCGGAGGGGGCGCGTCCGCCCGCCCGGCCGGCCCTGCGCGCCCGGCTCCCCGGCGTGTCGCCGCCGCCTCGCCACTCGCGGGCAGAGCCGGGCGTCCGCCGCCGCCGCCCCGGGAGCCGCCCGCCCGCAGCCGCTCACCTGCGCCCGCGCCCCCGCCCCTCAGAGCGCCGAGAGCCGCCCGCGCCTCCGCCGCAGCCGCCGCTCCGCACGCCCCGCCGCCCGCGGCCGCGCCGCCGCCATCTTGGCCCCGGTCGGAAGTGACGTCGATGGGAGCCCGCACCCTGCGCCGTCGCGGAGGCCCGGGCCGCACACGCCCCGACGCGCTGCCGCCCGAGGCCCCGGCCGCCCGGGCTGCCAGGGAGCCCGCGTCACTCACGCCCCGACGACTCGCGTGGGGACCCCGCGCCCGCGCGGCTACTCTAGACGGAAACTCCAACGGCCCGCGCCCGCCCTGTCTGGGGACCGCACCGCAGGACTGGGGTTCAGCGCCACTGGAAGACAGAGGGAACCCCGGCCTTCCTTCTGGAAAAGAGGAGGGGACCCCCCACCCCAGCCTTCCTTCCATTAAAGAGAGAGGGGATCCCCCCAGCCTTCCTTCCGGAAAAGACGGAGGGGACCCCCCCCCACCGGCCTTCCTTCCAGAAAAGACAGAGGGAACCCCCCCCACACCGGCCTTCCTTCCAGAAAAGACAGAGGAGACCCCCCCCACCGGCCTTCCTTCCGGAAAAGAGGAGTGGACCCCCCCCCGCCTTCCTTCCAGAAAAGACAGAGGGAACCCCCCCCCCCGCCTTCCTTCCAGAAAAGACAGAGGAGACCCCCCCACCGGCCTTCCTTCCAGAAAAGACAGAGGGGACCCCCCAGCCTTCCAGAAAAGACAGAGGGGACCCCCCAGCCTTCCAGAAAAGACAGAGGGGACCCCCCCAGCCTTTCTACCAGAAAAGACAGAGGGGACCCCCAGCCTTCCTTCCGGAAAAGAGGAGGGAACCCCAGCCTTCCCGAAAAGACGAAGGGGGAACGAAAGGGTTTGTCACTGAGCATCCTCACCCCCATTCTTCGCCTCCAGAGGACCGGGCTGGTCTCACCCCGAGGATCAGACACCCCGAGGGCAGGCGCAGCCCGTCCGTCTGCTACCGGCCCGCAGGAGTGTCCGTGCCCGCCTGCCTGCTGCCCGCACCGGCCCAGACAGGACACTGGTCCTCTCGAGCATGTTTACATCGGAGGACGCCCCCAGGCGACGTGGGTGCGGGGAGAACCTTTCATGGCCATGACCTGGGGTGATGACCAGGGGTGACGCCCGAGGGCGGTGGCTCGCAGGCCTTGGAAAGGAGGCTGCGAGCATTGCAGATGAAGTTAGGGCCTCGGAATGAAACCGGAGGAATCTAAATGGAACGGGCATCGTGCGGCCTCTGGCACAGGCAGGAGGTGAGATGCGGGGTCACCTTGGAAACTTGGAAACACAGCTACATTGCTGTAACTGGGGCAGCGGTGTCAGCCAGTGTGCTGCAAGAATCTGGAAATCACGCAATACCTGATCATTTCCTCGGGGGCACTGAAACGACCCTCATCAGCTTGGCTCGGTGGAGAGAGCGTGGGCCTGCAGGCTGAAGAGGGTGGGCCTGCAGGCTGAAGAGGGTGGGCCTGCGGGCTGAAGGGTCCTGGGGTCAATTCCTGGCAAGGGCACATACCTCAGTAATCAATGGTTGTGAAACATGCATGTTTTTGTGTCTCTTTCCTTCTCTCTCAAAAAAAAAAAAAAAATCAGTGGAAAAATGTCCTGGGGTTAGGATTAACCAAGAAGAGAAAAAATGACAACGAGCAACACAAAAATAGCCGTTCGGTATGAATGAATCAAAATTATACCTATTTTTTTTCTGTCAGATAAAAAATACATATGTTGTTGGTGTGCCTCAGAATTTTAGTAATTTATATCTGATGGAAACAGTTGAAAATAGCGAACCAGGGTTTAATCTTGAGAAATCTTGATTTGCCAACCTGCTGCAAAGGGGTGATGCTATACCTAAAGAGCCGGTCACAGTGAACAAATGAAGATATCGGAGTAACTTTCATGAAGACCTTAAAACATGGCAGGGTTAGCACAGAACATAAGAAGAAAAGAAGTCAACCCTCATGAGTTCGCTTATTCCGCTATTCAAGGCAAAGAGATTCTAGATCTAGGCAACACCCGCCTGTACGTCACTAAAACAGTAAACTCCGGTGTGGGCCAGAGCACTGAGCAGACGTCCACCCCTTCCCAGACCAGTGCCAGGCATCAAAACCACCCAAAGTCTCTGCAAAAAAAGGGAGACGCCACCATCCCATCCACAACCAAAACACCAATGCAGCCGAGACCGGTTTGGCTCAATGGATAGAGCATTGGACTGCGGACTGAAGGGTCCCGGGTTCGATTCCGGTCAAGGGCATGTACCTTGGCTACGGGCACATCCCCAGTAGGAGGTGTGCAAGAGGCAGCTGATCGATGTTTCTCTCTCATCGATGTTTCTGACTTTCTACCCCTCTCCCTTCCACTCTGTAAAAAAATCAATAAAATATATTTTTAAAAAAACAAAACACCAATGCACAAATCGGAAATCTAGAAGAAACCAGCTGCCATCCAGCTGCAGCAGAAGGCAAAGGAAACTACAGGAATGTTAAGTTAGAAGTGAGAGGGTGAACCGGAATTTAGGCTAGATGGCATTGTGCCAAGAAGTGGTTGACAGAGTCTCTGGTAGTTGTTCCCCCTGTCAATCTAAAATGACGGCACATTAGTTTCCTGTGGCTGTTAGAACCAAGTCCCTCACTTGGGGTGACAGACGACAACAGAAATGGATTCATTCGCTGTTCTAAAGGCCGGAAGTCCAAACTCGGTACCACTGCGCCAAAACGAAGGCACCCACAGGAACTCTGTGGAGGCCCTGAGAGAAAATCATTCCTGGCCTCATCCAGCTCCGGGTGGCCATCAGCATTCCTCAGCCTGTGGGCGCAGCTTCCAGTCTTCAAGGCCAGCATCCACAAAGCTCTCTGCTCTATCTTCACATCTCCTTCTCCTCTGTGCAATTAAATTTTCCTCTGCCTCCCTCTTAGGACACAAGTAATTGCATTTAAAGACTCACCCAATAATCCAGGTTATCCGTCATCTTACATGCTTCACTTAATCCCATCTGCAAATCTCTCTGTATGTGGGGACTAGAGGCCTGCCGCGTGAAATTCGTGCACCCAGCGGTCCCTCAGCCTGGCCTGTGCCCTCTCAGTCTGGGAGCCCTCGGGAGATGTCTGACCGAAGGCTTAGGCCCAGCCTTTAATCGGACATCCTTAGTGCTGCCCTGAGGCAGAGAGGCTCCCGCCACTGCCCGTACGCTCACCACCATGAGCCCTGCTCAGGGCTTCTGGCTGAGCGGACTCCTCCCGTGGGAGCACAGTGACTACCAGGGGGCAGTTCTTGCGCTGAGCATCTGCCCCCTGGTGGTCAGTGTGCATCATAGTGACCAGTCATTCCACTGTTGGGTCAATTTGCATATTTCCCTTTTATTTTATAGGATTAGGAAGTGGGCAAATCTTTGGAGATTATTATTTAGCCCGCCACTTCCAAATTCCCTGCTAATCAGACATTGTGTGTTTTTCATCTGTATATTTTTGACCATTTTTATATTTTTCAACCCGTGTTACTTCTCAGGACAAATAGTTATATGTATTTTATCAAGTCAATCTAAAAAAGACATGAACTATCACAAATACTTCATGAATAATTTCATGAATATTTATCATCTGAGGTGTCAAATATTACTTGTTTGCCTCTTTGGAGAAGGTGAGGCATACTGCTAGAGGATGAGGGAAGGAAATACATTTTTATCACATTTCAGGGGCCGTTTTTTGTATTAGGGATGGAGTGTAAAATACTCTCTGTCTAAACAGATAGCATGAATGAAACTCCTCTCTACACAGTATGACTGGTATAGGGACTTGGCTGGCTTTGTACGTTGGTGTGTGAAACCATTACAGAGGGTCTGATCATCATTCATCACAGCATCCCAGTACCTAGCACTCTGGCACATACACAGATACTTTCAATGGGAGAAAAAATAGTGAACGCTAGGTAGACACTCTTAATGGGAGAAAATCCCTGGCTCTTCTGATGTGGCTGGATTAGAGCACATGTGTGTGGGCCAAAGACACTGTGCATTGAAAAGACAGCATGTGGCTGTCATGGAAACCACAGAGCAAGCAAAGAATGGCATGCGAGCAAGCCTACCTGCAGCCAGAAGATGTGACACTTGGATTCGGGTTCTCTTTAGGAATGAATAAATGAAGTTTAAAGAAACTCTGTCCATGTTATTGCACAATAGACATTGGGGGCTGCATCATTTCAGTGTGAAAATTTCTACAGCCTCAAATGGATATGGGGATCAGCCCTGGCTGAGGGCACGTACCTGGCTGGCTGATTTGATCTCCACTTGCTGATTTGATCTCAGCTTGGTTGGGGTGCGTGCAAGAGTCAATCAATGGATGCAATGGATGTGTCTCATATGTTTCTTTCCCTCTTCCTCCCCCTCTTCCCCTCTCCCTCTCTTCTTTCTTCCTCTCCCCCCTCACCCTCTCCCTCTCCCCCTCTGCCCTACTCCCCCTCTCTCCCTCTCCACCTCTCCTCCTCCCTTTCTCTCCCTCTCCTTCTCCCTCCCTCTCTGTCCCTTCACTCCCAGGTGAGGATTTACAACAACCATAAAAGGTATAGGGGGATCTTAGCAATGGTGACATTTCATGGTGAGACCAGGGACAAGGAGAGGAACTTTGCGCGCCAGTCTGCGCCAGCACCTTGTATTATAATACAACAGCAGCAGCAACTGTTTTAGACTGTTGAGGACTACAACTGTGAGTGCCAGAGGCAGGATTCAAGAGCTTGTCCATCGTCAAAGTCCATGATCTGTCTACTGGCCACACACACTGCTTCCCAGTCATCCAGATGCTCTCAGTGCCCCGTGCTCTGGGCACTAGGAAGGACTCAAGGACAAAGACACCACCACTGTCCTCCAAGAACTTCGGATCTCATGGAGAAGACTGGACATGCTCCCCAAAGCACAGCGGAGCCGAGTGCTCTCTATGTGTCCCGTGAGGCTTTGCACCACTCTTTATTTAAATATTATATTTCCATATAAAAGAAGAGAAAGAAAACCAACTCCAAGATGTTAACATCTCTAACCGATTCAAATTCATGACCCCCAAAATAAATGTATTCCCTCTTATAAGAAAATTTCCAACACTGTTTCTAGATTTTCCCATTGCACTTCCTGAACCACATTTTTTTTTAAAACAAACGCATTAATAAATCCATTAAAAGGCTCAGAATATCCCACACAGATGTCCCTGAGTAACAACATCCACTCCTGGTTTCAGATCGCTCTGTGCAGGGATGGGGAACGTCCGGCTCACGGGCCACACAAGGCCCGAGAAAGCATTTGGTCCGGCCCCTGCGGAGGCGTTAGGGGTGAGCTCATTAAATGTTTGACCAAACATAGCAGGCCGATTTTTAAGTGGATAATTCTGTATGGCCCGTGAGTTATGTTATCCATATCCACATGGCCCCTGGCAAGAAAAAGGTCCCCGACCCCTGCTCTGGTGCTAACAGGATCAAAGGCCAATGCTTGTTCCAGAGAACACAGTGGGAACATTATTGTAGTGTTTGTCTTCCTCAAAGGCAGAATTAATTCACTAACTCACCACAAGAGCATGAATAAAACATACAGGCTGGCAACACAGACATAAGCGAGAATATTTTTCAGCAGGAAAACGCAAGCAGCAGAAGATAAATCGGGCACGGGAACATGCAGAGAGCACTGAGGCCGTAAATCCCGGCCAGCTTGCCTTTCCCAGATTGGAAGCTCCTGTGCGTCCCTTTATAGGGATGTCCTCAGCCAATATGGCCCATCCCACCCACCCAGGCCGCCCCATTCACCGCCCACAAAGCTATCCTGTGTTTCAGGAGCCTGCGCTTCTACCTCCCCACCTGTGTCCTGGAAATATTTTTCTCTTTGTTTTTCCTCACTTTCTGTTCAGAATTCACCCTTCTTCCGCGCCCCCCCCCCCCAATTTTGCCTCTCCTCGGAAGCAATTTTTATATTTTTTTTTTATAGAGAGGAAGGGAGAGGGATAGAAAGAGAAACAATGATGAGAGAGAAACATTGATCAGCTGCCTCCTGCACACCTACTGGGGATGTGCCCGCAACTAAGGTGCATGCCCTTGACCGGAATCGAACCTGGGACCTTTCAGTCCACAGGCTGATGCTCTAGCCACTGAGGCAAACCGGCTAGGGCAAGGAAGCCACCTTTTTGACGAAATGTTCCTCAGGACTTACGTTAGTTTCTTCGGGCAGCTTTCACAATGCACCCCAAACTGGGTGGCTTACAACCACAGAAATTCAGTCTCTCAGAGTTCCAGAGCCCAGAAGTCCAAAGTCAAAGTGTTGGCTGGGCTGGTGCCATCTGGAGGCTGCGAGGCAGAACCTGGCCCATGCCACTCCTCTGGAATCTGGTGGCCGCCTTAGCATCCCTTGGCTTGTAGACGCATCACTCCAAGGTGGGCTCCATCTTCACAGTGCCCTCTTCCCTGTGTCTCTTGGTGTCTTCACAGGAACTTCTCATGAGAATGCCAGTCACTGAATTTAGGCCCACCCTTCTCCAGGATGACCTCATCCTAACTAACTGTATTTGCAAAGGCAGTATCTAAAAAAAAAAAAATTTAAAAATCACAGTTTGAAGTTCTGGGTGGACATGAATTTTGGAGGGACACAAGTCAGCCCAATACAGGAGTAAACTCCCATTGATTATTTTTTTTAATTTCTTTATTGCTTAAGGTATTACATATGTGTCCTCATCACCCATTATCCCTTCCAATCCCCTCCTCCTCCCATCACCACTTACGCCCTCACCGCCCTGGTGTCCGTGTCCATTGATTAGGCATATATGCGTGCATGAAAGTCCTTTGGTTGATCTCTTCCCCTTACTCCTGCCCTCCCCTACCATCCCTTTGGGGTTTGACAGTCAATGCTTTTCTGTCTCTGGATCTTTTTTTGTTCATCAGTTTATGGTGTTCATTGTATTCCATAAATGAGTGAGTTCATGTGATACTTATCTTTCTTTGACTGGCTTATTTCATTTAGCATAATGTTCTCCAGTTCCATCCATGCTCCAGTTTGAAGCAGACACCTTTTTCTCCTTCTTAAAGAATACCTTTCAGCATTTCATATAATACTGGTTTGGTGTTGATGTACTCCTTTAGCTTCTTCTTATCTGTGAAGCTCTTTATCTGACCTTCAATTCTGAATGATAGCTTTGCTGGGTAGAGTAAGCTTGGTTGTAGGTTCTTGCTGTTCATCACTTTGAAAATTTCTTGCCACTCCCATCTGGCCTGCATAGTTTCTGTTGAGAAGTCAGCTGACAAGCATATGGGTGCTCCCTTGTAGGTAATTAAGTATTTTTCTCTTGCTGCTTTTAATATTCTCTCTTTGTCCTTTGCTCTTGGCATTTTAATTATGATGTGTCTTGGTGTGGTCTTCTTTGGATTTCTTTTGCTTGGGGTTCTGTGCGCTTCCTGGACTTGTAAGCCGATTTCTTTCACCAGGTAGGGGAAGTTTTCAGTCATTATTTCTTCAAATATGTTGTCCATATCTTGCTCTCTCTCTTCTTCTGGCACCCCCATAATTCTGATGTTGGTACATTTGAAGTTGTCCCAGAGGCTTCTTACACTATCCTCAAATTTTTGGATTCTTTTTTCTTTTTCGGTTGAGTGTTTTTGGCCTCTTGGTATTTCAAATCTTTGACTTGATTCTTGCATTCCTCTTGTCTGCTATTGGGTTTCTGTAAAATATTTTTATTTCAGTCAGTGTATGTTTAGTTTCTAGTTTCTAGTTTCATATCCTCGAAGTTCTCCCTGAGCTTATCAGCTTTTTCTATGAGCCTCTTGAAATACCTTTTCACTGTGGTTTTGAACTCTATATCTAGTTGTTTGTTTTCCCCCATTTCTTTTGTTTGCGATCTCTTTCTTTCTCTCCCCATTTTCACTGCTTCCCTGAGTCGGTTGGGTAGCTTTGTGTGCTAGGTGTCTCGGCCTCTCCTGTTACCTGTGGTATACACTCTTGGGGCACCCCTTTGTGGACTATGTATACAGCCTTGTTGCAGATATGTCTTGTTTGGTATCACTGCGAGGAATTGATCTCCAGGCCAACTGACTGTGAGGATCAGTTGTGTCTACTCTAGGAGACAGCCTTCTGTGCCTAGACTTGCAAACTTGCCAAAGTCTCTATGCTCAGTTTGGATGAGGCGGAGTTTCTGGGTGGGGCGGAGTTTTAGGGTGGAGCTGACAGCCTTGGCTTCCAGTCAGCCCCGGCCCACGAGGTCGCCGGGTCCTAGGGTCTGCAGGCAATCGCCGCAGGCACCTCTGTAAGAAAGGTGTCCTCACTTTTTTCCTGCCACCGGAACGCCCAGTCCCCAATGGGTCCAGAATCTCAGATTTTTGCCTGGCACCTGGGTTCAGTGCAATCGGAACTCCTTTTCCCTTCCGCCAGATGCCAGCCACACAGTCAACAGAAGGCCCTCACCGTGAGAACTCGTGCACACCCCTGGAGTTCCGCCTCTGGCCAGAGCTCCTTTCTCCTAACAGACACAGCCAGCAACCCATTTGTCCCCTCTGCATGCACTCACGTGCATGCCTACGGAGGTCTGCCTCTGGCTCTTCCCCTGGGATTCCGCCCACAATCCAGGTTCTCCCCATAAGGGCCTGGTTCCCCCAGGTTTTGAGTGCAAACTGAACTGGGTTCAGCGCAGCCTGGAGTTTTTGTCTCCTTTCCGCCAGAGCACCCCTGCCAGGCTCAGACACCCCGTCCTCTCCTGCGTGCGAGTCTCCACCTTACTTGGGCTTTGCAGAGGCTCTGATTATGCATGTGCACTTCTATGACCCTCCAATTTCAGACCTTCCAGTCAGCCAGCCTTCCCGTGGTTCTGGACAGTGTCTGTTCTGTCCTTCAGTTCTATTCTCATAATTGTTGTGCGGGTCAAAAGCCTAGGTGTTTACCTATGCCACCATCTTGGTTTTCTCCCACCATTGGTTATTTATGAATTCCTCCATAACCCCTACCAGCAATTTTCCATATTCTCTGTCTCATGTTGATCTAATTACTGCATGTGCACGTCTTAATTCCAAAGCATATTCCCAGCCCATTGAGAGTGAAAACAGAGTTGTGTGTGCCTCCATTATCTGAATGGTGGTCGGCACAAGTGCTCCTTCGATCAATATTATTGATTGATAAAGACCTGTATACTGTTTTGTCATTTAAATAGAGACTCTTCAGCTACAACTTAGCAAGCACTCCAGACCCGCACAATCCATCGAATTCACTTTTCCCCCCCAATTTAATTTGCCTATAGTTCTCTCCTCCACCTCTTCCCCCAAATTTAAACTCTCTTGTCCTCATCAGATTCTTTTTGGCTTTCAATAGAAACATGACACCTTTCCAAAGTTTCACAAACAGGGTCTGAAGCATGGCATTCCTTTGTTCCAGAGGTCATCACTTACACAATGGGCAGTAGCCATACAGATGTCACAGCCAAGATAGTGCCTGCCAGTACCTGCCAGGCATTATCATCAACCTGTCTGAGCCTCTACTTAAAACCTACGCATAGGCCAAGTTATGATTAACTTTCCCTAATTGCAGAGCAGTGGTTATCAACCAGGGTGAGATTTTTGCCCCCAAATGGGGCATTTCACAGCTTCTGGAGATAGTCTGGTTGTCATAGTGGGTGCCAGTGGGAGAGGCCACGGAAGTTGCTAGGCACCTACAATGCACAGGGCAGCCCCCTTTGCAATAAGGAATTATCTGGCCCCAAATGCCAAAATGTTGGGAAACCCCACCAGAGATGATTCTACACCTGCTTTTGTAGGCTCACCATCAGCCAGCTGTCTGCTCAGTTGGAATGTGGAGAACAAACTCATCAAGGAAAGGGAATATTTCTCAACCTTTTTTTCCCCCATTGCCTTCTCCATTCCAGAAGCTTTTTGGGGATATTTATTCCTAGTTGTGCCTCCTCCACCATGAAATTTTAATATCAGAAATATATTGCATATCTGTTTGTGTACTCTATGTGTATCTGGCTTTCTATATACTCTATGAAACACTGTGGCTCTAGTAGTTACTGAAGAACAAGCAAATATTTTAGCAGGAAATAAACTAATCTTTCGCAGAAGACTACAGCATTTTAAAAATTATAGTAAAATACACATAATACAGAATTCCACTTGCAAAACTGGAACTCTACACCCCTTAACACATAACTCCCCATCCCTCCCTCTGAAAGCCAGACCCTGGCCACCACTGCTCTACGTTCTGCTCTAGTTTGTACATTTGGCTTATTTCACTTAGCACAATGTCCTTAGGGTCATCCGCATCATAGCATATGTGAGAATTTTCTTCCTTTTTTAAGGCTGAATACTATTCCATTGTGTGTATACAGCACGTGTTGTGTATTCATTCATCTCTCTGTAGATGCTTGGGCTGCTTCAGCATTTTCTTTGGGTTTTAGTAAATGTTTTGGGATAACATTGGTTAATGGCATTATATAAACTTTAGGTGTACAACTTTATAACACAACATCTGAAATGCTGAGTGAAGCAATAAAAATGAAATACTTTTACCTATTTTTATCACCTTGGCAAGATCCATTTCAGCTTTAACCTTTTCTGGCTTCTTGCTCTAAGCCAGGGTGAGGAACATTCTCAGGCTCTATTTATCCAGAGAGACACAATGTTTATGATGCATTAACCTCATAATCCCGCCTCTTGTAGCTCATTTCACAAACCTGTTTGGGTGCCTGCTCTGAGTAAGGCACTGTAACAGATAAAGAGGAGACAGAAATGATACTTGTTTAATAAGCATCTTGCTACTATGTGATGGAGATTGTGATAAGAGCTTTCTATAATTATCTCTAACTTCATGACTCAGGTATTATTACTATTATTATTATTATTATACCTTTGGTATTATTATTGTTATTCACTGACACCTAGAAAGGTTTGGTGACTTGTCCAATTATATGTTCAGAGTAGGATTCAAACCCAGGAATAACTAAGTGCAGACTCCAAAACTGACCCAAGAGGCGGAGCCACCTCTCAGTTTAAAAAGGTGAATAAGACTCAGTCCCTACTCTCATAAACCAGTGGCCTCCTGGTAACCAGACAATGAGGTGCTAAGACAAAGGTGCCTTTAAAAAGGTGTACATTCCGTAAACAAACCTAAGGAGGTAGTAAAAAACCTGTACTCAGAAAACTACAGGACATTGAAAAAAGAGAGAGAGGAAGACATAAACAAATGGGAGAATATACAAGGTTGATAGATGGGTAGAATCAACATCATTAAAATGTCCATACAACCCAAAGAAATTTATAGATTCAATGCAATCCCCATTAAAATACCAATGGCACATTTCATAGACCTAGAACCAACTCTCCAAAAATTTATATGGAATAAAAAAAAAACACCAAATAGCCACAGCAATCCTGGGAAAGAATAACAAAATTGGAGGGATCGCAATACCAGATATCAAGCCACCTAGAAAGCCACTGTTCTCAAAACTGCCCGCTACTGGCACAAGAACAGACAGATAGACCATGGAACAGAATAGAGAACCCAGAAATCAACCCGAACCACTATGCTCAATTTACATCGGACAAAGGAGGCAAGAGCATACACAGGAGTCAAGATAGTCTCTTTAATAAATGGTGCTGGGAAAATTGGTCAGATACATGCCGAAAAGGAAACTAGAACACCAACTTACACCATACACAAAAATAAACTCGAAATGGCCTGACACACAAGGCAGGAAACCAGAAAAATCTTACAAGAATCCACAGGCAGCAAAATATCAGACCTATGTCATAACAATATCTTTACCAACACAGCTCCTAGGGCAATGGAAACGAAGGGAAAAATAAACAAATGGGACTACATCGAAATAAAAAGCTTCTGCCCAGCAAAAGGAACCATCGACAAAACAAGAAAGTCCACTGCATGGTTCTCAGAGAAGGAGGTAGGTTGCATCTTGACAACTAAGAACATTACGAATCGGGGCGGGGGTTGGGGGGAGCCAACATGTTAAAGGTCCGCAAGGGTGCGAAGCGTTTATGGGAAGTGCAAACTGTGGCTCCACGTGTCCAGGGTGGAAGGAGCTGAGGCTGGACGGGGAGGCGGGAGTGGTCTGGGGAGAGAGCACAGAGGCCGTCAGCAGAGCCTCAGAGGAGAGAACATGGGAAGGAAGGGCCATGGGAGGGCCAAACTCCTGCACTCGAGGAAGGCGCCTTCAGGCTGACGGCCACTTCGTTACTGTCTGCCCTTGGTCAGTTGGGTCTGGAGAAGGCAGGGACCAAGAGCCAGAGAAGGAACCTCTGCGCCCTTACAGCTGAAAGGGATAAATCCAGACTTTCTTATACACGTGCGATGTGGTTAATCAGATGGTCAAACATCCACAGGAAAACGGGACCAAAAGTTGTCATCGCAGACACTTACCGAGCTGGAATGTTAGCGTTTGCATCCCAAATCCCTTTTTCAACCAGACTCAGCACGGGCAAGTGATCGGGAATCCATTCCTGTATTCGTCCTGTAAGCAGCATCTCCTTGTGTGCAGGTGATTAGATTAGCAGTCTAGCGGGGGAGATAAGACCTGTATGCAGATGATGAGGTTACAAGGCAGAACGTTCCAAAGGCCACAGGAACTCTAGGGGGAGGGGGGCAGAGAGAGGGGAGGGAGGAGGCGGGTATTGGGGTTGGGAGGGTTTCTCCCACCGCAGGATGAGGGAGGGCCCTGGAGTGCCTCTTCGCAGCTATCACTTTAGATAGCTCCAGCATGATGCTCCTTCCTGCTTTACTGATGAAAGAACTACAAGAGAGCACAGTATGCTTGCATTTATTAGCTTTATGTTTCAGACCTTTGCTGTGTTGAATATATATGAGAGAGAACAAACGCCACACACCGAAAGAACACACCATCATTTCTTGCACGTTTCTGCACATTTTGAATACATATGGAAAAAATATTTTTAAAAAATAGACTATGAACTAGATCATAAAAGAAACCTCAGGACATTCCAAAAGAATAGGATCATAGATACATATTGACCATGTTCTTCAGCTGTATTTCGGTAGAATTAGAATTTAATATCAAAGGATGACCACAAAAATACCAGATGTCTGGAACACAAAATAGTATTAACAAATAACCGGTAAGTTACAGAGGAAATAAAAAAAGGGAAAGTAAAACATTCTTAGAGCTGATGATAACGGAAACCTTGCCCGTAATGCTGGTGATCCCACAAAGACCGCTTCGGCCACGGCTGGTGGTACCTGTGCGTGGTACCGCCTCGGGGAGCTTCGCACTGGAGTGAGCAACTTGCACAGTGTTCAACATGGAAGCTATAAGAAATTAGGCCTCTGAGCCCTAAGTTCGGTTCATCGGCCTGTGGACTGAAGGATCCCAGGTTCAATTCCGGTCAAGGGCACATGCCGTGGCTGTAGGCACATCCCCAGTAGGGAGAGTGCAGGAGGCAGCTGTTCGATGTTTCTCTCTCATCTGCGTTTGTAACTTTCTCTGTCCCTTTCTCTCTGGAAAAAAAAAATCCAGAAAATTTATTTTTAAAAAGAAATTACACTTTTCAAGGGGAATACACTGTGGTATCTATGGTTCAATAATTAAGAATTTGCTTTCTTTTCCCCCAGAATCAATAAGTTTCTCTACTCGATGAAGAAATAACTCAATAAAAATAAAGGTTTTTTAAAAGCCTGGATGGCGCCCTGATCGGTGTGGCTCAGTGGATAGAGTGTCGGCCTGCAGACTCAAGGGTCCCAGGTTCGATTTCGGTCAAGGGCATGGACCTTGGTTGCAGACACATCCCCAGTAGAGGGTGTGCAGGAGGCGGCTGATCGATGTTTCCCTCTCATCGATGTTTCTAACTCTCTATCCCTCTCCCTTCCTCTCTGTGAAAAAAAATCAATAAAATATATTAAAAAAAAAAAAAAGCCCTGCTGGCCTGGCTCAGGGGTCGAGCATCAACCTGTGAACTACAAGGTCACCGTTCAGTTCCCAGTCAGGACACCTGCCGGGTTGCAGGCTCCATCCCCAGTGCGGGGCGTGCAGGAGGCAGCCAGTCGGTGACTCTCTCTCACTGATGCTTCTGTCTTTCTCTCCTTCTCCCTTCCTCTCTGAAGTCAATAAAAATCTATTTTTAAAAGAAGATCACAAAAAAAGGAAAAAGAAAGAACTCGGCGGTGTGTTGTTGGCAATGATCTTGACACCACATCCAAACGCTTAACGCAATAAAAAGATCGGCTTTCCTTGCCATGCACAACCAAAGAGGAAACGGGCATTCACACGCTGCTCTTTCCCGAGTAAACACGGAGCCTTCCGGAATGGAGGCGGCAGGCCGGTTGCGCGAGAGCCTGGGATGGAGCCCCGGAAAGACACTTTCCCGGGAGGCTGCCCACAACTTCCGGTCCCTGTTCTGGCTGCAAGGTCATGACGGTCTGAGAGCCGCCAACTGCTTGCCGCCAACTGCTTGCCGCCGCTCTCAGTGGCACGGGCTGCTAAGGAGGAGTTTCTAACTTAGCACAGGAAGTGGGCACATGTTGCTTTTTCCAGCACGATGCCCCAGTTCCATGGTCTGCAAACTGCGGCTCGCGAGCCACATGCGGCTCTTTGGCCCCTTAAGTATGGCTCTTTCCCAAAATACCATGGCCTGGGCAGGTCTATTTTGAAGAAGTGGCATTAGAAGGAGTTTCAGTTTAAAAAATGTAGCTCTCAAAAGAAATTTTAATGGTTGTGCTGTTGATATTTGGCTCTGTTCGCTAATGAGTTTGCCGATCACTACGCCAGTTCTTTTGGCGGCAGCACCCTCACATTTCTTGGGAAATAATCCATTCCTCTTCCAGGCAGGGTGGCCCACACGGACGCCATCCTAAGTTGGAGGGATGGGTACGAATCCTAGTCTGCCCAATGAGTCCAGAATTCCCTGGGCACCATCTTTGGCTGAGACCTGGGGAGCTGGATCTGGAACCAATCTGTTTTGGGGAGCTTTTTGCAGGGGCTCTTGTGGACAGTGATGCCCTCTGTCCTTCGGAGAGCGTAGGCCAGAGGGTATGCAAACCTGAAGCAGCTTGGGATCCTCTTTGCCGCCAGGTGGACAGAGAACTAGAATAAAGGCAACTCAGGGAGGGGAAACGGAGCCAAGACAGGAGGAGGGACGTTCTTGCTGAAACTGTTTGGGCCCCTAGATCCAGCCGTACCTGAAGTCAGAAGTATCCCTGAACTTTCCGATTCTGCAAGACAATACATTCATCTTTAAAAATTAAGGTAATTTAAGATTTATCACTGGCAAGAAAAAAGAGCAACCAATAAAACATTAAAAAACAAAACCCACCTGAAACCGGTTTGGCTCAGTGGATAGTGTGTCGGACTTCGGACTGAAAGGTGCCAGGTTCGATTCCGGTCAAGGGCATGTACCTTGGCTGTGGGCACATCCCCCGTAGGAGGTGTGCAGGAGTCGGCTGATCGATGTTTCTCTCTCATCAGTGTTTCTAACTTTCTATCCCTCTCCCTTCCTCTCTGTAAAAAATCAATAAAATATATTTTAAAAAACAAAAAAACAAACCCCAAACCAACTGGATTTGTACTCAGACTTTTGCTCAACCTATCTATCATCAGCAAAATACAGAAATCTTCTTAAAGGAAGAGGAACAGCATTTATTCACTGACATAACTATTATTCTTAATTTTAAATTGTGTTTTATTTGCTTATAAACAAAGGATTATAATGACATTTAAAATGCATTGACCCCCGGCCAACTCGGCCCAGGTTGGGCGGTGACCCGGGAACCAAGAGGTTCCTGGTTGGATTCCTGGTCAGGGCACAGGCCTGAGTTGCAGGCTCGATTCCCAGCAGGGGGTCGGGGGGGGGGGGAGTGCAGGAGGCAGCCAATCCATGATGTTGCTATCTCTCTCTCCCTCTGCCTTCCTCTCTCTCTAAAAACCAATACAATGCCTATTTTAAAAAATAAAAATGATAATGAAATGCACTGACCTGCATTTGGAGAGCTGCCTGTCCTCCGAAGCCCCACCAAACACAGAGGCTGCCGGTTTGGTTTCAGAAGGCCTGGACTGAGGCTGTTCCTGGCACCCTCATCCTTCTCTGCATGGTGGCCGTTCAGCATTCCAGTTCCTGCGGGTTTCAGACTCCTTCCCGCGAGCCCGGTGAAACAATTAACTGGAAAAGGCAACGGTTAGACCTTCACTCACGTGAGCACATTGGGTCTTTCAATGGTTTATGGGCAAACTTTGGGGGCGCCCTTCAGTCCTGCCACCTTGAAGTTGGTATACTCTCTGCATCCCAAGAGAGGAATAAGCAACTTAGGGAAGGAGCGGTAAACGTGTGTATCACATTCTGAACATATTTGTATGCATAAGTGATTTTCAACAGGCAAAACCAGAGGACGTATCAATATTTACATTAAAAATTTACATGAAGGGGCCAGAAGTACCATCCAACTTATGGAGAATAGAATTTTAAACTTCTTGCTGTCACTCATTTGCACTTGAAGAGAGCTGTCAGTCAAGGACTGTTTTGATGTTGTTGTTACTGGAGAGACGATTCTCCTGGAAGGCTATGTTTTCCTTTTTTTAGGCATCACAGCTTGAAAGTGCGCATCCTGAAATCACGTGGGCTTCATTTTGCATGCCTTGAATCAAAGGGATATTGCCCTGGATAAAAAGATATCCGTGAGGGAAAGGATTATTTGCAATTCAGAAACGTTAGCCTAGTTCAGTGGTCTGCAAACTCGTTAGTCAACAGAACTGCAAACCCCGGCTCATGAGCCCCACATGGCTCGCGAGCCGCAGTTTGCCAACCACTGGCCTGGCTCATTCGGTGGCAGTCAAATAAGCTGGTTTTATTTATTTTCTAGTTCTTCTTGCTTTTTTTTTTTTTTTTGTCCATTTACCTTCTTTGTTCTTTAAAAATCTTTATTGTTGAGAGCATTACAGATACCCCCCCTTTTCACTCCATTGCCCCCCTTCAGCCTGGTTGCTGCCCCAGCCCAGGTGCCCATAGGTAATGCTTATATGCATAGTTTATAGTTTTTAAAACCATAGATGTTTGGGCTAAGGGAATGCAAAGATGAATCCTTTTCCTGTCAGCTCAGTGGAGCTCCCAAGCTGTGACTATCAAAATTGTAGAGACTCACACCCCCGCACACACACACACATCAATTCTATGTCACAGGGGACCCTGTCGCTGAGCTTTGTCATTAAAAAACAAAGAGGAGAGAGCAAGCAAAGGCCGGGACGCCTGAGCGTGTGTGTACATTGTAAAAGGCAGCAGAGCCTAAAGCAAACGGAATCGAAATACTTCTCTTCTAAGGGGATCCCCTCACCTAGCCTCCCTCGCCCTTTCTAGAACATCCCGTGTCTTCTGAACCAAGCCCAGGAGGAAGACACGGAACAACTCACTAAAATGGCCCTGTTCTGCCCTAGCTGGTTTGGCTCAGTGGACAGAGCGTTGGCCTGTGGACTGTAAGGTCCCAGGTTCGATTCTGGTCAAAGGCATGTACCTTGGTTGGGGGGCACATCCCCAGTAGGGGGTGTGGCAGGAAGCAGCTGATCGATGTTTCTCTCTCATCGATGTTCCTGACTATTTCTCTCCCTTCGTCTCTGTAAAAAAATCAATACATATATATATATATTAATATATATATATATTAATATATATATATATTAATGGCCCTACTCTTTCTTGTTCTTCGCTTTGATGACAATGACCACCAGATGCCTTCCCCCCGGGGGTATTCTTGGTATTTCAGTTCTGGATTTCGCTGGGGTTGGCTCTGCCAGTTCTTTCTGGCAGGCGGCAAGCACAGGTGGCCTGGCGTCCGTGGCGCTGCAGTCCCCCCCGGCCCTTCTCCCGGAGTCTCCCCTACGGACTCCCGGTTAGTTCTCATGCGGAATAGCCTCAAGCTCTGTCCTCATCACCTTTGCTTTGCTCTCTGAGCTCGGGAACGTGGTTCAGCTCTCTGGCCCCTGCTCTCTGTGGGCTTGGAAAGGAATAAGGGCTGGGACTCCTTACCTCCCCATCCCTCTGGGGCCCTTGTGGTCCCCTTTCCTACCCAGCCTCCTGTGGGTGTGCACATTGGGGAGTGATGCCTGCACCTCACCCCTGTTCCTGGTGACCGGCATGGACCAAGGCCTCCATTAAGCATCATCTATGCCGCTTTCCCGAACCCCCACCTCCAGCCTCAGGCCAAGGGAACAGAGTGTAACTCTCCCACTTCATGGTTCTTCTTTAACATGATAGGGTGATGGTAGTGGACAGATGGTGGTCTTTGAAGTTTCACCCGACTCTGTCATTTTCAGCCATTTAGCCACAGTTGTCACTTTGCAAGTTGAAATCAGGGACCAATTAAGACTCCTGGAACCTGGTGGTACTCAGAATGGAGGGTAAAGTTCATAAACACTGATTTCTCTTTTTCTTTCTTTTTTCAAAAACGAAAAATGACTTTGACTTGCCTTTTCTTTTAAATGTCTAACCTTTAGACAATCACTAAGTGTGGGGGTATTTGAACTTGAGCACTGCTAACCCAAAACTGGCCTCCTTTCCCCTGCAGGCAGCACTGGATATGTGGGAGAGCACGCCCCCTCCTGGCCAGTCCGAGAGTTGCAGTTAGTTTCCATTTCTCACGTCAAACTTTTTTTTTTAAGATGCAAAATCACTTCGGATCTACATGCTAAGAGGTGTGTTTGCAGAGGGTTGAGGTCACTGCAAATGAGATATGGATGTTGCCTTCAAGGAGTAAAGGCAACCAACTATCCTGGTTTGCCGGGGATTGAAGGATTTCCTGGGACCTAGACTTTTAGAAAGTCCTGAACAGACCTGGACAAGTTGGTCTGTCTCCTACGTTTATTCCATTGACTCTGTTGCTATGCAGAGACAAGGCCTCTAAAGGGGTTAAACTGAGGACCGGCTGTTTACTGGGAACAAGGACTGAGAAAGTGGAAGAGGGCAGTTTCCTTAAAGGGCGGGTGTGAGCGGGGTGCCCGATCAGAGGCCAGTTGGGGGACGGCAGGAACGAAAGGACACTCGGCCTTTCAGTTGTGTCTAAACAGCAAAGTGCTGGACTCTGTGATGAGCTTGTTTCACTTCCTCTAGACTAGTCTTCACCCAAGAAAGTCCCGCACAGATTAACGAACTATTGGGTCGTTTTTCCTCATTTGGCAAGACGATTTCAGGGTTTCTCTCTCCACGATGTCACCGAAGTGGGGAAACTCAAGTTGTCCGTTTCAGCCTCCAGGGCTTGGCCAACTGAAACAGTGAGAAACAGACGAGGAATTAATATCCCCTGACTAATCTCTGGCAGGTAAGATAATAATTATGGTTGAGTCACACAGTGTCGAACAGAAGAAAGGCACCGTGTGCCCAACGGATGTTGGAAAGAGAACCAAGGCAGGCAGCTGCGCTCACCTGGGCTGGAGCCTGGCCAGGACCGCAGCGCCAACACTCACCGCGCAGGTGCAGGTGTTTCAATGAACGAAACAGATCGACCGCCCCGCCTTTGGAATCACTTTGCGAATTGCCCACATGCCACCCACCCTGGCTGGTGCTGGAAGGCTGCCTTTGCCGAGACTTGTCCAGGGAATCAAAGCTGATCAGATTACACGGTAAAGGGCCCGGCTGCGGACTCCAGGCCTTTGAGCCTCCTCTCTCTGGTGGGCCTGCAAATAGAAACGTCTCAGGTTCTTATTACAGAAATGTGGTTCCAGCCCAAACCGGTTTGGCTCAGTGGATTGAGCATCAGACTGCAGACTGAAAGGTCCCAGGTTCGATTCCAGTCAAGGGCATGTACCTTAGTTGCGGGCACATCCCCAGTGGGGGGTGTGCAAGAGGCAGCTGATGGATGTTTCTCTCTCATCGATGTTTCTGACTCTCTATCCCCCTCCCTTCCTCTCTGTAAAAAATCAATAAAATATATATATAAAACTATCACCAAGGGACTGTTGATATTAAAAAGAAAAGAAATATGGTTTGACTAGAGGTGGTTGTGCCCCTGGGTGTACCTTGGATAATGTCTGGAGATATTGTCACAAGGTGGTGAGTGTGACTGTTACCTAGTGGGTGGGGCCAGGGATGCTGCGAACACTCTCTAGTGACAGCACAGCTCCCTCCCACAACAAGAAAGCATCAGCCCCAAACACCAGCAGGGCTGAGGCTGGGAAAGCTTGCAAGAGGGCACACAGCTGTTAGACTCCTCTGGCCTCCTTTCACTCCAGCGGTTCAACCGAAGCAGAATATGAAGCAGTCAGCGTGATGTGAAGAGACTGATAATGTCTGCAGTTTATTGGGAGCAACAGAAAGCACTGAGTTAATGCCATTGTCATAAATTGGTGCTGCTTCAAGGTCAAATCCAACTTCAGAGGCTGGAGGTCAAACCCAGCCAACTGCCACCTCCATCCAAAAGGAAGGTAGAAATACAGAAATAGGCCTCGCTGGTTCAGCTCGGTGGATAGAGCGTCGGCCTGCAGACTGAAGGGTCCCAGGTTCTATTCCGGTCAAGGGCACATGTCTGGGCTGCAGGCTCAAACCCCAGTGTGGGGAGTGCAGAGGGCAGCCAATCAATGATTCTCTCTCAACATTGATGTTTCTATCTCTCTCTCCCTCTGCCTTCCTCTCTGAAATCAATAAAAATATATATTTTTTAAAAGAATACAGAAATAAGGTACTGGGCAAACTCAGTGTAGAGCCACAAATCGGGGCTCATGTACACTGGGCTTACAGGGCACCTGATCAAATGAATAAGATTAATATAGTTTTTTTAAAATGGCCCAATGGTCAAAGCTGGGAGCAAGCTGAACAACAAAATAAGAAAGGTAGTGCTGTATTCTAAATCAAAGTGTATAATAACTATCTATGCATCCATCCTATCTAATAAAGAGGGAATAAGCTAATTGACCTTCACATTGTAGCAAAAGATGGCAACACCCACAGTCACAAGATAGTGATGCCTAGTCCCCTCAGTCCTGCTGGGGTGGCAGGCATGTGGCAAGCCTCCACATGCCTGCCTCTGTAGTCCCCCAGACCCCTCAGCACCCCAGCCACCCAGGGCTGGCCCAAGGTGCAGGTAACCAGGGCCAGCTGAGGCTTGCGCTGCCGGCAGTGGCAGCAGCAGAGGTATGATGGGGCATCATCTTCCCCTGATTGCCAGGTCGCCTCTTGCCCCTAATGGATCCTGGACTGTGAGAGGGGGCAGGCCAGGCTGAGTGACCCCCCCAATCCAGTGCAAGAACTTTCATGCACTGGGCTTCTAGTGCTAACAAAAATTGATAAGCAAAACTAAATAAATCTATTCTGGGTTGGAGGATAAGAAAGTTTATTTTTAGTTGTTTTTTTTTTTAAGAAGTCTCTTAGAGACGTGTTAACAACATGGACTGTGTGGTCAGCATGTTATATGAAGATGTCTGAGGTATGTAGTCGAGAGGGTAAAAATGATGGCCTTTCTCTTATTGCCACCACTTCCAGCTTTGGGAAAATTGCTCATCTCTCTGAAGCCTCATTGTTTTCTGCATGTGTGAGATGAAGGTAGGAATAGAATCTACCTCATTGGGTGTGAGGACCGAATGATATCCTCCCTATAAATCTTCCCATGGTGCCAGTTAGTAACAATTTAGGAATCAAAGAACCTTTTCTTTCCCCTCTGTTATTGTCTGGCAGTGGGCATCTCCTTCTCGCCAGTGAACTGTGAAGTCTGTGAGGTCAGAAACTTATCTCCGACACATCAGCACCCACCGCAGAGTAATCCTATATAATAAAAGAGAAACATCCAAATTTGACCGTCCCTTTGCTCCTGATTGGCTATGCTACCAGCCAATCAGGAGGGGGGGTGGGGCCAACTGGCCCTGGAGGTGGAGATGAAACAGCAGTGGCGGCAAGGGCCCAGTCCCCGGGTGCTGTGAGGTGAAGCGGCAGGCAGGCAGCCGGGGCTGAGCTGAGCAGGGTGATGGTTGGGCAGGCTGGGGGTGGGTGAGCCATCAGTTGGGCATCCCCTGAGGACTCCTAGTATGTGAGAGGGAGCAGGTTGGGTTGAAGGACCACCCAACCCCCAGTGCACGAATTTCGTGCACCGGGCCCCTAGTTTGAAATAAGCACGCATTGAATTATGTGTGTCTTCTAGTTCTTAACTATTGCATTTAGTTTAATCACACCTCATGATCATCATGAATTAATGCTGCATGTGCTCGTGTGGGCCCACTGGATTTTCTGGGTGTGAAGCAATAACAAAGATAAGCTACATTGACCCTGTCAGAGCAGGCCAGCTACCAGGGTCAGATTAGCTGCAGAGCCTGGCGAAGGTGGCCCAGCGGTTGAGTGTCGACCTCTGAACCAGGAGGTCACGGTTTGATTCCTATCAGGGCACATGCCCAGGTTTCAGGCTCCATCCCCAGGAAGGAGCGTGCAGGAGGCAGCCGATCAATGATTTTTCTTTCATTGTTGATGTTTCTAGCTCTCTACTCCTCTTTCTTCCTCTCTGAAATAGATATAAATATATATTAGCTGGAGAAGCCTCTAATTCTCTTTGTCTACACAAAAGAACAGATCGGGACTGTGTCAGAGCTGGCTCAGAATGTAATGGGTGCATCTGTTTGAAGTTTCAGATTTTCCATCATGTGGGTGGTGATACCGGGGTTGGGGTCTTAATTAATAACTGCTCTCAAGGACAACTAAGGACCCTTCAGACTGAAGAAATTGCTATGTGCTCACAAGCTCTGTGAAGGCTATATATTCAAGGGTAGTTTTTTTCCCAAACACATCGATTTTTCATTCCTTTCTTTCCCCACCCCATCCTCAACCATCTTCCCAGGATTCTGACAATTGCAGATGCAAGTCCCTTGTCATTTCTTTCAGCAAAACAGCATCCTTCGGCATTTTCTATGAAGATGTCTGAGGTATTTAGTCGAGAGGGTAAAAATGATGGTCTGTGGAAGGTGCCTAAAAACTGCTCGAGAAATTGAAATGTAAAATTTCCTTATGACACACGTTCTGTTTTTTCCCTGGCAAATATCATCTCCATTAATTCCTGCCACTAGCTGGTGCTAGGACACCATTTAGTAAGCACGCAATTGCACTGAATCAGCTGCGGTTTGTCACCCTAAGTGGGTTGTTCCTCTTCGCTTGACACCATGCCCTTCTATCATAGCCGCTGGACGGCTTCGGAAGTGGAGGAAGCAGGCCTCCCGTCCTCCCCTGAGTGGGTGGGTGCCTCCCCCACGACCACTTACAAACATCGGAGAGATTTCCTTTTGAATGAGATCGTCTTTAAACTCTCCTAAAACACTAGAATTCTCTAACTGTGGTGTCACTCCCATCGCACAAACTGATTTGTAAAAATTGTTCTGGAATCTTATGTAACTGGTGCGATTTCTTTGCTAGAGATGTTTAAAGGCAAAGATATCCTAAGGAAAAGACCGATTCCCAATTTGTGTTGCTCACGTCCTCCTTGAAGGAAGGAACATAGCTAGACAGCTAGCTAGAGCTCTCTTATTTTACCATTTTACATGGGCAGAGTTATATGGGATGCAATTGTAGCGTTTATGGGTGTTTTTTTATGAATGAATCAGCTTCACACTCTCCATCCAACACCACAGGGCTCTTTTCCTCTTCCTGTTTCATGTTTATATTTTTTGATGCACTATTTTCCCCTTTTCTTGTCTTATTGTGCTAATGTGGAGACAGGATGACAGCCGATGTCCTTGACTTGCTCCTGCTAGCCAGGGAAGAGCGTTCCCATTTCACATTAATGTGTTTGCTGCAGGTTTTAGATGGCTAAGCTTTATCATAGGTATGCTGCATTTTATCAAATGCTTCCTTTTGCATATATTAAGCCGATCATATGCTGTTTCACTTTTACTTTCTGAAGGTTGTGAATAACAGTAATTGATTTTCTTAAGGATAAACCACCTGGCATTCCCGGTACAAACTCCCACTGGTTCATTGCATTTTATCCATTTCAAATGCTACTAGATTTGGTTTGCTAATGTGTTTCTAGAACTTTCCCCTGTTTTTTCAAGAGTGAGAGTGACTGCGTTTTGGCTTTCCCTTGGCTAATACTGGGTGGTATTAAGGGGATGCTAGCCTCACCGAGTGGCATTGGGGTATCCCCTCCTTTCTGTGAGTGAAAGAATGTGTGTGAGATTACAACATGTCTTGTATGAATATTTGGCGAAAGTTCTACTAAGAAGGCCTTCTGAGCCTGATTTTTTTAAATTGTAAAATGTTTTTCCTACCAGTTCATTTCCTTCGGTGGCTGTAGAAATTTCCAAGCATTTAATTTCTTCTTTAACCACTTTTGCTAAGTTGCTGTTTTCTAAGAATTTGTCCATCTTTTTGAATGTCCAAATTTGTTGCCACATAATTGTTCATCCTATCTTATCTTGTATTTAATATCTATGACACTTGTAGTGTATCCCTTTTGTCATTCCTGGAACGGGTTATTTGCAAATTCTGTCTCTTTCTTTCTCTCTCTTTTTTAATCATGAAGATTCGTCAATGTTATAATTATTTTGAAGGACTAACTTTTGGTTTTGCTGATTTTTCTTATTATATATTTATTTCCAATTATTTGTTATTTATTATTATTTTCTTCCTTGCAATTCTTTGGTGGGGTTATCTTTTTATCCCATGACTACCTATTTATAATTTGATTGCCATTTTTATATAGCAGTCTGTTTACTGGTAATAAATGACAATTGCTTAACTTTCACTCCGTAGCTGGTTTGGTTGACTGGGGTATAGTACGAAATTGGCAAAGGCAGAAATTTTGATTCTTCCTTCGGCGGATGAACTTCCTTCAAGTCCAAGGCTACGATTGCCCTGCCTTACAGAGACCACTGAAATCTTGCCTGCCATAAGGGTCTCCCGTATTCCCGGGGAAAGGTAGTCCTTCCCATTTCTGGAAAAACAATACAGGGACTCACGTTCTTCTCTCTGACTTCAGTTCTCCCCACCAAGGGAAGACTAGCAGATTTTATAACAAAAAAACACAGACCCAAAGTTTCATCTGCTGACAAAAATGTGCTGACAATTTTATTTTCGGTTGAATTTGATGTCTGTATCACCCTTCAAAATACTTAAAAAGTCTCACAAACGAAGCTTCATTTTATTATACCATCATTGTTATAACCTCTGCTTTAATATATATATATATATATATATATATATATATATATATATATATATATAATTGATTTCAGAGAGGAAAGAAGAGGGAAAGAGAGAATCATTGGTTGGCTGCTTCCTGCATGCCCCCCACTAGTGATAGAGCCCGGGACCCAGGCATGTGCCTTTGACCGGAATTTAACCTGGGGCCCTTCAGTCCACAGGCTGACGCTTTACCCACTGAACCAAACAGGCTAGGGCGTAACCTCTGTGTTTAAAAAGCATTGAGCTAGGTCAGAAATGTTATCTTTGGCAACACCCTGAACTCCTGGTCTTTCTAGAAGAGACGTGGAGGCATGCCCCTGGGGATCCATGGGTGGAAGGTGCCCTCAGGGCAGTGCTCAGGGTGTGGGGAGCCGCTGGGTTTCCCAGCAGCCAGCGCTGGCCTCTCCTGCCCCCGGTCTGGCAGGCAGACTCACTGCACGGGAAGTAAGGGAGGTGGCAGTGCTGCCCGCTCAGCCTCAGGAGCAGGTTCCCTTCCCGGCATTCTGCATGCCATTGCGCATCGCACCGGTACTGAGCCGGGAATGGGAGCGGTACAGTTCGAGAACTCTGAACGACAGGCTGAGCCAGGGTGGTTTGGCTCAGTGGATAGTGTCGGCCTGCAGACTGAAAGGTCCCAGGTTCGATTCCGGTCAAGGCATGTATCTTGATTGCGGGCACATCCCCAGTAGTGGGTGTGCAGGAGGCAGCTGATTGAAGTTTCTCTCCCATTGATGTTTCTGACTTTCTATCTCTCTTCCCTTCCTCTCTTTAAAAAATCAATAAAAATATATTTTTAAAAATAAAATAAGACCACAGGCTGAGCCCGGCCTGTTTTGGCTCAGTGGATAGAGTGTCTGCCTTCGGACTGAAGGGTCCTGGGATTCCGGTTCTGGTCAAGGGCACATGTTCTTGCTTCAACAGTGTTTGGATGGAACAGACCCAGGGACGCCCCTTCTTCCAGCCTCCAACCAACTTCCACCGTCTTTCCCAGTCACCACTTGGGAACCACCTCTGAGACCAGCCAACACTTTTTTCCCTCTACCTTAACTCCTTATTGCTGAACAACCATGAGCTTCCAAATTTGTCAGAATATTCCTCCGAGGTGGAGGCTGCGGTCAGCTGCCTGGCCAACCTGCCTCCGCGGGCCTCCCATAGCTGCCTCGCTCTGGGCTACTCTTTAGACTGAGTTGAGGCGATGTGGCTTTGGAGGGCGAGCTGGTGGAGCAGCAGCACCAGGGCACCGGCCATCTCTTCAAGATGCAAAACCAGCGCGGTGCCTGCATTCTCTGCCAGGACGTGCTGATGCCTTCCCAAGGTGAGTGGGCAAAACTAAGACTCCATGGAGGTGGCCATGGCCTTGGAGAGGATCCTGACCCAGGCCCTTTTGGAGCTGCAGGCGCTGGGTTCCACCCCACAGACCCTCCCCCTGTGACTTCCTGGAGAACCACTTCAGGGGTGAGGAGGTGGGTAACCACCTGACTCACCTCCGCAGGCTGTGGACCCCAGGCCGGGCTGGGCGGCTATCTCTTAGAAAGGCTCACCTGCATGACTAGGAGGCCTTGGAGCCCAGAAGCCTTTGAGGGGCCCCTCTGCATCCCCCTGGTGTCTGGCCTTTGCCTGAGCCTCTCCCTGAAACTACTAGTCATTCTTTTAACCACCCTGGAGCCCTCTCCCTGGAAACGATAAAGCTTTTTGCAGCAAAAAAAACAAGACAAAAAAAGTCATTACAGCAATAAAAATTATGGTTAGAAATCAAGACTTTTAGTATAACAGAAAAGACACACAAATATAGACCTAAAGAGGTTCAGTGCAAAACACAATAATGTTACGTTTGAAGCAGAAACATTACTACGAATATTTGAAAGTTTTTTTTTTTTGAAAATATGTATTTTCTAAGCCAATTAACAGGAGCAATAACAACACAATAGCAACCAATACACCATTCACCACTAAAAACAAACAGGGCCTATGAGAGAAATAGCTAAGTCGAAATTGTTTGCATTGATCCTGTGCCAGCAAGCAAGGATACTCTCAAAGACAGCGGTCAAAAGCCAGCCTGTGGGGTTACCATGGCCTAAGGTGGGACAGTTTGAGCATCAAAAGGAATAATGACTGTAACTGATCAAGACATACAAATACGTAACAAGACATACAAATATGCATTCATAGTGGTCATCAGAGAGAGAGCAAGAGGAAGAGAATAGCAATAGCAGCTCAAAAACTTTCACTGGGTTCCATTGAGGCTACTATTGGAAACGGGGCACCAACTCTGTTGTTCTGTTTGTGTGTTATGTGCCATTGAGTTGGCTCTATAACCCCCCCAAAATTCATGGGGCCTCCTGAGGGGCCCAAAGCTGTAGACTGTCCCCGTGAGAGCATGAAATGTTGTAATTTTCCAGAGCAACAGTTGAGTTGAAGAAATGATCAAGTTTCTCTACCCTCGATGCAAGACATTCAGAGGCAAGAAAACTGTGTTTGCTTTGAAGAAAAAATTAGCCTCAATCACAGGTTATGTTAAAACTTGTCCGAGACCTTTAGGAAGGTTAATACATGGGGAGATATTTATGGGGTCCTCAATGCAGGGCTAGAGACTCTCAGCCTGGGTTCTACAGGAGCCTCTTTGAAATCCCGACAGATGTGTATTGAATTGAAGCCAAAGGTCCAACCCAGGGCCCTGCTGCCAGGCCACAGATTGCTTCTCCTGGGCTCCTTGAGTGTTATTTCTGGAGGAGCTATGGCCTTGGGAACTCAGTGCACACGCTGACCAGTAGCCAAAGGCAAATAGCTGTGCTTTGGGCATCAGCTTCTGCCCTGGTGACTGCTAACCCTCTCCTTTTAGGACTTGGCTAATGTCCCAAGTGGATGTGTTACCTTATTTGAGTAGAAGACACACAAATGAGTGGGAGGGTCCATATACTATCAACTGATGTTAATGGAGTTCAATGGCAGAACCAGAATTCTCTGGCTTCCCATTGACTTTAGCAGAAAGACCCAACTCCCTAACCTTCCCTAGCAGGCAGAGCGGGGGCTCCTGGCAGGCTCACAGGAATGCTCTGTGGGGACTCCGAGCCCCGAGGAAGTCCCCAGGGGGGTACAGCTGGGAATGAGGCACATGGTGCCTGCTTTTTGAGAATCATTAGCCAGCTGGGCCCTCACAGAATTCTCATAAGATGGGGTAGAGGGAGTTTGAGGACAGACACACAGAGGAGAAGGCTGTGTGACCATGGAGGCAGAGTTCAGAGTGAGGCAGCCACAAGCCAAGGAACCTGGACGGCCCCAGAAGCTGGGAGAGGCAAGAAATAGACCCTCCCCAGGATCTTCCATGGGTAGACCAGCCCTGCCAAGGGTCCCACTTTGGGGGTGGAGCCTGCAGTCAGGCATGTGCCCTGACTGGGAATCAGACTGTGATCTCCCCGTTCATGGGTTGACACTCAACCACTGAGCAACCCCAGCTGGGCATCCCCCAATAGTTTTACATTAACATTGCAATGGCAGGTAGCCCAGTCAAGCAAGTTCATCTGTATTTGGCTAGTGCATCCATTTCCTGTGGCTGCTGTAATGAGGTACCACAACCTAGGGTGGCTTAAAACAATCGAATTTTATTCTCTTACTAGAGACTTGGTGCATGAAATTCCTGCAGGGGCCAGGGGCAGGGGGAGTGGGTCTCGGGCAGCCTGCACCCTCTCCAATCCGGGATCTCCAATCCACTGGCTCCTAACCGCTCACCTGCCTGCCTGCCTGCCTGATGCCTCTAACTGCCCTCCCCTCCTGGCCTGATCACCCTAACTGCCTGTCTGCATTCCCCTCCTGGCCTGATCGCTCTAACTTCCTATCTGCTCTCCCTTCCTCTCCATGCCCTTTGGACCCCTGGTGCAAGTGTACTGAGAGCTCTGCCGCGACCCTGCCCCCATCCTGATTGGTTATTATGTGACAGGGTCCCAGATAATTTGCATATTCCTCTATTATTAGTATAGACCATCCTGGAGGCCAGAAGCCCAAAATCAAGTTGTGACAGGACTGGATCACCTCTAGAGGCTGCAAGGAAGGGTCTGTTTTGTTCCAACTCCTGGGGGCTATTATTCCTTGGCTTGTGGCCGCATCACTCCAGTCTCTGTCTCTGTGGTCACTTGGCCTCCTCCTTTACTCTGTCTTAAGGACACTTACTGGATTTAGGGACCATCTGGGCAATCCAGGGTGATCCCATCTCAATTAGCTATGTTTGGAAAGACCACTTTGCCAAATAAGGTCACATTCACAGGCTCAAGGGACTTGCACATGTACATGTCTTCTGGGGCCACCATTGAACCCTCCGCACCTAGACACAGGTTTTCTTCCCAGTGCCCTGAGTCCCTTAAAAAAGGCTAGAGGCCATGCCATGGGGAAAGCAATCTAACTACTACCCATCCCATGAGATAAAGTTTTCTGGAAGAGGGTTAAGAGCCTCACAGAAGTGAAGGCAAAGGCTCGGTCTTGGCTGTGCCTATGTGGGTGGGCTGGCCTAGTGCCTGGACGGACAGGTTCTACCCTCTCTCCACTCACCAGTCCTCCACACTCGTGTGTCCGGCTCTGCTGTTCTCCTTAGGGAGACTCTCCACAGGACCCTCTGACTGGGCAATCCCGCTCATTCTTCAGGCTCCGCTCCAATATCCCTTCTTTCATGTCAGAATGCCCACAGGACACCTTTATCTGTAGCAACAACCTGCGGAGTTGGGGGACATTCTCAAGAATTGCTTAGGGTACAGGAACAGTTGAGAACTCCTCTTTATATTTAGTTTCTATCTTCAAAAATAAAAAAAGAGCTGAAATCAGTTTGGCTCAGTGGATAGAGCATCGGCCTGCGGACTGAAGGGTCCCAGGTTCCATTCCGGTCAAGGGCTTGTGCCTTGGTTGTGGGCACATCCCCAGTGGGAGGTGTGCAGGAGACAGCTGATCAATGTTTCTCTCTCATGGATGTTTTTGACTTTCTATCCCTCTCCCTTCCTCTCTGTAAAAAATCAATAAAATATATTTAAAACACACACACACACACACACACACACACACACACACACACACACACAAAACCACCCCAAAAACAAAAATAAAAAAGAAATCAACCCTTTCTAAAATTCAACATGCAACTTGGCGGAGGTATGTGTATATACAATTTATTCAAATATATTGGATTGCACATGAGAAATTGTCATTATTGGACTATTTTTTTTGTGTGTGCTATAAATGTGGCAGTTTCATGTAGTTCATCTAATATTATCTGAGAGTGAGTGCTTGCAGAGTTGTTATTGATGGGAATCCAAAGTTTTCTGTCAGTAGAGTCAAATCATACTCTCTTACTTTGCTCTTGCTTCCCCGCACCAGTAGGCCTAAAGGTGGAGAACTGAGCCTCTAATGTCTCAAGTCTCCTGCACACACCTAACCTTGACCCTGGGTTAGCGAAGCCCTGGACGAGGCAGACACTTCCTCAGTTTGCATCTTGCATCTTGCATGCCTTGTGGTGCCTTGGGCTCTGGACTGTGATGATGGAATGGAATCTGAGCCCAGACCTAACAAAACACGCTCTTCTCCCCAGGACTGCCTCTGCCCTTCCCGTCCCACCTGATGGCCCAGCTCCTTCTGTCAGGTCCTGGAAGAGCCATTGCACCCACTAAATGCAGGGGAGCATGTCAAAGACACCCAAAGCTCCGCCTGCCCTTACATCTGAGCTCCGGTAGCCCTGTGTGCCGGGGCATGAGTGACAAGAGGGATCATCAGTCTGGGTGACTGCATGGCACAGAGGCTTTGCCTGCTGAATTCCCAGCAGCCATGATTAGAGCTTACTACCCAGGAGAGGTAGTGGCAGTGAGCTGGGCTGCCACAAAGAGTAAGATGACATTAAACCATGACTCTGACATAGACATCAAGGTGACGCTTCAGTGGCATAATTTCAGGGATGGCAGTAAGGCCTTTGTTCTAAAGCTCTTTTGTCAGTTCCTGAAATTTTACCATTAGTGACATTCCTTTGCTTTTCTTCTTCTTCCCTATTCTTCCCCCTTCAGGTGGGTCCATCGGCAGCCTGAGGGGGGCAGACCCATCCATGGGGTCCAGACCAGAGGCCCGGGGGACAGGAGTGAACAGAGACAGGTGGGAGAGTGCCAAGGAAAGTCTTATGTTTGCCACAACCATCTCTGGGATTGTGTCGCTGTGTGCTCACCTGCCAGCCAGCGCTCTGTAAACACCATGGCTGTTCAGTCCCTGTGACTGCAGAATGCTCCTCAGACCCCAAACAAACCGCAGGCCCAAGGGGACATTTTCGTTGGCATGCTTTATGAATTACTGAGATACTTTCATCTCACTGTTAACAGTTATGGCACAGTGCCCGGCTCACAGGAGGCGCTCACTCAATGTTTGTTGAATGCACCGCCAGTAGATGTTGAACTTGAGTTTCATTAAGGCGTTTCTGACCACTCGAGGCACGTGTTGAGTGAAATGAAAGCATTGCAGGGTTAGTCACCATTGAAGGATGGGGAAATGCGCAGCTGGGTCTGCCTTTGTATTCCACTGGCCTATTGTTCTCAGCCACATTTCTTTCACCATGGATTCCTCCAACATGAGTGAAAAATTGGAATGATGGTTTGGGAAGGTCTAGTCACATCTGTCTGTCACAGAGGAAGCGTGGTGGCTGCCAACCCATTGTTTGGAAGAATCAAGGGAATGGATCAAGGTCAGAGTGGAAGAGGCCAGCGTTGCTCTCATGTGGGGTGGGCTGGATGGTGGGAGCTGCCTCACAGATGGGTTACTCTGGGCGGGGAGAGGGAGGGCGGGTTGTTTCCAAGGGCAGATGTAGCAAATTATATCCAACGGCGTGACTTAAAACAACAGGAATGTATTCTCTCACATCCTGGAGGCCACGAGGCTGAAATCCAGGCATCGGCAGGCCCATCTCCTTATGAAGACTCTAGGGGAGCTTCCAGCTCATCCAGCTTCTGGAGGTTCCAGGTTTTCCTTGGCTTGTGGCAGTGTCACTCCCTTCTCTGCCTCCATCTTCATGCGACCTCGCCTCTGCGTCTTCACCTCTCCTTATAAGAGCACTTGTTATGGGATGTAGTTGGCCCAGTTAATCCAGAAGATTTCAACTTGAGATCCTTAACTTAGTTACATCTGCAAAGACCCTTTTCCCAAATAAAGTCAGCTTCACAGAGACTGGGGTTCAAGACTCAGACATTTTTTCTTTTCTGGGGGGGAGGGGGGTGGCACAGTTTAACCACTACAAGTGGGATCAACCCCAGTTGTTTTCTAAACCTGATGCTGATAAAATGATCTGTGGAGACCATTGAGAACTTCCCAGTCAACATCAAGCATATTTCTTCTTTAAAAGAAGAAAATGTTGAATTTAATGTCATGTGCCTTGCAATTATGACTCATTTTTTCAGGAGTCTACTTCACATCTTTAAATTATTTTTCTTCTACATATTGGAAAATCTCTTCATACAACTGATCTATCACTTTGCACTTAAAAACACACACAACTGACATTTGGAATTTACTAAGTTGCATCTTTATTAGAAACTAGTGGCTTGGTGTGTGAAATTGGTGCAAGGGAAGGCCTTCCTTTCCTCAACTGCAGCACCAGCTCCCCTCTGGCCCTCAGGACTCAGGCTTCCCTCCGGCCGCCAGCAAGCACCTGCGACCTGGGCTTCCCTCACAGCCCCGGCTTCATCCAGAGGGTGGTCAGGTCTAATTAGCATATTATGCTTTTATTATTATGGAGTAGAAGCCTGATGCACGAAATTCGTGCACTGGGGCTGGGTGTCCCTCAGCCCAGCCTGCACCCTCTCCAATCTGGGACCCCCCAGGGGATGTCCTACTGCCGGTTTAGGCCCCATCCCACTGGACATCCCTCTCACAATCCAGGACTGCTGGCTCCCAACCGCTCGCCTGCCTGCCTGCCTAATTGCCCCTAACCCTTCTGCCTGTCAGCCTGACCACCCCGTAAACACTCCCCTGCCAGCCTGATTGACACCTAACTGCTTCCCTACCTGCCTGATTGCCCCCAGCTGCCTTCCTGATTGCCTCCAACTTCCCTCCCCTGTTGGCCCGGTCACCCCTAACAGCCCTCCCCTGCTGGTCTGGTTGCCCCTAACTGCCCTCCCCTGCAGGCCTGGTTCCCCCACAACTGCCCTCCTTCCCCTGCAGGTCCAGTTGCCCCCATCTGCCCTCCCCTGCCAGTCATCTTGTGGCAGCCATCTTTGACCACATGGGATTCGCATCTTGTGTAAGGGTGTGAGTGTCAATTTGCATATTACCTCTTTATTATATAGTATAATGAGCTAGCTCCAAAAAAAAAATGCTTTCATGGGAGTTAGATGAGACATTTCTATCATTTTGAAAATAAATAATGTATTAAAATGTTTTCATATTTTAAAAAAGTCAGACCAGATCATCAACTGAAGGAAAATAGAGACAAAAAGTGATTGTGAAGATATTGTCCATTTAAATAAATTAATTTAAATCCTTCTGTGAGCATCATGCTTGCAAGAAAAATTGCAAGTAATTCCTAGTCAAGTCTTGATATTTAAACATAAAAAAAAACAAACTACACCTCATTTTACTTCTATTTTTCCTAGAGGACAAAATCCTGCCCTCCAGGAAAACGGAAGTTCTTTTATTATGACCCCATTTGTCACAGTGTTGTTTGGAATTCAAAAATTTAGAAACATCCTAAATATTTATTGGCAGAGGAAAGCCTAAGTAATGGGGTAGAATCATGATCTAACACTACGCCAGTGATTTTCAAACAGTGTGCTGCAAGAATTTTTAAAGCATGCAATACCTGACTAGTCAGGGGCCCTGACCTCTTTTCCCTTAGAATGTCAAATAAAAGAAAATGACAATATCCCATGGCTAGTGTTGCTAAATGGTTAGAGCATTGGCCCAATCACTGAAGGGTGGAGGGTTTGATCCCTGGCCCCAGTTGGGGCATCTACGGTAGGCAACCAATTGACATGTCTCTCTCACATTGATGTTTCTCTCTCTCTCACACTTCCCTCCCTTCCACTCTCTCTAAAAATCAATGGGAAAAAAATATCCTTGGTAAGGACTAACAACAAAAATGACATTGTTTTTGTCAGATCAACAAAAATTCTACTGTTAGGTGTGCCGAAGAATTTTAGCAATCAGTTTATGTGTGTTGTGAGATGGGAAGGGTTGAAAGTCGCTGTGCTAGACCTACTGCACAGGCGCCTAGCAGCTCTGTGCATCAGTGAGGATAACCCTCACAAAATAATGGGGATGGAGAAAGCAAGTTGGTGACACTGAGAAGGCTAACCCATATTTTGTAAAACTACTGTTTGGAATTCTCTGCTGGTTTTTTTTTTTTAGATGGCCTATTATTCTAAAAAATAATAATAATAACTTTGCTTTCTAGCTTGCTTTAACCTGCTTTAATAATGAGGAAGATAAACTTAGCTGTCTGACCTTGTAGGCCAGAGACTAGTTATGCCCTTAATTTCAATGCCATGCCAGGTGCATTTTTTTAATTGGATAGAACTGTGTTGATTTCAAGGCCAGCAGCGAGATAACCACTAGGTGCACATAGGGCTGGCTCTTTAATAAAAAGGGAAAATCTGCTTGTAGCCTTGCTTAGAATTTGAATTCATTTTCTCTAAGCCCACCGGTGAAGAAAGTGTGACTCCAAACTCTCTACGCATTCTTTGATTTATTCAGGTTTCTCTGTAACAATACAAGTTGGAAACATATACAACAACGCTATATCTTGATTATGGCTACATACACCTAAAATAAGAATGGCAGAAAAATATACGTGTTTCTGAATAAAATGCACCCTGTGCAGAGGAAGGATCCCCTGGGAAAGGGAGTATGAGGAGCTGATGTCAGAAGCGACCATATGTGCAAGTTTTTATTTAGAAAAAAACAAATTATAGAGAAAATGGGAGAAAATGGTAGGGTTTGCTTGAGCTCAGTGGTAGGGATAGGGGGCTTTGTTATTATTCTGTGTTTTTCTGTGTGTTTGAAATATTTCATGATTAGAAAAAGGTTCTTATTTTCCACTGGCTAAAGAGGCTGTGTGTTTGGGCTCCCGTTGAGCTGATAGGGAGGCACCTGATTTTAGCCGACAACATGTGGACGGAAACCAAGGCGAGGAGGGCCAGAGGACATCAAACCAAAAGTGTTTGGGGCATTCCGTAACACTGTGATTTCAGGCAGCTGTTGGAACCTCAATTTCTTCCCTTGCAAAATGGGGAAAATCCAACTTGCCGACTTCACGGGGATGTGTGAGTAGATGAGCTATCTCTGAGGGACGTTGGGGTAATCGCTACTCATGGTGGAGCCGTCACTGGGTTTTCCGACAGGCACTACCCATCCGTTATTTACTTTATGGTTGATGACAGCGCTATGATGTGCATATTGTTTTCTACATTGTTTCACGTAAAACGTTGTAAGCTCAGAAACAGATGGCTGCCTCATGCTCTTCCTTCCAGAACCAGCTTTCGTAAGATGCAGTTAACCTCGGTGCCTGCCTCAGGAGGCTCTAATGAAAGAGTGGACGGGCTTGCCCTGGGCTCCATCCCCTTGGCAGCTCTGATGGTTTCCAGTCCTGTCTGCGGGGAGCGTGCCAGGGAACATAGTTTACACCTGACATAGGGGCCTGTTGCCTTTCAGCCTGCGGGGCCAGGTGGATATGGTTTGTTTTCTGCTGGGACAGTCGTGCTTTCTGAATCGTTCTCATGGACGTTCTTACGAAGAAACTACGGCCCCAAAAGCTCGCAGTTGACTCGTCTGGGGATTACAGCTACAGAGCAGCAGGAGAGGACATGGGGCCTGGCCTTTCCCATGACACATCACTACTTATGAACTGTGCGCTCAAGAGTTCTGATATCTGGCAAATTCAACAATTGGATTTAACATACTGAGTATTTGTTCAGAGAGGAAGAGGTGTTAGAGAGTAGACATTTTTGAGCATGGGTGAATCACAGCTGAATCATAAAAGAGCCTTGCAAGATAGAACACGGTCAGCTTTCTGAAGAACAGGATGACCCTGTGAATAACATGGTCGTCAATGGGATGACCCTGATGTTGCTTGGGAAAAACTATTTTGTCTTGGGTTGCTTGTTCTGCAAAAACAGGATGTGGTTAATATGCTTAAAAGTGGTCCTGCACAAAGGGTTGGGGCTGCTCTCTGGACTCCCTGCATGGAGAATGGCAGAGCAGTCGTTAGTCGGCTAATGAAGGCTCTCTAAATTTTGGTCTGGACTCCAGTGGTCGTTCACTCGCATCCATTCCACAACAGTGGGAGAGATAGAGACATCAATGATGAGAATCACTGATTGGCTGCCTCCTGTGCACCCCACATTGGGGATCAAGAGCCCACAACCCAGGCAGGTGCCCTGACCAGAAATCAAACCATGGTTAACGTTCAACCACTGAGCCACACCGGCTGGGCAACATACTGAATCTTTGTTCTGAGGAAAGCCTGACTCTCCCAGCTCTCCTGTTCCTAGCATCCAACTTGTATGAGAGGGGACAGGATTGGCAGGGAGTTGACCCAGGGCGTGGCACTGGAATTCCTCTGGAGCAGTGGAGGTGGGGGTGGGAGGAGCAGACGGGTGACAGACCCAGAGAGAGACAGAGTCTGGCCACTGCAGTCTTCAGACCAGCAGAGCATTTGTAGCTGAGGACTAAGGAGCAGCGAGCTGTCCCAGGAGCAGAAATGTGGAGCATGCTCCCAGACTCACAAGCAGCCAGAACACCCTTAACCAGGGTACTACCTCCTGTTCTTGTGTAACCCAGCCCAGCACACCTGAGGGCAGGTCCCCAGGGCTAATGGGCAGGAGGAGGTGTAGCTAGCTGCTTCCTCACCTGACTCCTCTCTATTGCAGCGAAATCAGGAGCCAGGCCAAAACTTCTCAAACGTGTGGGGATCAGAGCAGGCAAAAGAAGTCCCAGAGTGCCACTTGTCTTCTTGGCCCATTTGTCTGCTTGGCCATTTGTCTGCTTGGCCTTCATCTCTCTACTTTGGCAGATCCCTGGGTGAAAGGCGTAGTTTCATTTTTCCCCCATGGTTGTGCTTCCTATCGCCATTTATAATTCGCTCCCAACGGAGTCGAGAGATAGAGGTTGACATAACTTACCAGCTTATCTGGAAATGTTCCTCAGTGTGGCCTGACTCGATCAAGATCTCCAATCAAAGCTCTGACTCAGTGTTGTACTCAATCATCTGTTTTATTTCAAACATGTCCACACTGCATTGAGCATCAACACAGATGTGACTTAGAAACCCACAGCCCGGTCCCAGCAGGTGATGGGTCCAGTGTACGACTTGGGGTGGACCGTTATTGTTCACAGTGAAAGGAACAAAAGAAAGAAAAGATGAAATGAACATTATTCCCAACTCCTGTTTGGGAATCTGAGTGATGAAACAGGAGGGTTTTAAGCTCATAATGCTTTTCTTAACCCCTTTCTCTCCATCAAAGATGATGTTCAAACATGGAACCTGGGCTGGTGGGCCAGCTGGACTTAGGCAACAGAAGGGCACACTGTTTAAAATAACATCCACACGTTACTGCAAAAAAAGGGGGGTGGGGTGGGGAACAGCTGCACTGATAGTTTACTTTTTTCTGTTTGATGAGCTCGTGCAAGTTTACAGGATATCAGATCTGCACAAACATAGTCATGACAGAGCATCTGCTAAGTGTAAAGACTTTCTGTTTAGGAAAAAGCCTTCAGCTGACCCCTGGGAAGCCATGTGCTGAACTGAGCGGTGCCCAGCCCGGACGGCAGCGTGGGCACCTTGATTCTGATTTTCTAACTACGACCCCACAGAAGTGTGTGGGTCTCATGAAGACTGGGAGTGCCTTCTGTTCTTAAATCCAGCTGCTTTTAAAAAATTAACATTTTATAATATCATTCCCTCTAAGGCAGGAAGGGAATGTTAGAAACCCAGCAGGTGCTGGGTCCCATGCCAGAGGCCCACGGAGGGCTTCCTTCTCTTTGGGGTGCCACCATAGCTCTTGGTGTCTGGGATGGGTGAGCCTCTGGCACCGCCAGGCCTCCAGCAGCCTCCTGACCCACCATCAGGGCTGAGGTCTCCGTAGTCTAGATCAGCAGTCGCCAACCTTTCGGACCTCATGGACCACCAGTGGTCTATGGACCACCAGTTGGCAACCACTGGTCTAGACCAAAGCAGCCAATCTGAAGAGCTTGCGACGTGGGAATGAGAAGGCCACCCCCTTAGCACTGGCTCCCCAGCATCTGAGGGAAGCAGAGGGCCAAGTAGGAGCAAACCTTTGAGTCATCGAGTCATCTCTGGAAACTAGAGGAAAGCAAGCCTGGAGGCTGCCTGGTAGCCTGTTGCTTGTTGTGAGATTTACCTATTGCTCCAGCTGAGCTTCTTCCTCTTGATGATTCACACCAAACCGGGCTTTAACGATAGACCAAACGAGACCGGAATGTGTACATTTCAACAGATCAGAAATTGCAAAATGCTGATGCCATTTACTGACATAGCACTAGACCCAAGGACTCCACTGGTATAAATATTTCCAGATTCTTTTGCATTTTAACAATAACAGAGAACGGTTAGAACAAAGGCGTGAGTACGGCATCTGCCATCGATGAAATGACATTGTCTGCCTGAGTGACAAATCAATCTATAGAGTGTGCTCCTTTTCCTATGCATTTTGTTTTTTAAAGTCATCTTTTTCAAAACTTGATGTTAAAAAAAAAAAGGTTTCTCAAAAGACAAAATATTTTGAGGAGCAAGTCTTGTGGAGGATGATCGTTCTTGCGGTTACTCCTGGCAGGTGGAGGGATCACCATGGATTCTGAGTGGGGGGCCAGGCATTTCCATGGGTCATCTCTTCTCCCACATGCGCAGGGACAGGGAGTGGTCGGAAAGTCTTTTTTAAACATGTTGGCAGAAGGGCACTATTCTTCAGCGATTTAGGGCCTGTGAAAACAAAGAGAGAGGTGATGGTCACTCCTTTTACTGGCACTGGAAACAGGAAGTCCATGAGTCATGTGCCTATTGTCCTTCTAAGTTTTCCAATTCTGGAGCCTTGCGCTCTTCTTTCTCAACTATTCTTCCTCCATGCCTGGGTCCTACACAGCCAGGGCATCTCCAAATACATAAATTTGTGACTGCATTGTGAATTGTGTCTCTCAAACCCTTAGATCCATGGCATCTGTCCTCTTCCTGTCCCCCAGAATCCCCAGTCACATATCATCTTCCCAACAGAAATACAAAAAAGGTTTCCTCTGGCTATGAATTCGAATGTTCTGAATTTTGGGGGAAATTTTAATAAAGAGGAGGAATTCATTCTCATCAGTAGCCAATGCTAGGAGTACACTACCATGTGTGTAGATGTATCCAGGGGAGGATGGGGGGAGGGACCCCATCCCAGCAGAATTTCTCATCACTATGAGACCTGGCCCCACAGCAGATGGTCTTTTGGAAACTTCCCACCTCTGATGATCAGGAGCAGGATGGTGAGGTGTCAAGTTCAAACTTGGTTTGGGTTTTCTCTCAAGTCATTAGTTGGAAAATTAAGACAAGAGGTCGAGTTTGGTAAGAGTTCAATGGAAGTCAACCATAGAGTCACCTCTGGCTATGACTCTCTTTTCTTAGGAACATGTAAGGCCCACGTACACACTTGCTCTTCTGGGGAAACTTCAGATGTAGGGCTTCTGGAGGCTGTGGTTTTTGACCTTGACCTTAATTTAAAGGTTTCCATTAGCTCAAAGGTCAGCGCTCTAGAAGTGACTACCTTCACTCATCTATCACATGGATGTAAGTTGTTTACTTACGAGTACCTTCCCGACATTTTTCGCACAAACACAACGATGATCCCAGCAATGAATCCAATGCCTAGTAAGACGCCAACTATGATTCCAATCAGGGTCGCAGTTGCAAAGCCATCTGAATGAGAGGGAAGAAACCATGAGCCCAGATAAAAAATACACCTACCATACAATGCATCACCAACAGCGCCACTGCCCTACTGTAGATAGGAATCATGTTCCATGCTGTTTATCTTGTATCCAGTGGAAGAGGAGAAACTCTGGACTACTCTAATCTCATCTAATGAATGGAAAGATTTCTGGGTTCCAAGAATGATGAAGTGTACCATTCATACAGCGTGGATTCACAATTAATCATTGGGTGGCGTTTGTGTACAGCTCTTAAGTTTGCCCCTATTTTCACTCTTAATAACAATAAACTGTGATTTGACATCATTCTCCACAGATGTAATTAAGTGAATAGACTCAGTTGTGGTTTGATTATTTTCAAATTCAGGCAATTCCCTTTTCTCTCTTAAAAGAAGTTTGAAACCTGTTTCTTGAGGGTTCTCTATTCTGCACTTGTTGACTACAATCCAGAAAAGAATGTAATCACAAAGATTAGGTTCAAAGAAACCCCCCACTTTTTTTTAAATCTAAAAAGAATAGTTTGATACCCAAACCTAGCTTACCTTTTGCACCTGTTGTCTGTGTGTCTTCTGTAAAGAGAAATGTAATGATATAGAATTATTAGGATTTAATAACTGTAATTTAACAACTGGCAAAAGATGAGTTTACCCTAAGAGGAAGGTAGCAAAGCAAAAGCAAAGAAGATAATGTCTTAAATAAATTAAATCAGAGGATTTTTAAGCAAGCTTTGACATGATCCTGTCTTCAAAACTATTATTACTGAATTTATGAACACTTCTTCATGCCTATGAGTCCAAAGTACTTTTGTATATATTACTTTTCTGCTATCAATTCAAGGCAACTGGCCCACGGAGGTCTTAAATAAATGATTAGAAAGTTTCAGAGCTTAGGGTAATAAAGAATCCAAGGCTGTTGATTCTTGGTCCAATGTCAAGGTCATGGAAAACTCACCCACTGTGATCAGGTCTGTTTTGAAGAATTTTCATTTTGAGAGCAATATGCTCTAGTTTTGGAAGGTGTGGCCAAGACTGAGATTTGTCTTTTGATATTAATTCCCTGCCTTTTTTAAAAAAAAGCAAAATTCACATCTTACAGGGCAGTAGCAACATGCCCAGTGCAGTTTAATGAAAGAATACACACTTTGTATTCATGCCTCTGTGATTTCAGGATTTCTACCTGCAGCCAAACCTAGTTCAATAGTTGCAATGTGAATATTTTCATTTACCTATGACATGGGTACTAGTTATTTACTTACAAGTATCTTCCTGTAAGTAAATAAGAAAATGGCGAGTTTCAGATAATTTTACAATCTCTATTTAAAGGTGTTTTGTTTTGTTCTCGCCCATTAACCTCTCTGTAGAGAGTCCTTAACTCCTCTGGGGGAGGTATTTGTTTATCTAGTTTGCAAGTGGAGAAAAATCAAGGTGCCTTGATTTCATGATACAATGGAGAGAAGTGAACTAGTCGGCCCTTCCCTACAACCTTAGCTCACACCTTGCAAAATACAGATACCCAAGAAGGTTCTTAATGAAAGATGAAACCAGCCAGCTATCATCTACAAAACGCTTGCTTTCCATAATGGTTGGGTTTGAAAGAAGCCATCCCTTTGTCTCCAAAAAGACACCTTTTCAAGAGGGGCCCAGAGTAGGTAGGGGTCTCCCGGTGTGAGCTGAACCTAGGCTTGAGAGCACTCACATGGAGCTCAAGTGGATGATGCTATCCCACATAAACATGTTTTGGAGGCTGCTGGATCTGAATCCTGCCCAGAACAACAGCATTGTCAAATCAACTCCCCCAATGTCATTCATCTCCAGTTGCCAAATACTGACAGAAATGGGTCTAATTGTTTGCTTATCATGTCTTCACACGGTGGCTGCCAATTCCAACCTCAGAACACGCCATCATCACCATCCATGACACCATGAGTTAGGAAATACCAAAAATAAAGTTTATGGAAGATTCCTTACTAAATTAGAACATATTAGCCCTGTCCTCCCTAGCTCCCTTGCAATTACATGACTGTGATCATAAAATGTGTCATAAATGTGAATATCGTCACACTTGGGCGTTTCATGGGAAAGACATCTGCTGCCCTAATGAAATGATCTCTTAAGAAGCCCAAACACTTAAAATTACATTTTAACTCATGTAAAAATTTCCCGGGCACTGAAATATGAAGTGGGAATGTACTGTTAGTCACGGGTTTTGTGATAGGGTGGGGGGTAGGGAACACCACCGAAGAGGAACCAGGAGTGTTTTTCAGGCAATTGAGAATTTTTTTTAAGGATTAGGAGAGGTATCCTGGCACGACCGAAAGAATACTCAACTTGAAAGGTTCCATTTCCTGCTGCCCATTAGGTTTTAACAATTTCATTATTTTCTTTCTCTTTTTTTTTGTAAACCCTCACCCAAGGATATTTTTCCATTGATTTTTAAAGAGAGTGGGGAGAAGGAGAGACAAAAAGAGAGAGGAAGAGAGAAACATAGATCTGAGAGAGACACATCGATTAGTTGGCTCCCACCCACGCTCCAACCAAGGCTGGGATTGAGCCTGCAACCAATGTACATGCCCTTGACCAGCACTGAACCAGGGGCCCTTCAGTACACAGCCAGTGCTCTATCCACTGAGCCAAACTGGATAAGCTGTTAAACAGGTAATGCTCCATTTCTTTAGCATCTTGGGGTGACTGTTAAGCTTTATTTTCAAAGCACTTTCAGTAAGGTTTTTTCTTCTATTGTGGTAAAATATACATAACTCAAAATTTACCTTCTTCATCATTTCTGTGCACAATTCAATGGTAGAAAATACATTCATATTGTTGTGCCATCATCACCAACATCCATCCCCAGAATTCATCTCACAATACTAATATTATGAACCTATTAAACAATAACTCCTTCTCCCTAACTCCAGACAACCATTCTTCTACATACTGTCTCTATAATTTTGACTATTTTGTATAGTGTACCCCATCTAAGTGAGATCCATCATCTGCCTTTTGGTGACTAGCTTATTCTAATTAGCATAATGTCTCAAGGTTTACTCATTTGTACTATGTGTCAATTTTACTCCTTTTACAAGCTGAATAATATTCCATTGTATGTATTCAAGGTGCCTTGATTTTGTTTATCCATTCATCTGTCAATAAGGTCCACATTTCAGCTACAGTAAATAATGTTGCTATGAATATAGGTGGACAAATATAAAGGTGTTGTTGTTGTTTTAATCCTCACCTGAGGTCATATTTCTATAGAAGGGGAATGAGAGAGAGAAACATCCGTTGGCTGCCTCCTGTAACACCCCACGCAACTAGAGATGGAACCTGAAACCTGGATAAATGCCCTGATTGGGCATTGAACTGCCATCTTTCAGTGTACGAGACAATGCTTCAACTAACTGAGCCACTCCAGCCAGGGCTAAAGCATTTTTTTAAAAATCCTCAGAAGTGCTATACACTTTGTAAAACCAGATTGGCTTTGGGTTTGGAAATGTATACTGACACTAAAGAATAACCTTCTAGTCCTAACCTGACTCTGTGTATAGAGTGTCAGCCTGTGGACTCGGGTCCCAGGTTCGATTCTGGTCAAGGGCATGTACCTTGGTTATAGGCACATCCCCAGTAGGGGGTGTACAGGAGGCAGCTGGTAGATGTTTCTCTCTTATTGATGTTTCTAACTCTCTATCACTCTTCCTTCCTCTCTGTAAAAAAATCAATAAAATATATTTGAAAAAAGAATAACTTTCTTGATGTTCAGCTGTACTAAGCAAAGTCTTTGTGTTTCCTTTCATTTAAAGATGGAAATACCTATCACTTGTTCTCAAGGCAGAGAACTCTGTTCAGCATCCCAATTTTATCTAGATAAAATGATTTATACAAAATAGCTCAAGTTAGTAATCACTCATTGCAGTTATGGTTAGTTCCTTTTCTCGTTCACCCCTATATACTACAAAATTAGGGCATATTTGTTTTAAAAAGGACTCAATTACTTTTTTTTTTTTAAAAAAAGCTCTAGAAATAGGAAGCTATCTCTTTCTATTGCTGAGTTGTAATGGCAAGGATCTGTCCTTGATTTGGCAGGGATGGTCCAAACCTCATACTCATGGCAAGGACCCAACGTTCTCCTCTCTAGTTTCTCTCCAAGATATTCCACTCATAAATTGCAGGTGTCAACCGTGTATCACAAGCACAACCCCAAATCCTGGGAAGAAAAGATTCCTGCCCCGTGGATAGGGACATGAATTTCTTATAAGATGGCAAACAGTATTGTAGAACCCAATGATATTTACAGAGGTTGGCTGAGTTTTATGCTTTTAGGTAAATACACAAAGTTCTTAGTGTAGCATTCTCCCCACTTAACTCATCTTGCCCTGGTGGGGGTATTACACTTGTTCTCAGGGCAGACAACTCTGTTCAGCAGCCCAATAAATCAAATTGGACTTAGCAACCCTAATACATCGAGTTCTGAAACTACCACATAAAGCTTGGTTTGGAATTCACTCTCGAGTTCCAAAAATATGCCCTGCTGATTATTACATGTGGTCATGGTTTCTGTAGTGTAATGACTGCAAAACAAGATCAATCCGTGTTAGGGTGACTGGGTTTCTTACCTCTGGGGTGACTAGTGGCCTCATTCAAGGCTGTGGTGCTCTGGGCTTCTTGGGTGCTTTTGAAAGTTGGCAGGTCTTCTGTAGGAGTGTCTGTACGCTTTGTATCGGTAGGCACCTATTGGAGACGTAAATGAAGCAAAACAGAAATATAACATCGTATTTTAAAATATATACGCGGTCTTGTAATAGAAAAGAATACAGTAGGTCCTCGGGTTACATCGGAGATCCTTTTCTACTTCTCGATGTAACGCGATTTTTGGCATAAGTCAGAACCCACCTACATCACTCATATGGAGCACACACACAGCAGTAACGAAGTGAAACAGTTAAAACCGTTTAAAAGAAAGATAACAATTCCTGACCTTTACTTGTGGTAAGTAAATAATAATAAAAAATAAAGCACATATGTACATATGTCGAAATGGTGGAACTTCTTTTTTTAATAAATAAATGTGAAATGGCAATGTATCCACAAAATGACATACATCAAGCCTGAGGTAACCTGAGGACTGTCTGTATATGGTAGTGGCATAAATATATGAAATCTATGATGACATAAATTTAAAGTGGAAACCAGAAAGCAAACCAACAGACTAATGGGGGCATGAGTAAAACCACGCCTCCAGAAATGAATACCGAGTGTTTACTTCCATGGGTTTTAATTCTTCAGAAAATAAATGATCGCTAAGCTTTAATTCTTCCTCTCCCTTGAATTTGAATGGCATTTCCTCCCTGCAACATTTTGGGGACATACATGATGTTGTATCAGACTTTAATGCCCTCCCTCTCCCAATAACAGTAATAGCTAACCTTTTTAAAAATGTACCATGTGCCATCCCCTTTAAATACCTCATTTACTGCACACACACACACACACACACACACACACACACACACAAAACCCAACAAAAACCCACCAGAAAACAAACAAACAAAAAACCCCTATGAAGTAGATCTTATTATTAGTCCTACAGGCTTAGAGAGGTTCGAAAATATGCCCAAACTCACATAGCCAATAAGTGGCAGAACAAGACTTGGAAGTGGTTCTGTGGGCTCCAAAGTTTAGGCCAACGTAACATTCACAAATATGCTAATAAGCACCCGCAAAAATAGATAAATGGGACCTCATCCAATTTAAAAACTTTGTGCATCCAAAGACACAATCAACAGAGTGAAAAGGCAACCTAGGGAATAGGAGAGAGTATTTGCAATTCGTATACCTGGTAAGGGTGGAAAGAAACCCTACAACTCCACAATAGGAAACCAAATAACCTGAGGGCTTTAATACAATAGCCATCAAGTATATGAAAAGATTCTTAATATCATTAATCACAGAGAAATGCACATCAATACCTCAAAGAGATTATCATTCACACCTGTTGTCATGGCTACTAGCAAAAGAACAGAAAACACTGTGCTGGCAAGATTGTAGGGAAATCGGAACCATTGTGTCCTGTTAGTATAAGTGGAAGTGGTACAACCATTAGTGAAACAGGATAGAGGTTCTTCAGAAAAATTAGGAATATAATGACCATATAATCCAAAAATCCCACTTCTGAGTATAGACCCAAAGGAACTGAAAGGAAGGTCTAGAGATATTTGTACACCCACGTTCAAAGCAGCATTATTCATAATAGCCAAAAGCAACCCAAAGTCCAACAACGCTGAGCAATAAAAATGGCATATAGCCATTTGATGGCATATTCTTCAGTCTTTAAAAAGAAGGAAATTTGGACACATGCTACAACATGAATGAACCTTGAGGATATTAAACAATTGAAATAAGCCCGTCAGTCACTAAGAGACAAATGTGGTGTGATGCCACTGACAGGAGGCACTCAGAGCAGTCAGAATGGAGATGAAAAGCGGAATGGTGGTCAGCAGAGAGTGGAGGGCGGAGGAAAAGGTGAGTTGTTCAAAGGATGCAGTTTCAGATTTGCAAGATGAAGACAGTCTGGAGATCGGTTTCACAAGATGAATATACTTAATACTTCTGCATTGTGGGTACACTTAAAAATGGTTCAGCTGGCCCTGGCCAGGTGATTCCAATGTTTAGAGCGTTGTTCCATACGCTGGAAGGTTGCAGGTTTGATTCCCAGATAGGACATAACCTAGGTTGTGAGTTTGATCCCAGGTTTGGTGCATACAGGAGGCAACTGATTAGTGTTTCTCACATCAATGTTTCTCTCCTCTCCCACCCCCGTCTGTCTGTCTGTCTCTCGCCTCCTTTATCTCTCTCTAAAATCAATACACATATCCTCAGCTGAGGATTTTTTTTAAATGGCTCAGATGGTAAATTTTACTAGTATGTTATGTGTTCTTTAACATAATAAAAATTTGCTATTGAGTATCCACCATATGCTTCACATAGTTCTCAACCCTGGGGAATAGTCTTAAACAGGGGCTGGCATACTTTTCTGTAGAAGGCCAAATGGTAAATATTTTCTCTGTTGTAACCAACTACTCAACTCTACTCTTAGGGTATGAAAGCAGCCTGAGATCATTCTTAGCTGAGTAGGCACTGCTGTGTTCCGGTAAAACCTTATTGACAAGAACAGGGGGTGGGCCCAATCTGGTGAGTAGTTTGCTGTCCTCTGACCGAGAGAGTCACTCCTGAGGGTGAGGATGGAATTCCTTTAGGCGTCTTGAATATAATGAGCGAACTTAAGAATCATGAAAAAAAAAATCAACCATGGACCGATCTGGGGAGTATTTAAAACAGAGCAAACAGAAACCTAAGTTGGAATAAGTTCAAAGGTCAGACAGGCCAACATGGCTGCAATAGAGAACTCAGAGGGACAGTGGTGCAACAGGATGTCACAGAGGTGGGCAAGAGCCTCTGTCCCATGTCATCACATTAAAAGCTCCTCAAGGGTGGAAGGTGTGGCCTACATCGCTCCTCAATGCCTGGCATCTGGTCTTGCCCACGGCAGGGGCTTAAGATATGTATGACCTGATTAAAGGTCATTAGGTGGGAATGTGTCAGTTGGGACTCCACATAGCCGACACCAGTATGGTCTGTGGGTGGCTTCTAGTCAGTGCTCATTACCAGCCACAGTACGACGGGAAGTTGTGAATACATATCTAGAAACGTTTACAGCAATCCAAGACGTGCCTTGTATTGACACATGGGCTACAGTAGACTGGACATGAATAAACCGACCCCCTTACCAGTGTGAGAAGCCCTGACGGAGACACTCGAAGCACCTGTGATCAGCACACCAGGGACCTGCCGGCTGGATGAAACTGGGAAGTCACTTTTGTTGCAAGCCACGTGACAACTCCTCTGTACGGTCCCGCTGATTACATATATACACATATAAATATATTTATACATATATGTCCTTGCATGTGATTGCATGCTTACAAACCAAACTCCTCTCTTCCTGGGACACTCACCTGACTTGTGAAGCCAGCAGGCTTATGGGACTGTTCATTGGTAGCTGGGGTCACCATGCCATCTTCCATACTTGGGGTCGTAGCACCATCTTCTGGCAGGACTAGGCTGGCTACAAAGGAAAGACCCAGTCAGAGCTCATGGTGGCTGGAGTGCGGGCAGACCTACCGGACTGGCTACAGTGAGATGATTTTTCCCCATTTCTTTTTGGGATTTGCTGTCACACTTCCCGCTTAGCACAAACCATTCTCCTCGCTGCACCTCTGGCGCATCCGATGGCCTGGCTGTCGTCATTGCCCAGGAAAGGAGGGTGGAGAGAGGAAAAAGCTGAAGCAGCCAGCCCCTCCTTGATATCCCCCTGGGGTGGCCTGTACGCCTCTCCTTTTCAGGTGCTATTTCAGATGGCGAAGTAATGTACTCAGGTTACTGGAATATCACGTAGACCTGGAAAAATTCTAAATTATAGGCACCTCGGGAGAGTTCCAAAACCACTTTGCAGGCTCTACCTCCAACCTACTGAATCAGAAACGTCCAAAAAGCAGAGTCTCCAGGTTTCCAAAGTCAAGTTGGCTCTGCATTTAACTTCAAGACTGCTGCCTTCCTGAATGAGTAGCACTGGCTTTGACACCTGATTACATAGAGTACAACATCCTATCTTACCGTGGGGCTAATGTCTGCAGGGGAAGGTCAGCAATATACTGAAGGATGCCAGCGATAACTAAGTGAATCTCTGTGCACCAAAAGCTACGCTGCTGAGAAACCTCACTGGCCCTGGCCCTGGCCCTCCTGCATTAACTCTGGGTGAATGACCCTGTTGTGCCAAAGAAAAGGTTTCCGGAGGAGCAGGGGATAGCAAATTCTAAAACCAGGCAGAGAACAGCTTAACAGTGGCCTCTTCTTCAACCTGTATCCCACTGATCTGAGCTAGTCCTTACCAAGCCAGAGCACCATCTCAACTCACCAGATAACCCTTTCGCTAGTTAAACATCTGACTCACCGGCCACAGGCTCCGTCCGCAGGCTCGGAGGGGCTCTGGAAATCCCATGACTAAGTACAGTTGCAAAATAAGGGAGCACACGCATCCCAGGAGCAGAGGGAGGGGTGCTTGGGGACTGCTTTGAGGATGTAATTAAAGAGCAGATGTCTGGAACCAGGCCGTGCTCAAGTCAAAGTCAGCCGGCAGCCCGTCCTTGCTTTAAGATGCCTATTCCTCCCGATGCTTCTTGCCTGCCCAGCCACAGGCACCGCTAATAAATATTTGATCACAGCGTCTTTGCTGAGGCAGAGGGAGAAAGCCGCTAGAGCAAATTCGTTTGTTCTCCCTGCAACTAGTTCTATTCCAGTGCTGCCAATCAATCTCTTTGGATGAACCGGAAGAGTATGCATTTTTCATCTGGGTGGCAAAAGCCTTTCACCAGTTAGCAATAACTGAATAACTCAGCGCATGCAAATGGTTGGTCTTCCCTCTAAGCCATTTGCTGGGGGGGGGGGGGGTGGGGGGGGTTGGAAGGAGTGGGGCAGTGATTGGCTCCCAGGAGGATTTAGGCCTGTGCTGTAGGCAGATGATGAATGTATTAATGTATTCTCAGGAGGTAAATATCCCTCTGGCTGGCAAGTAGTCCTAATTAAAAACAAACAAACAAAACACACACAAAAAAAAAACCTAAATATGCTATTTTCTTTTCTCCCTCTCTTGCTTTGAGTTCAATTAACAGGTCATTAATGTAAGAAAATGTTTCCTGGCGCTGTTCAGCAACATTACGTGCTATGGGGCATCTTCTAACTTAAAAAAAAAAAATTACCCTTGCTTTAAAAGAGAAAGAAAAATAGTACTGAATGAAGCTGGTCTGAATTCTTTCGCAGAAAGTTCAGTTCATTGAAAGCAGAACGATAAAAATTCCTCTGGTTCTTTCCTCCGCTTGGCCGGCAGAGCCCGGCACTAAAGCCGCTCTGAATGGACAAAGGGCGTTTTTATGAATGACACTCGTGATTAAGATGCACGTCCTTTTTGTCTCAGGCCCTGGCAAGCTCTTGGCTCCATGGGAAAGGTGATCTTTAACAAGAGATCCTCAGCTGTCCCTCCCCTTAGGCTAAAGGCTTTCCTGCGCATCTCATTCCCCCAGCCGGCATTTGCCATCCTTTCCCCTTGAATGTTGAAATTCAAATCACAGTGTGGATGCCTGGGCCCTCCAATCCTGCTTCCTTCCTGAGAGACATGTGCGCACAGGCAACACACACACACACACACACACACACACACACACACAACTGTTTACATAGGTGCAGTGAGGAGAGTGCAATTGCAGGAGCAGTGTGTCCTCATACTCACGTGAATGAACGCCTTTCCTGTCACACCCAGCCTCCCCCAGCCTCCCCCAGCCTCCCCCACTCTCCCCCAGCCGGGGCACAGAACCAATGGAAGTTCCCAAATGCGGTGCCAACCCATCCATTTACTTAGGACTATTTTTGTGTGTGATGTTCTTTAAAAATCTAGGCCGTTTATACTGCCTGTGAGAAGATGGTGTGGAGAAATCAATTTCACCTTAAGGTTCTTAAGTTTGAGAGCAAACAAGAACTAAAGAGATGCTTAATGGTAGGAGAGTGCTAATTGTGAATCGTTGTAATCTTGGCATTAAATAAATGATTCTGTGTATATGTATGGGATGGCATTTCTTTTAAAATATCTCGGAATTTAAATGTAATGCTAAATCACGCTGTTTGCAGTATCCCAAATGCTTAATTGAAATCTTTGAATAAGTGCTTTCAATCCTCTGCTTTTACTGACATTTCTTTGATTAGCAGTGGTGAGCTGTTTCATCTGTGGGCCATCAGAAATACCTTTGTAACCATTTTTCTCTTTGGTATTCTTGTTTTTTATAGTTTTTTAGATTTTTTAAAAATATAGTTTATTGATATTTTACCGAGAGGAAGGGAGAGGGATAGAGAATTAGAAACATGGATGAGAGAGAAACATCGATCAGCTGCCCACTGGGGATGTGCCCACAACTAAGGTACATGCCCTTGACCAGAATCAAACCTGGGACCTTTTCAGTCTACAGGTAGACGCTCTATCCACTGAGCCAAACCGGTTAGGGCTAGATTTTTTTTATTTTATATATAACCTTAAGAATATATTCCCTGAAATAAATGCTTCAAACATTTTACTCTTTTGTAAACAGTGAGTTTGTTTGCTAATCACATGTATTAAGCTTGTTTTGTCTCCCTGATGTCACAATTACCAACCCTACTGTATATTCACCTATATTTTCCTTATGGTTTAGTTTTTTTAATTATTGTTTTAAGTATTACATATGTCTCCTCCCCCCCGCCCTGCATTGATCCCCTCTTCACCGGGCCACTCCTGCCCCCCCCAGGACAAGCCCCCACTGCCGCAGCGTTCATGTCCATTGGTTATGCTAATATGCATGCATACAAGTCCTTCCACTGATCTCACCTTCCCCCCTCCCCCTGCCTTCTCTCAGACATCAGAGCGTTGTTCAGTGTTTCTTTGTCTCTGGGTCTATTTTTGTTCATCAGTTTATGTTGTTCATTATATCTTACAAATGAGTGAGATCATGTGATATTTATCTTTCTCCCACTGGCTTATTTCGCTTACCATAATGCTATCCAGGTTCATCCATGCTGGTGCAAATGGCAAAAGTTGCTTTTTTTTGTATAGCAGTGTAATATTCCATTGTGTAGATGTACCACAGCTCTTTAATCCACTCATCTGCTGATGGGGGCTATTTCCAAATTTTAACATACAAATTGTGCTGCTATGAACATAGGGGTGCATGTGTCCTTTCTGATTGGTGTTTCTGGTTTCTTGGGATATATTCCCAGAAGTGGGAATACTGGGTCAAATGGGAGTTCGATTTTTAGTTTTTTGAGGAAACGCCATACTGTTCCCACAGTGGCTGCAATAGTCTGCACTCCCACCAGCAGTGCAGGAGGGTTCCTTTTACTCCACATCCTCACCAGCACTGGTCCTTTGTTGATGACGGTCATTCTGACAGGTCGAAAGTGGTACCACATTGTCATTTTGATTTGCATCTCTCAGATGATTAGTGATTTTAAGCATGTTTTCATGTCTCTTGGCCTTTGTATGTCCTCTTTCAAAAAGTATCTATTTAGGTCCTTTGCCCTTTTTTTAAAATTAGATTATCTTCGTTAAGTTGTATGAGTTCCCTGTAAATTTTGGAGATAAACCTTATCTAAGATAGCACTGGCAAGTATATTCTCCCATGCAGTAAGCTTTCTTGTTGTTTTGTTGATGGTTCCTTTTCCTGTGCAGAAGCTTTTTATTTTGAGGTAGTCCCACTTGTTTATTTTCTGCTTAGTTTCCATTGCCCTAGGAACTGTATTGATAAAGATATTGCTATGGCATAGGTCTGCTATTTTATTGCCTATGGATTCTTGTAAGATTTTTCTGGTTTCCTGCCTTATGTTTAAGTCCTTTATCCATTTTGAGTTTATTTTTGTGTATGGTGTAAGTTAGTGTTTTAGTTTCATCTTTTTGCATGTATCTGTCCAATTGTCCCAGCACCATTTATTGAAGAGACTGTCTTGACTTCATTTATGCTCTTGTCTCCTTTGTCAAATATTAATTGAGTATAATGGCTTGGGTTGATTTCTGGGTTCTCTGTTCTGTTCCATGATCTATCTGCCTGTTCCTGTGCCAGTACCAGGCAGTTTTGAGAACAATGGCTTTGTCTGTAGCTTGATATCTGGTATTGTAATCCCTCCAACTTTGTTCTTTCTCAGGATTGCTGTGGCTATTCGTGTTTTTATTTTTATTTTTATTCCATACTAGAGGCCTGATGCATGAAGATTCATGCAAGAACGGGCCTTCCTTTCCCTGGCTGCTGGCACTGCCTTCACTCCAGCTGGAGCCACCTTTCCACCTTTGCTCTGGGTCGGAACTACTTTCCCATACTGCCCAGAGCCCTGGAGTGGCTGGGGTGAAGTGGAAGCATCCCGCTTGGCACCTGTGTATGAAAATCACTCGCCATCTTTGTTGGGTTAATTTGCATCCTCACTCCTGATTGGTTGGTGGGCATTGTGAAGGTATGGTCAATTTGCATCTTTCTCTTTTATTAGTGTAGATGAATTTTTGGAGAGTGTTCTGGGTCTGTAAAATATACCACTGGTATTTTAATGGGGATTGCATCAAATTTATAAATTACTTTGTGTAGTATTGACATTTTAATGATGTTGATTCTACTAATCCATGAACATGGTATTTTCTTCCATTTGTTTATGTCTTCCTCTATCACTTTTTTCAATGTCCTGTAGTTTTCCGAGTACAGGTCTTTTACCTCCTTAAGTTTACTCCTAGGTATCTTAATGTTTTTTGTTGAGATGGTAAATGGGATTGTTTTTTTAGTTTCTCTTTCTGTGAGATCATTATTGGGGAGGCCTAGTCCTGGAGGATTCTGCAAGAAAAGGGTTTTGATTTCATCTGGAGTCATTTGATTTCTTTTCGAGGTGGCATAACCTGAGTCCAAGAGGCCACTCTGGGTGCCGTGTGAACAGAGTGTGCGTTTTGAGGATTATGCTGGGGTCAGACTGGAACAGGGGGTCGCTTAAGCTACTTCTGTCCTCCAGACAGGAGTGGCAGTGCTTGCACTAGGGCAGTGGTGAAAAGGAAGAAAGTAACTGGTCAGGTAATGGCTGGGAAGTGTCTGAAGTATTACCCAGCAATGAGAAATGGACACAAAATCTCAGAACCAAGAACTCATTTCCCACCTGTCACAGCTCTGGTAACATTTCACTGGATGTTTGAGTGAAGCAGGATGTTCCTACATGATGCTCAGTCCTGTAACGGGCTCCTTCTATTTTATAAGGAGAGCTCCAAAAGTCCCGCACCTACGCCTCTGTCCGGTTCTCCCCACGTGAGGGACACCACGCTGCTGTCTCCTTTCTGTGGACCCGAAGCTTCGGGATCGGACGGCTCAGGAGCCGCTTGGACAGTGTTTTGCCTTGAGGAGGGAAGGTGATTTTAAAAATAAGGAAGCCACAAACCCAGTTACTGTTGGGGTTTTCAGAGAAAACCTGTGGTGTTAGCCCACGGGTGAAGGCATCTTGCCTGCTGCCTGGTGATGTCTGGCATCTTCAAGCTGCTCCAGCATCTAGATACACAACACGCCTTTGAAGATGGTTGACTGCGTGGCCTGGGAGTGACTTTGGTGGCCATTGAAAGCAGACTCTCTCTTTTGTTTTGTTTTTTTCCTTTCAACATCCTAGGAAGTTCTGGTTTTCCCCTGTAGGAGCCTTAATAAACATTTAATCCTAGCATCCCCCACAGTTACATTTGGGATGAAGTAATGCTGCGGGGAGGGAGTGCCAACACATCTATTTGAGAAACAAAAACAAAAATGCTCAAGTCTCTTCCTTCATCCAGACACAGGCTTTGATGCATGATTTCTCCACCCTGTTTCAATACTGTGCTCAGAAGCCTGAAAATCAACACCCCTTTCTCCCCTCTCCACCTGGAGAAAGACGCCAAACCCCAACATTTCCCAGGGCCCTGAGGACCCCCCCACTGGTACAACCCTTCTCTTCAATTCCCAGCGTGCCCTTTAGCTGCTGATCACCACGCAGTGGGTTCTGTGATGGGCAGGAAGGTGTCTACTCTGCTTTGATTTACCACATCTTTCGAGTTGCTCCTCGTGTCCTGCAGGCTGCCCGCCTCCTCCCCTTGTGCGGACGCCTTTCTTTGAAATACTGGAAGCCACACCCCGGCCCAGAGCTGTGTGCCAGACCCTCAGCTCCCGGCAGACCGTGGGTTGCGGTCAGTACGATCCCTGATGTGGCCAGTGGGTTTCCCCTCCACCCTCTCCATGGCTCCTGATAGATGGCTGACTGGATCAAAGGTTTGGCCATGGAAAAACCTAGGCAACTCCGAGAAGGCTTGGCCCTGCTCCTCGGGGTCGCACAGAGATGGCACTCCCTCAGTCTTCCTCTGGGCGGCAAAAGGCTCCCTACAGCCCACACCGTCACATGCCCCGGGGCCTGGCACCAGGGTTCGCACTTCATAGACGTTGCTCAGCAACTGACTGAAAGAGCACACCTCCAGCCAAGAAGGATATTTCTCTTCAATGATACCTTAGAGCAGGGGTGGGGAACCTTTCTTCTGCCAAGGGCTCTTTGGATATTTATAACATCACCCGAGGGTCATACAGAATGATCAGCTTAAAAATGAGCCCAATGTATTTGGGCAAACATGTAATGAACTCGCCCCTAATGCCTTGGCAGGGTCAGACCAAATGACCTGGGGGGCCTTATCCTCCTGTGGGCTGGATGTTGCCCACACCTGCCTTATCTATAATAATGAAAGGGTAATAGGTTAATTAGGCTGGATGTCATTCCGGACATCCTGTCCTTCCCCGACGAAGGCGGAGCCAGAGCGAAGTCCGGGTCCCAGATGCCTGTTGGTGACCAGAGGGAAGCCTGGGTCCTGGGTGCCAGAGGGAAGCTGGTGTCAGCAGCTAGGGGGAAGGAAGGCCTACTCTTGCACGAATTTTGTGCACTGGCCTCTAGTATGATAATTAATATTCCTGCCATTGTCCACTGTGCTTCACCCAGGAGCTGTTAGTACCTCTCCCCTAGAAAGAGACAGCATGGCGGACCTGGTCAGCTCAATGATTGAGTGCTGACCTATGAACTGGGAGGTCGTGGTTCAATTCCTGGTTGGGACACATGCCCAGGTTGTGGACTCAATCTCCAGTTGGGGGCATGTAGGAGGCAGCTAATCAATGATTCTCTCTCATCATTGATGTTTCTATCTCTCTCTCCCTCTCCCTTCCTCTCTGAAATCAATAAAAAAATATTTTTTTGAGAGAGAGAGAGAGAGAGAGAAAGGAAGAGAGAGAAGACAGAGACAGTGTGGCTGAAAACACAACAGTTCACCTGGAGGGTGGACTTTACTGCTCTGAGGTTTGCTCTTTAAAGAGCAGCAGCCTGTCCACTCACAGTGTCAGGTCCCATCAGCCCCTGCATGCCAAGGCCACAGGGAGCCCTGCCTGCCTGCCCGCCTGCCTGCTGTGGCACTGGGGGCATGCGCCTCTCTGTAAAAATCAAGAGACCATGCCAGGCTGAGGCGATCAGACAAGTTCGCTAGTTCCTCCAGAGACCTCAGAAGAAATGCTACATGTTAAGATTTGGAGCAGCTGGTACCCCCTGACGTTAAGGAGGGGTAGGTCCAGGCACCCAGGGGGCAATTTTCTTTGGGTTCTGGGTGGGGCAGCCCCTCTGAGCCAGCTCCCAAAGCGGAAAGCAGCATTCTGCAGGCCTCTGCGGTGGATCATGGCCAATAAAGAAAGGAGAGGGACAACCCTGACTGGTGTTGTTCAGTGGTTACAGTATCAGCCTGAGCACTAGAGGGTCACACGTTTGAATCTCAGTCAAGGGCATATACCTTACCTTGGTTGCAGATTCAACCGCAGTCCAGGACTGGTCATGGTGTGTGTGTGTGTGTATGGTGGGGGGGGGGGGGGGGAGCAACTAATCAATGTATCCTTCTCACAGTGATGTTTCTCTCTCTCCCCCTTTTATTCTGGCTAAAAATCAATGAAACAATATCCTTACTCCTTGAGGACTGAAAAAAAGTAAGAAGGAGAGGGACCAATAGTGTCTGGGAACTCACTTTTTAAAAAATATATATTTTATTGATTTTTTTACAGAGAGGAAGGGAAAGGAATAGAGTTAGAAACATCGATGAGAGAGAAATACTGATCAGCTGCCTCCTGCACACTCTCTACTGGGGATATACCTGCAACCAAGGTACATGCCCTTGACCAGAATCAAACCTGAGAACCTTAAGTCCGCAGGCCGATGCTCTATCCACTGAGCCAAACTGGTTAGGGCTGGGGATTCACTTTGTATTTCAATGGCAGGGACTCCCACCGAATCACTGGCAGGGGAGGGGACAGGACGTTTGATCCCTAAGGTATGGATACCAGGCCTGCTGACCACATCCCTTCTTTCTCCTTTGTGATGGGGCGAAAGGAACAGAGATCTACTGTGTGCCTTCACAAGTCTTTGCAATCAATGTCCAGGACCATCCATTATATTTCAAGAATGGCTGCTATTTATGAAATTTACAAGAGAATAGCCAAAACATGGTGCCGAGCATTCTCTTGTCATCTCTCCCAAAGCCTTGCAAGGGAACACCATCCTCATTTTGAGGATGAGGGTGATGAGGCTGAGAGGCAACCACCCATGTAGCCAGCCAGTGGCGATGCCGAGATCAGACACCAGGCTCTGCCAGACTCCAAAACCCCTGCTCTAACCACTGTCCAACACCACCCTCGCATGGACCGGTCACTTTTCCGCGGGTCCCTCTCGTCCCATTCCTCTCTCCCCTCCATACGAAGGGCCCGAGTAGAACCGGAGCAGCCCTCATTGTGGGTTATAGATGCCCAGGGCACCGGATGGTTCATCTTTCAGCTCCATCCAAACCCTTCCTCCTCTCTACCTGATCCAGCTAAAGTACCTCTTCCTTCAGATCCCTCCCCAGGGGCCAGGAGAAAGTACGCTCCTCTAAACTGGTCTGGGACTGGATAACACTGGCACCCACTGTCTTCTCCCAGCTAGCATCAGTGGGCTACGTGTGGGCCACGTTCCCTTCGGCTGTGGGCTCACGGCCCTGCCACGAGCACGCCTCTGTTTGCTGAATGAATGAATCCATGAACAGTCACCCTCTTCAGGGCTCCCGGACGTGAATCAACTTGGCCACTCACCCCCAATCACAATCAGGGCTCAGAACTCCTCCGATGGTAAAACGAGAGGGCTGTTGGTGGTAACCTCAACCGAGATTACTCAACCTGTGGGGAGGTTTCTCTCTTGACCAAGAGCGGAATGTTCTCCGTGAGAGGAAATGAATTCACAGCCTGTCACCTGGAGTCAACACCTCTGTAAGAACTTTTCTGGACCTTGCCCGGCCGGAGTACCATACAAAGGAGCGCTTAGTGCTTGAAGAACCGAACGACAAAGCCTGCTTTGGACGTGCTGCCCTGGCAAAGCATCCCTCCGGGCGGCGGACTTCTGGGGAAAACACTGGCCATCTGCTGGGAAACAGCCTCTGCTTGACTCACCCCCTCAGCTGAGCAGGCCCCGATTTTGCAAGAGTGAGTGGAGGAGCCCGTTTGGATCTGACCTCACTGTCCACCCATCCGGCTCGCAGACGTCCAGCTGTGAGCCCAGGAGGACGAGGCCCTGCAGGAATGTGCAGAATGCGCTGAGTGTGTTTCCACAAGCTGCCCGTGGCCTTGATCCTAAGCCTGGCTTGGGAGTGTGAAGCGTGTGGCGGTAGGCTTGTAAAAAAAATAATTGTTCTTAGCTAGGGGGATCTCTCCGACTCTCCCTAGCAGCTCTTCCCCCTTTGTTCCCATAAATAGAAGTTTTGGGCAGTAAACTTTGTCTCCAGAGCATATTTCTGATGTCTGTTTAGTTTATTAGTGTCTCCCCAGGTACTCATCAGACACATTAAATCGATGTCTCACTAGTGCTTCAGCCTCACTGTGTCTATGACAGAGTGTATACGCTCCTGCTCCTTCTCAGCAGATTGATTCCTAACCTCTCCTGCCCCCTCCCTGAGTTCTATCATGCTCTTTCTTGTCATTCTTGCTCCAAGGCTTGGGTCACTGAGTTTCTTCCCGCCCCTCCTGCCACATGTTTACTCTGTACCAACCATGTGTTCTTTTAAGTGGTAAAAATGGATGACATGGGTCCATGGGTCCTCCTCTCTTCTCTAAAGGGCAAGAAACTCTTCTTCTCCTGTAGGGAAATACAGGAGAAAGACTAGCCATAGCAATCTTGGGAAAGAACACAGTAGGCCTCACATGTTCTGATTTCAACACTTACTACAAAGCTACCTAATCAAGATACTTTAATACTGGCATAAGAATAGATGTATAGATGAAGGAATAGAATGAAGACTCCAGAAATAAACCCCTATATATTAAAGTTAGCTCCAAATGAATTGGAGGCCTAAATGTAGGAGCTAAAATTATACAACTGTTGGAAGAAAGCATAAGAGTAAATCTTGGTGGCCTTAGATTAGGCAATCTTCCTAAGCAACAAAAGAGAAAAAAAATAGATAACGTGGACTTTATAAAAACTTTTAAAAGTTGCGTTTCAATGGATACTATAAGAGATTGAAAAGGTGCGTGGCTCAGAGGTTGAGCTTTGACCTATGAACCAGGAATTCATGGTTTGATTCCTGGTCAGGGCACATGCCCAGGTTGTGAGCTCAATTCCCAGGGTGGGGCATGCAGGAGGCATCCAATTAATAATTCTCTTTCATTACTGATGTTTCTTTCTCTCTCTCTATCCTCTCCTTTCCTCTCTAAATCAATAAAAATAGATTGTAAAAAAAGAGGTTGAAAAGACAACCCACAGAATGGAAGGAATCTTTGCAATTCATACATCTGATAAAGATCTAGGTCTAGCCCTGTCTGGTTTGGCTCAGTGGATAGAGCATCGGCCCTTGGACTGAAGGGTCCCAGGTTCGATTCCAGTCAAGGACATGTACCTTGATTGTGGGCACATCCCCGGTGGGGAGTGTGCAGGAGGCAGCTGATCGATGTTTCTAACTCTCTATCCTTCTCCCTTCCTCTCTGTAAAAAAATCAATAAAATATATATTAAAAAGAAAAAAAAAGATCTAGGAATAGGTTTTAGATTATACAAAGAACCCTATGTAACAAAAGGCTAATATGCAAATAGGCCGAATGGCAGAACAACTGGTTGCTATGACGCGCTCCGATCACCAGAGGCTATGCACACCAGTGGCGGGTGTCAGCAGCAGGTAGCAGAGTGCAGAACATGGCAGGCATCAGCCGTGGCAAGATGGTGGAGCAGGTGAGCAGGGGTGCTAGATGAAGGCAGGGTGCCAGTCACTATCGTTGGGGCAAGCCTCTGGTGGTTACTGAAAATTCTTTGCTCCCATGTGCCATAGTCCTGCCTGATGTTCGCACTTGCTACAGGCGCTGGCCCTGCTCACACCCGATGCTGCTGCCCAGCACCGGCCCTGATCACATGGTGCTGTCAGAAGGTGTGAGTGGTGGCTGCCGCCCTGATTTCCCCTCAGGACTTCTCTACTTCCCCCTGCTCCTGAGGAGCAATCAAGGCAGCAGCCATCACTCACACCCACTGATAGCGCTGGCCCCACTCACATCTGCTGCTGGTACCAACCCCAACTGCTCTGTGCCATAGCATGTGGGAGCGGTGGTGGTGGGAGCGGGGCTGCTGGCAGACAAGGAGCCAAGGCTGCAGTGGGAGGGACCAGGTGGGGGCACAGAGGATGGGCTGAGAACCACCCCTGTGCCAACTTCAGCCTTGTGGCCCACAGTTCCTTTTGGGGTGCAAAATTTGTGCACTGGGCCCCTCGTTCAACAATAAGAGGACAACCCAATTTTAAAAGGAGAAAAGAATATGAATAGACATTTCTCCAAAGAAGATATACAAATGGCCAGTAAGCACATGAAAAGATGTTCAGCATCATTAGGCATTAAGGAAATGCAAATCAGAAAATAGCTAGTATTAAAAACAAACAGAAAATAACAAAAGTTGGCAAGGATGTAAAGAAATCAGAACCCCTTTGCATTGTTGCTAGGGATGTAAAATGATACAACCCTCTTTGGAAAACAATTGGCAGTTCCTCAAAACGTTAAAAATAATGTTACCATAGGACCCAGCCATTCCCCTCCTAGAGAAATGAAAACATGTCCTCACAAAGACCTGTGCATGAATGTTCACAGCAGCTTCACTTTGAATAGCTCCCAACTGGAAACTATCCAAATGTCCATCAATTGGTGAATGGATAAACAAAATGTTTCATACCCATAATAGAGGCCTGGTGCACGAAATTTATGCACTTGGGGTGAAGGTGGGAGGTCCCTCAGCCTGAATTGTAAGAGGGCACAGGCTAGGCTGAGGGACCCCACTGATGTATGATCAGGGCTGGGGAGGGACACAGGGAGGTTGGCCAGCCACAGGAGGGCTCCAGGCCATGTCCGGCCCATCTTGCTCAGTCCCGATCAGCGGAACCCAGCAGCAAGTTAACCTATTGGGTGGAGTGTCTGCCTCCTGGTGGTCAGTTGAGCGGCCTTAGCATATCATTAGCATATTACACTTTGACTGATTGAATGGACAACTGGACAACCGGACACTTAGCATATTCGGATTTTATTATATAGGATAGCAGAATATTATTCAGCCATAAAAAGCAATGAAATTCTACACATGCTAAAACATGGATGAACCTTGAAAACATCATGCTAAGTGAAAGAAGTCAGACACAAAAGGACGCATATTGTATGATAACATTTATGTAAAATACCCAGAAGAGGCAAACCCAGAGAGACAGAAAGCAGATTAGTGGTTGCCAGGGGATCAGGGAGAAGAAATACGAGCCCTTGCTAATGGTTTGGGAGTTTGGGGAAGGAGGGTTATGAAATGTTCTAAAATTAACCCTGGTACCCTAGCTGGCTTGGTTCAGGGGATAGAGTGTTGGCCTGTGGACTAAAGGGTCCTGGGTTCGATTCTGGTTAAGCACACATGCCTGGGCTGCGGGCTCGATTCCCAGTGTGGGGCATTCAGGAGGCATCCGATCAATGACTCTCTCTCATCATTGATGTTTGTTTCTCTCTCTCTCTCTCTCTCTCTCTCTCTCTCTCTCTCTCTCCCTCCCTCCCTCCCTCTTCCTTCCTCTCTGAAATCAAATAAAAATATTAAAAAAAAATTGACCCTGGTGATGTCTGCACAACTCTATATACATGTACTAAAAACCACTACATTGTTCAATTTAAAGGGGTTAGGCTTGTGATATATGAATTACATATCAGTAACGATTATGAATGTTGTAAGAGGTGAATAAGATGCCAGGAAATGAAAGAATGAAAATCAGGAAACCTCTGGCTGCAAGTCTTGCTGGTTCTTATTCCCCAAAATCTGACCTCATCACTCCTGTTGTCACTAACCACACAGTCTCTTTTCCTCCTCTCTTGTCCCGTAACCTAGATTCACCTCGTCACTGACTTTTTTCTGACAACCACTGCTCATGGCCCGCCCACTCCCACTTTCTGTTATTGCCTAGAGCCCACAGAGAAAGGTCCACCTCCCCCACTCCACACGCACCCGTCCTCCCGAGTTTCCTGCCACACCCCACCTCCGCCGCCAGGCCTCCAGCCAGCCTTCCCGGCCCTGCCCAGACCGCTTCCCACATAATTCTAGGTGGTTTGCACTTCCGTGCAGCCTCTCTCGTACTGCCCTTCCCTGCCTGACACCTTGTCCAACCGACCGCACCACTTTCCACTGCCAAGATCAAGTCCCATCTTCCCCACCAGGCTTTTTCTGGATCCTAACGGAATCTCATCTCCAAACTCCTAGCAGCAGATAGCAGAGGGTGTGAGCGGCTCAGGACACGCAATTTCCCTCATACGTTCTTTTATTTTACGATTCAGGGTAATATTCTGAGTGGTGATCCCACTTGCTGCTTCCTCTCGAACTCTTAAAACTCACAATCATGTGTATTTTGTAACTGCTTTAAGGATGCAGAGACCACTTCCTTCAATTCGGCACCCCTGGCATAGTTCTTCCATCTGAATTATGTACCTCACAAATATCATGGGTTGTTGCTGCTCTACAAGGTACTTGAAGAAATCCACCGGCTGACTTTTCTGGGTGTCCTTGGTGGCCTTGACCCTCAGCACAGCTGGCTGTTGTGCTTAATAATTACAGGCACAGGCTCCGAGGATGAGCTGCCTAAATCCAAGTCTCACCATTGCCATTTGCTTGTGCTGTGTCTGTGTAAGTTCCTAAGCCTCTCTACTCCTCTGTACACTACAAAATAGTTGCGCCCTTGTGGTTCTGCTGTGCAGATTAAGTGAAGCAGGGCTTGGAAAGAGCTGGACAAGAGCTAAGTACTCAGCAAATCTTCGCTGTTATCACGGAGGTACTGCTATTCACACCATCCATGCGGAATCTAGTTTCCTTAGCTTCACAGATTCAGAAAGGTAACCTTATCAAGGGGTGATCCAGCTCAGATGAAACGGTTTCCCATTACCCCAAACTCACAAGAGGCCACGAAACCAACTAGCTTATTCGGAACAGGATGTGGTCCCCGCTGCTTCCGAGAAGGCATGCCCTTCTCAAGCGTGAAATACCTGAGACAGTTTTTTGGTGCCTGAGCCACACAGGAGAAGGGCGAGGCGTCGGGTGAATCACTCCCAGGCTGCAACAGAACAGCCTTCTCTGAGTCAGCACAGCATCGATGTCACTGGGGTCAGACTCCCACGTGACAAGATATGACATCTGGCCTACTAGCTGCAAGCAGGGGGAACGTTGCCTGACTCGCGCACCAGTTTCTCAACAAATACTTGTTAAATACCCGAATTCCTTGGGCAAGGCAGGTTTGACATCATCAAACACTCTGGGCAGGACTCATGGGGTCACCCACCACGTGGCTTATATGAGTGATGTTTTATTCCCCAGAGAGAGACACCTTGATGAATTGCAGGAAACTCCCTTCTCGGCGGTCACATGTGTACACGTATCCCAGCATGCCCCCCTGCCCCGCTTCCCATCCGTTTTCTATGGAACTGGCATTCCCCGGCGTGCTACAAGTCACAGTGACGGCCATTACCCAGTGACAGTCCCTCTGCACAGGGTCAGGAGCACATCTTCCTTCCTTTCAGTAGCTTTATTGTTTTAGGCTCCCCTCTCCGCCCCCAGCCCCTCCACCACCATGCATGCAATTTAGTGTTGCATTAACCATTTGAGTTTGCAGGTCTTCGGGCGGCTAGGTTAGTGGTCGGCAAACTCATTAGTCCACAGAGCCAAATATCAACAGTACAACGATTGAAATTTCTTTTGAGAGCCACATTTTTTAAACTTAAACTTCTTCCAACGACACTTCTTCAAAAATAGACTCGCCCAGGCCGTGGTATTTTGTGCAAGAGCCACACTCAGGGGCTCAAAGAGCCCCTTACACAGCCGACCACGGAGCTGGGTGAATGAGGTGGTCCCCTGCGGACCTGGCTTGATTCCAGCTGGATGTCCTCAAAGGATAAGCCAGGCTCCTCCAGGACAGAGGCACTGGGCCAGGGGAACAGGGGTGTCCGCCTACCCCTTATACCGAAGCTGAACGGAGAGCTTGCCCAGACTGGCCCGCTGTGGGCAGGCTGGCTGGTGGGTGTTGGGTGAGTGAGACCCAAGGGAAGTAAGCAACCAGTTCGACTTCCTGCCTTGGATGAGCTTGGCACATCTGTGGTTCCTGTTGTTCCCTGACCTGGCTCCATCTCCCATAGCCCTCGGGTCAAATGCCTGGTCACCTTCCTTTCCCCTTCCCCGTGTCTCCAGCGATCAGCAGGGAAAAGGTTCACACCTGCTATCGAAAGCTGCCTTAGTGTTTGCTCATCCCAGGGGAATCCTGAAAGTATCTCAGCAACTGTTCTTGGCTTCAGAAGTACCTGCCCCTCCCGCCTTGTCCCTATTCACCCCTCTCTCCAATCATGTGATTCTCTTTCAACAAAACCACTCTCACTGAGAGGTGAGAGGTGTCAGCATCTTTAATCAGATTTCTCAAGCGACTATCACAAGGGAAGTGCTAAGTATTCCTGTCTCCTCTCCCTCTCTGGCCTCCCCTATAACATTTCCGCAAGTTCTAACCTGGCATGCCTACTTTTCGAAGCCAGAAATATGACAAGTATTCAGATAAGCCCGTGGAATGTAAAGTACAGGTGTGTGGCCGGGCTGGGGCGGCGTGCAGAGTGCGCTTTAGGTGCGGTGTGTGCATCTGCGGCCGCACCTAGCCCCGCGCCAAGCATTCCGGACATGCCGGGCTGCCACCTGGGGAATGAACGGATGCATCCTATTGTAACGCAATATCGTCATTCTTCAAGGAATATGACAGTTCGCGTTCAGTGTAAAGAACTTGTTACCCCCCTCAGAATTTTTTGTTTTCATGTTTAAAGAACTTACAGGGAGGCTCGCCTTTCCTTTCAAGTTCAACCTTTGTATGTGGCTCTCTTTTCTATTTTGGGCCAAAAGGGCTTGGGGTTGGAGTGAAACCCATTTCGGAAGCCCAATTCCGTTGTATCCTGAAGATATAATGTAAGGAGCTGTGGTGATTAAAGGCGGTAACGGACATTCCCAGAAGGTGGAGGGGATGGGGATGGGAGAGGGGAGGGAGGTGTGGGATGGAGAGCTGCTTCATCATTTGCGCACCCCACAAAGAGAGAGGGGGCCACCTACTGCTACTCAGCCAGGGTTCCTCCCAAGCTCGCAGTCCTGACTTAGCCCTCTCCTGCGTGGATACTTTTTAATAACGTGCTTTCTGCCCTTGCCGGTGTGGTTCAGTGGATAGAGCATCGGGCCAAGCACTGGAAGGGTAGCAGGTTCGATTCCCAGGCAAGGGCAGTGCCTGGGTGGCAGGTTTGTTCACTGGCCCCGATGGGGGCGCATCGATGTTTCTCTCTTTCTCCCTCTCCCTTCCTCCCCCCTCCCCTCCTCAGTCCCTTCCACTCTCTCTAAAAATCAATGAAAAAAAATAACCTTGGGTGAGGATAACAACAACAAAAAAAGTGCTTTTCTATATTCAATGCTGTTTTGGATCCCATACAAGTGGAATGCCAGGCCTCCCTCACAAAACGCCCAGGGAGCTGCCCTTTACGAACCGCTCGGCTGATGCTACAAAAACCCTTAGCAACTCAGGGCCTCCGAAACTGGCAAGGGTTTCGGGGAAATCACAGGAAAAGTTGTTTGCCGCATGATTAATCCTGGGTGGACTGGTCCGGAAGAGCACGGGGGTTCGCAGCAAGCAGCGGCCTGCACGATCTCGCCCAATACACCAGCCTGAAGTGCGTGCTTTGGCTGAGATTTCAGAGCGAGGGTGGGGCTGACCGCGGAGGAGGAAGACACCAGATGTGTGGACCTCGGAGGGCCTCTGAACCCTCCGACTCCACAGAGACAACACGTGGGACCAGATTATAAAACTGTGGGACCGGATTATAAAACGGACACTAGATGAGGGAGGAGCAGGAGGGAGCAGGATCCTGGGAGAAAGACAATTCATCAACATAATTACCCCCAGCCCTGCTCCCCAACCTGGGCCAGCAACAGCCCCGCTCAAAGAAGCTATTCATCCCGATGCAAATCCCCTCCCTCATTATCCTCAACCAAAACCCCTTGGGGCCTCAGCCCTTAGCCAGCAGGCCAGCAAATCAGCATCCACACACAGCCGCCCTCACCCACAGCCCCGGGGCTTGTCTTGAGCAGTCGGGTTTTTTTTTTCAGAGGAGGCTTCCCGACAGCCACCCTTCAGGAGTACCTGACACTCAGGGAACCGGCTTCAGGATAATTACAGCTTAACCCTTCCCTGGAGCAAACAGAGGATGCCGCCTGGCTGGCGGCTTCCCCCCTCACCCCGCTCCCGCCCCCCCCCCCCCCAAGGCTGGGATACTGCTCCGTTTGGGGACCTCCCACCCCTTGCCTCGGTGAGCTGGTGAGGTGAACTGGTGATCTCAACACCCTAGCATCTGCACACTGTCTTGCCAAAAAGGAAATGTCACTGCACTGCAGAGGCGTGTATTTCGCAGGGAAAAGAGAAGTGACAGAGATAGGGCCACCACCAACAGCCCGCAGGCCTGCGGAGAGGGTTGCTTCATCTGGGAAGCAGACAGCTGGGCACAGAGCACCATCTCCTGTGTCACTGCCCCCCCCCCCCCCCACCGGCTGGGTATTTCGGTCCTTGCGTGGAATTGCAGAAGCCTCCTCCCTCATGCCACTCCCTGCAAGGAATCCTCTGGCACTGAAACTGCCTGGATCCTCAGCTTGGAAAACCTAAGAGTTTACCTTCCGGAGCACAGCGCGGCAGCCTCCAGTTCTAAGATCTCTAGTTAATGAGAATCCCTTCTACCGATATTGAGCGAGCAGCTACTGCACGCCGGACATTGCTGTGTCCTTAGGAACGTAGATTCTTTTCGGGGGAAACAGATGATAAAAACCCAAGAAAAGAAGTAACATATTGACAAATGTCCCAGGATGCCACCCACTGGGCAGAAAGGAAGGGGATGAGAAGAGGAGGAGCGAGTAGGAAGACGAACCCGGAGGGAAAGGGTGCAGATGACCAGGTAGGCAGTGCCCCCATCCTCAGACCAGCTAGACAGTGCCCCCATCCTCAGACCAGGTAGACAGTGACCCCATCCTCAGACCAGGTAGGCAGTGCCCCCATCCTCAGACGCCCCCATCCTCAGACCAGGTAGGCAATGCCCCCATCCTCAGACCAGGTAGACAGTGCCCCCATCCTCAGACCAGGTAGACAGTGCCCCCATCCTCAGACCAGCTAGACAGTGCCTCCATCCTCAGACCAGGTAGGCAGTGCCCCCATCCTCAGATGACCCCATCCTCAGACCAGCTAGACAGTGCCCCCATCCTCAGACCAGGTAGGCAGTGCCCCCATCCTCAGATGACCCCATCCTCAGACCAGCTAGACAGTGCCCCCATCCTCAGACCAGGTAGGCAGTGCCCCCATCCTCAGACCTAACACACTTGAACTCAGAGGCGTCACCAACACTCACGTAGGCATGGGAACGGTTGTACAAGCTCAACACAGGGTCACAAACCGACTTAAACCTCCGGTCCCAGCCACCCTCCGTTCCCTCCTGCTACTCGGAGCCCTCCTCTTCGTCCTTCCCTCCCACACTATCCTCAATACAGAGGGTCCCCAGTGACGGGTCCTGACTGTGTCTGGGGGTGCACAAGCTGGCAGCCCCCAGAGGGAGACCATCGGCCCACAGGGGGGAACCCTCCCCACGCCTGGCACTCCTGATGTCCCTCCTCATCCCATGAGCCCCCGTCTCCTTGGAGGGAGGCCACGGCATTCCTCCAACACGCGGGCCTGCAGGGAAGCCCAGTCCTGGCCAGGGAAGGCCCCTGCTGTCACTCGTCACCGTCACCCTTTCTCTGGTGAGCTGAGCTGCGCCGGGCATGCCAGGGGGTGGGCTGTCTACGAGGGAGACCCCCTCTCCTCCTCCTCTCTGCTGCCTGTGGATTGGAGTCTCCTCCTCGCACCCTATTCAGCTCTTTCTTTGGGACCTGGCGCCAGCTAAGTGCTGCCTCCCCTTCTCTGGGCACCCCCTCCTCCCCGCGCCCATCTGCTTCTCCTAGGCAACCTCAAAACACCAGGCCGGACCATTCCACAGGACCGGGCCCCAGGTCCTCCCCAGCAGCTGCGGGGAGGGCGCCCCACTCCCGCGGGTCTTACCTCCTCCTGCCGGAGCCCAGAGCCACGCGCTCCCCCAAACCAGCAGCAGAACCGGCACCTTCCACATCTTCTCGGGGGCAGCCTGTTCCCCCTCGGCCGGCCGAGCAGTTGGTTTCTGGGCAGATCCGCAGGCCCTCTCCTGGAGGAGCGCTACAGGCGGGGACTGGAAGGCGGGGAGCTAACGGGGAGCAAGAGGGGTCCCCCAGCGTCCTCCTGGCGGGCGGGCGGGCGGGCAGGCAGGCAGGCGGGCACGGCAGGCAGCAGAGCAAACTTTGCAGCTGGGAGCTTTTCGAGGGGAGCGGCATTTATGGGCTGCGGGGAGGGCGGGCGCCCCGGTAAGGTGGGCTCCGTCGGGGCCGGAGGACCGCCCTCGCGCTCTGTTTGGCCAGCGCGGACGCGATGACCTCAGGCCGGGTTTAGAGTTACAGGCCCCGCTGCGGGCTGGCCCAGGCGGTCCCCCCTCCGTCCCCCTGCAACATCGGCGTCAACTCTGTCCCCCAACAGGAAGGAAAGGGGGTACGTGCAACAAGCAGTTTATTTTAAACAAGATTTTTAACTTTATTTATTCTGTTTTTTTTAAGTGCATGGCACAAACCTAGTTTTGGGGGGATTTGTTTTTTTTTTTCTTGTGATGAGAAGCAAAAGGTGCCTTGTGTGGCCAGTCATTTTAGAACCAAGCATGGGATTGTTCTTGTAAATATTGAATTTGATGGCTTAAAAAAAAAGTGGCCGGCCTTGTCTGGGTGGGCCTGAGGGGGCTAAATCGCGCCCTTGTCCTGAAGGGGCTGGAGAGGGTGGGCTGGGGGCGGGGGGTGGGGGGGGGGGGGGGAGGCTGCCTGAGAGCTGGCGGGAGCTTGGCAGGGTTGGTGGCTTTGGCAGTTTGGGGCTGGGGGGGGGGGGCGGTGCTGGGCTGGGGATGCGCCCTCTGACTTGGGACGCCTGGCTGTGAGGCTGGGGCCGGTGGCTGCACGCGGGCAGCTTACCTGGTCACAAACCTGTGTCCACCACTTCGGGTTTTTAAATTAACTTATTTATTTTTAAAGATACTGAAAGGGAGAGGGAGAGATACAGAGAGAGACACACACATCCATTGGTTGCCTCCCTCATGCGCCCGCTGGGGGCCAGGGATCAAGCCTGCAACCGAGGTACCTGTCCTTGACAGGAATCGAACCCAGTACCCTTCGGTCCACAGGCCGGCGCTCTGCCCACCGAGCCAAACAGACTAGAGGGCTACAACTTAGCGTTTTTATCTTCTTTCCTTCTGAACTGTTGGGATTTTTTTTTTTTTTTTTTAAGGAGAAGCATTGGGGTAGTAACCTCTGTCCCACTTCCAGATGCCACTCATTTCATTTTAACAACAAACAAAACAAAACAACAACAACAAAACCCTGAAAGAATGCCCTCAAGCTCCATCCTGGGGTGAAAATGGGTTGTTTTCAGATCCTTGACCCAGACTTACTTATGCAAATTTGCTTCATCATGAGAATCACAAGGGGAGATTGCTACAAAACCTCAGACTCCTGGGCCCCTTACTTCTTATTATGGAGGCCCTTTGGCAATTCATATTTGAGGCCAGCATCCCTGGAGAACTGGCCCAAAGGGATAGTTAGTGTTGGTCAAGTGCAGGTGCGGCCTCGAGGTCTGGGGGAGGAGGATCTGCATTTCAAAGACCTCGAGGTCTGAGGGAGGAGGATCTGCATTTCAAAGACCTCCCGGGTGATGCCTGAGGAGAGGAAGGACAAGGGGGGCCAGGGGCTGGGGATCTAAAGAGAAAACTGGGGATAGAGACCATAGCATGAACTGACTTGCCCAGCTTGCTGCTATTTTATTATTGTTGCTGCATCTTCAGGGATGTTTGTTGCACACACCGAATGGCGCAGGTATTGCCTCGTAGAGTCTGCCAGATGGAGAGGAGATGCAAATCCACTCCAAAGTCAAGGCAAGAAAGACATCTTCTCTGGGAAGTGGAGACCACGTGGAGCCCAGGCGGGAGGCAGGTTAAATGCAGCTGATGTAGAGATTACCTGAGCCAGGTTCCTGCTAAAGGGCCCCTCCGTCTCTCTGCAGCTCCAGGTCCCTGCCGCCCCGGGGATGTAGGCAGCTGAAGGCACGACATGTCTGACCCATGAGGTCAGACCAAACCTGGGTTCAGCAGCCTGGGTACTTGGGTTCTGGCTAGGAAGGAATTCAGAGTCCAGCCCCAAACTGAGAGGACGTTTACCGGTAAATGGCAGAGGTAGGAAAAGTGATTCCTAGGAGATGTGGGCCTAGCAAACAAGTTCCCGAGGTAAAGGAAGGGCCCCTGGAGCCTGGCAGTGAAGAAGCTAATGGTGATGTGCGGGGGGGGGGGGGGGGGGGGGGGGGGGGGGGGGGGGGGGGGGGGGGAGGAGGGGAGAGGCAGGGGTGTGCTCTCTGGAGAGAGAATGCACTGGGTCCTCTATCCTAAGGGTGTTAAGGGCAGAGATTTTAGGGGAGATCCAGGGAGAGGTCTTAATGGAATATTCAGCAGCTTTCCCAGTGTGTCCATTCAGGGTAGTGGTCTCCACTGATTGGCTGGCCGGCACCAGGGCAGGGGGTCTTTATTCAGTGCAGCTGGTCCTGAGGTCAGCAGCTGTGGCTGGTTTTATTGCTTACTGGGCCTGGAGCTGAACTGCAACTGAGGCATAGATGTTATCTCTAAGACAGTGGCCGGCAAACTGCGGCTCTTTGGCCCCTGGAGTGTGGCTCTTCCACAAAATAACACGGCCTGGGGGAGTCTATTTTGAAGAAGTGGCTAGAAGAAGTTTAAGTTTAAAAAAATTTGGTTCTCAAAAGACATTTCAATCGTTGTACTGTTGATATTTGGCTCTGTTGATATCTGGCTCTGTTGACTAATGAGTTTTCAGACCACCGGGTCCAAACCTCATGACCAGCGATATGCCAAGGGAGGAAAGATCACCCTGGGGCCAGGTCCTAACCTACAATTGGTTGCCCCTTGCTAGGCACCGGGGGCTTACCATCCTGGTGACCCTCTGCACCTGGCCCATCTTCCTTGCTCTGCTCGTGTCTGCCCACAGCACAGGGATGTGTCTAGATGCTATCAGGTTGGGCACCTGACATTGTGGTAGAGGGTGGAGGGGGAGGAGGTGACAGGAAGTTGCACCCTGTTGGACACCATCCCGGGGATGGGAAGAGGGGCCCCAGAATCTATGGACAGGGTCCCAGTGCTGACTGTCTGAGTAACTGGGCAGAGTGGCTGGACCTAGTTGGGGGGACCTTCCTCAACAGTGCAAACAGCAGAGTTGAGAGCGAGGGTGCTGGGCTTGGCACAGGGTGGGAGCCAGGGCACACCTGGGTGACGCAGGGTAGGTAATGTGGGGTTTGGAAGCCAGCGTGAGTCCAGCCTGGAAGAGGGGAAGAAGGGGTCAGGCAGGGAACAGGCCAGGGCTTCCTTCATTCTCGAGGAACAGCTGGTGCTCCTGAAGTGGTGACGGGTAAGATAACGGTGACGTTGGCTCTGTGCACCGTGACCGCCAGGAAATCCAGTGCTATCTCCGCGACGCCTCGGAACAAGCCTGGGTTAAGAACACTGATAATTCTCGTCCTGTGAGTAAGGAAAAGAGCTTCCAAGGCACAGTGATTTCCCAAGGGGCGGCCTCTGGGTTGCCAGAGTGGGGCTGAGAGTTGGCGTGTCTAACAAGTTCCCAGGTGCTGCCTGCTGGTCCCAGGGCCCTATTTGGAGAGCCGCTGGTTTAGAGACCACACACACACAGTCTGAATGTCCGGAGCCAGCAGTGTGGTGGGGCCACAGTTCCTCTATCGCAGGACTAGTTCTCTCTCTCTCTCTCTCTCTCTCTCTCTCTCTCTCTCTCTCTCTCTGTCTCTTTTCTCTCTGTCTCATTCTCTCTTTCTCTCTCTTAAAAATATTTTTTAAAATATATTTTATTGATTTTTCACAGAGAGGAAGAGAGAGGGATAGAAAGTCAGAAACATCGATGAGAGAGAAACATCGATCAGCTGCCTCTTGCACACCCCCTGCTGGGGATGTGCCCGCAGCCACGGTACATGCCCTTGACCGGAATCGAACCTGGGACCTTTTAGTCCGCAGGTCGATATTCTATCCACTGAGCCAAACCAGCTTCGGCTTAAAAAATATTTTTATTGATTTCACAGATGAAGGGGGAAAGAGAGAGAAAGAGAGACAGAAATACCAATGATGAGAAAGAATCGTTGATCAGCTGCCTCCTGGAGGCCCACACTGGTGATCGGGCCCACAACCTAGACATGTGCCCTAACTGGGAAATTGAACATGACCTTCTGGTTCATAGGTTGATGCTCATCCATGGAGCCCCACTGGCTGGCAGCTAGTGCTCTCGTGCTTCAGGACCCGGAGGGAGAGATCTGAGAGCTGCTTCCAGGGTGCAGGAGCCTCCTCCTCAGCATGTAGGAGAAGGAGAAGAACCAGAGAGCCTCCAGCGTGGGACAGTCCAGGCGAAGGGATGGTGGAGAGTTCATATTAGGATCTCGTGTTCCCTGCGTTCTCCCAGAGCAGCAGGCCCAGCTGCCCCAGGCTGCCTCGCCTGGAAGATCTCTCAGCATCTTCCCTGCCTTCCAACACACACTGCTCCGGAGCTGAGATGGTGCCAGCTGGAATCTCTAATGTTAAAGGCACCTCTGTGACTCTGGAATCTTGCACGTAGGGGTGGGAGCTGGGCTCCAAATGTATTTAGCAGGAATAGAATGAGGCTGGGTGGGAATGGGAGAAACCCCCAGCAGCTTAGTTTGCTAGAAAAAGCCTCAGTGTTTTGGGATCAAAATTCAGCTCCAGGGTGGCCTTGGACAACACCGGCCTCAATTTCTGCTTCTTTAAAATGGGCACGTTATTTCCTGCTTGGAGGTCTCTATGCACAGCAAGGCGTGTGACTCCTGTGCTTCCTATGATGGCTAGGCCCTGCCTCATCCTGCCTGCTCCTCAGCCTCTGAGTCCTCTGGTGCCACCTGTGCCCACCGGAACACTCAGCCAACCCCAGCCTCTCGGGCAGGTGTCTTGACATGGACCCAGTAGAACTGGCTCCTTTTGACCTCAGGAAACTCAGCTGGACATGTGCACAGGAATGAGCATCAGCTCATCCTGTCTGCTGGTCCTCCCTTCAGGGTGGCCCTCATTCCTGAGAGCCATACCTGGATCCCTGTCCCTCTCTCGGGCCCAAGGCCCCTCCGGGGAATCAGATTACCTCCGGGCTCCACCCAAGAACTGTCCTGCACCGGACCTGGAGGCTGGCTCCTGCTTCCCACAAAGGGGGAGCGGGATTGGATTTCTGACCCACTGGGCTGCCTGTTTGCCAGAGCACCCCATTACTCTCCAGGGTCTCCCCAGTGCTGACGGCCCCTCCCATTGTCATACTCACTGTGTCCTAGTCCAGTGGGCTGCACACGACTTCTGCTTGCGGGCCCCTTAAAAGAATTTTGAAAATCTGGATACCAATTTTCATTAAAGAATTGACTAAGTATATGTTTTACAGGAGGTAGGACATATCAAACACTTCATAAAAAGAAATAAGATGACGGACAGTGATTGGAAAATATATTTCATAATATGACTCAATAACATTGAATGAGTGTACTGACTATGAAAAAATTATATGAAATTTTTATTATTTAAAAAAAATATATTTTTTTTATTGATTTCAGAGAGGAAGGGAGAGGGGGAGAAAGATAAAACATGGATGATGAGAGAAAATCATTGATTGGTCTCCTCCGTCTGCCCCACACTGGGGATGGAGCCTGAAATCCAGGCACATGCCCTGACCGGGAATCGAACCGTGACTTCCTGGTTCATAGGCTGACACTCAACCACCGAGTCACGCCAGCCGGGTGAAATTTTTATATCTGAATTTTAATCCATTCATTTTGACATTTTTGGGGTAGAAGATCTGGAAAACTTTCCAGTTACACTAAAAATAATCAGCATTATTAACAGAGAGTCTTTTTTAGAAACATGAACTGCATTTATTAACTTTTCATTATAAAAATATGCATTAATTAAAGAGAATGTGGAAAATACGAAAGTAGAAAAATTATCATATGCCTCGATTTTTATGTGTGTTTGCAACTTTTATTTTATTTTTGATATATTTTTATTGATTTCAGAGAGGAAGGGAGAGAGAGAGAGAAACATCAATGATGAGAGAGAATCATTGATCAGCTGCCTCCTGCACGCCCCCTGCTGGGTATTGAGCTCGCAACCAGGCAGGTGCCCCTGATCTGAGTCAAACCTGGACCCTTCAGTTCACAGGCCGATGCCCTATTCACGGAGCCAAACCAGCTAGGGCTGCAACTTTTTATTTTGATATCATTTCAAATTTGTAGGAAAGTTGCAATAGTCAAAGCACTCCCACAAATTCACCAGAGGGTTTATAGTTAGCCCCCGTGCTTCATCCTGGGCTCTCAATGGATGTGTGTTTGCGTATTGGTGTTGCGGCCATAGCTTCTTGGTGTGAATTTCCCAAGGGCAGAGACAGTCTCTTTCGCAGCCACGGCAGAAATTACAAAATCACAAAATTTAATGTTAGAACAACACTATCGCCTAATCCACAGTTCCATATTCAAATTTTGACAGTTTTCCTAATGATATGCCCTTTATCGTTTTTTCCCTCCCAGAATCCCATCCGGGATTACATATTGCCTTGATGGTCCTATCTCTAAAGGATTCCAGAATTCTGCTCAGTATTTTTTTTTTTTTTTTTTTTCTTGAACTTGATGCTTTTTGAAGACCACAAACTAGTCGTCTTGGAGACCGTCCTTGGATCTGGGCCTGTCTGACCCTCCCTGGTGAGGAGATGCAGGTATGCCTCCTTGGCTGGATGTTGCGATGCTGCGTTTTCTCAGCGAGGAGGCCCAGGATGCCTGGCCCCAGTGCCCCTGAGTGTTATTAGCTTTGTCCCCTTGGTTAAGGTGATCTTACCCTCAACTCAGAACGCCCCACCCTAACAGCAGGTACACAAAGCAGGGTGAGACAATGTTTCACGTGGAACCAGAGATTTTTCACCCCAGAGAATGTCCCATATTAAGACGAGATGGCCCAGCTGGTGTGGCTCCGTGGTTGAGCGTTGACCTATGAACCAGGAGGTCACGGTTCAATTCCCAATCAGGGCACATGCCCAGATTGTGGGCTTGATCTGCAGTGGGGGGGCATGCAGGAGGCAGCCGGTCAATGATTCTCCCTCATCATTCATGTTTCTATATCTCTCTCCCCCTTTCCCTTCCTCTGTGAAAGTAATAAAATTATGTCAAAAAATGGGATGGCTAAGGAGTGCCTTTCTCTCACAAATGGCAGGAGGGTTGCTGTGCAGGTGCTGCTATCCAGGCCGGTCCAGAGGAGACTCACAGGCATCGAGGATGTGAGCAACAGAGTCCTTCCCAGCATGCACCTGGGTGAGTCTGTGCGCCTCCCCAGTGGGCAGACCCCTGCCCCGTCCCCCTCCCTGGTGGGACCTCCTCCAGCATGAGGGCCCCCTTACCTCATCCTGCTGGAGTTTAAGGACGGAGCCCAATGTGCTGATACATTCATCTTTGTAGGCCCATCTCTGGAACCTGCTCCATAAATATTTGTGAAAAGAGAGCTTAGGATTTTCAAAAAATGTGTTTTTGTTGATTTCAGAGAACAAGGGAGAGGGAGAAGGAGAGAGAAACATTGAAGCGAAATATCAATCAGCGGCCTCCCGCACGCCCCTTACCAGGCATGGAGCTGGGAAATCAGGCACATGCCCGGACTGGGGATCAAACTGGCAACCTTTCAGTGCGTGGGACAATGCCCAGCCGGCTTTGGACCTGTGACAGCAGCCCCATCATCCATGGAGTTTCACCCCATGTGCAGTCACTGTCGGGGACACCTGTCCTCCTCGGGTCTGGGGGCTGAGCCAGTGAGTGGGCCTGGAATGTGGGTGGAATGCAGGTGTGCTATTGAGTCTCTTCAGGGCAATGTCAATCCCTTATATGGTCAGACCCCTGGTGTCCCGCGAACTTTCTTCCTGGCCTTTGTCCCCTTGGCGGAGAGCTGACAAATGGCTGTGAGGGATTGTATTGTTTCCCTCTTTCTGCTTGTGAATCATTATTCTTAATAAACGGTCACCTGCATATCAGAAAGCAGCCAGCCAGCAGCTTAGGAGGTCCCTTGCTCTGAGGGAGGGTGAAACTCTCAGATGCCCGAGGCTGGGGCCTGCTGAGTGACTTGGGAGGTAAAAGCTCCCCCCCCCCTCTCCCCCCACCTTGCTTATCTGTTTTTGCTGCTTTTCTGGGCCTGGGGCTGAAATACAACTGAGGCCTAGATGGGATCTCAGGGAGGAAAGGTCAGGGGGTCTAAACCGCCTGACCAGTGACACGATAGGGGAGGAGGGGGGACCCCAGGGGCCAGGTGCTTGTTTTCTAGTTTTGCCCCTTGCTAGGTATCAGGGAATTTCCGCCCTAGTGAGTTTCTCTACCTGGCCCATCGGCCTTGCTCTGGGGATCTAATAGTCTGGGGCAGTGGTCGACAAACTGTGACTCGCAAGCCACATGTGGCTCTTTGGCCCCTGGTGTGTGGCTCTCCCACAAAATGCCACGGCCTGGGTGAATCTATTTTGAAGAGGTGGCGTTAGAAGAAGTTTAAGTTTAAAAAATGTGGCTCTCAAAAGAAATTTCAATCGTTGTACTCTTGATGTTTGGCTCTGTTGACTAATGAGTTTGCCGACCACTGTTCTGGGGGGTCTGTCTAATGCTCACCCTTGAGGACCCTCTCCCATCGCCCCCAGCCCAGCCCAGCCCAGAGATTGAATCAACAACGGTGCATAACATGCCACCGGCCAGCCTGACTCTGTAAAGACAAAACCCAAACCACAAGGTGGCTTCTGGGATGCGGGGAAAGTCCTGTGGCACCTCTGCAAGTCTTGGTACCCCCTCCCCCGCCCCGCCCCGCCCCGCACGCCGGCCCAGGGCTGTGTTCCGTGAACAGGGATCCACCCCTGAGCTCCAGGACTGACCCGTTCAGGAAGCAAGCGGCCCTGGGAAGGATGGCGCCGAGCGCGGCCCGTCTCACAGGCTCTGATGCCCACGGTCTCTCCCTTTCCCAGGAGCAGGTCTGGGTAAGGTGTCAGGGGTTCCGGTTTCATAGGTAACTGCCCGGAAAGGGGAAGCCCGGGATGCTGCAGACACGTTGGCCCGTTGCATCGCTGTGTTTGGTCAAGCAGCCGCCCGGGGGTCACGCTGTCGTCCCTTCTCTGTTGTAAGGCGTTGCTGACTCATCATGCCAGACGCTGGCTGATGGTGTCCAGCCCGCTGTGGGCATGGGGCAGGGGCACCTCCTAGGTGTGGTCCTCTCTCGGTCCTCTGTGGGGCATCAGCTCCACTCCCAGGCCTCCCTCATTTCCCTAAAGCAGTGGTCGGCAAACTCATTAGTCAGCAGAGCCAAATATCAACAGCACAACGATTGAAATGTCTTTTGAGAGGCACATTTTTTAAACTTAAACTTCTTCTAACGCCACTTCTTCAACATAGACTCGCCCAGGCCATGGTATTTTATGGAAGAGCCACACTCAAGGGGCTAAAGAGCCGCATAGGGCTCGAGAGCCGCAGTTTGCCGGAAGGTTGAGTCTCTGTGGCCCAGGAGGCGGGGCCCTGTGGCTGTCCCGACACAAGGAACAAGGTGTGATGTTGGGCTTCCCGCTGGTCTATTAAAAGCAGTGGAGCTCTTGCTTGAAGCCAAAAGGAAAACATTCAACTGGTGATCAACAGGCTTCTGTGCACCCCGTCCCCTGGGAGGCTTCGGGCCTCCCCGCTGCACACCTGGGGCTCCGGCCTGGCTCAGGGAGTGAGCGCTCCCCTCCCCGGAAGATGCTGCCCCACTGTGTGCATCCCACATCTCATGTCAGCTCATGTTGCACTGAACAAAGGCAACAAGATCACACTCAGCCGAAACCGGTTTGGCTCAGTGGATAGAGCGTCGCCCTGCAGACTGAAAGGTCCCAGGTTCGATTCCGGTCAAGGGCATGTACCTTGGCTGCGGGCACATCCCCAGTAGGGGGTGTGCAAGAGGCAGCTGATGGATGTTTCTCTCTCATCGATGTTTCTGACTTTCTATCCCTCTCTCTTCCTCTCTGTAAAAAAGCAATAAAATATATTAAAGAAAAAAAAAAAAGATCACGCTCAGGCCACCAGCAATGTTTTTCTTCACCAAACACATGGCTTATTTACACACTACCTGCCCCCACCCCGCTCCCCAAAACGTTGGCTGAATCCAGTCGCTGGGTTTAGGTTCAGGTATGTGGGATGGTCTGGGACAGTGGTCGGGCAAACACATTCGTCCACAGAGCCAAACATCAACAGGACAACGATTGACATTTCTTTGGAGAGCCACATTCTTTTAAACTCAAACTTCTTCTAACGCCACTTCTTCAACATAGACTCGCCCAGGCCGTGGTATTTTGTGGACGAGCCACCTTCAAGGGGCCAAAGAGCCGCATGTGGCTCGGGAGCCGCGGTTTGCCGACCACGGGTCTGGGAGAAAGGGCTCACGGATGACTCGGATGGTTGGGAGCACAGAGGCAGTTTTTGTTTCCTTGTTTGTTGTGTCTTTCCGTGTGGGTTTGGTTTTTGTTCTGTTTGGTTTTTTGTGGGTCAACATTGAGTTTCAATGGACAGACAAGCCCTGGGAGAGGCTGTTTCTCACACTTCAGACCCACACGCACCGAAGCCTCCCTTCACCCCTGTGTGCAGCCCGCGTCCACGCAGCCCCTCTGGCTCCCTCCTTCCAGGGCTCCCTGCCTCTACCCCTGCGACTTTAAACTTCCACTTGTATTTGGAAGAAAAATAAATAAATAAATAAGTGCCTCCGCTCTGCTCAGAAAACAATCCGCATGAATGCATCTCAGTGTGGGCTGCTGGGAGGTCGGGCGGGGACAGGGAGGGGGGCCGCTGTGGCTCCCGCTGCTCCCCGAGGGGCGGGGCCTGCAGACAGCGGTCCCAGCCTCTCTCTCCCTCAGTTTCCCTGGGTGGAGAGTGGGCTGTGGATGTGCTGGTGGCCAGATCTCTGCATGTCCAGAGAGACACCCCCCCCCCGCCCCCGCACGAGGCGTGGCCGTGCACCAAAGGCTGGAGCAGCGCCCCCTGTGTCCTCCAACACACGCTGGGGACGCAGCCCACCCGGGACCACCAGGAGCCTGGAGCCCTGCCATCCCACATACCAGACCCTAGGCCCCTGCCCGCCTCCCTCCACGGCCTCGATCCCTTCGGGAGAGTCTGGATGTTGTGAGCCTTTTAGAATCTCTGGTGAACGTCCCAAGTCTGTTTTAATCACCGTGCTAAGACTTAATTCAAAAAACTCAGGCCTCAGCGGCATCTGCCAAGAGGTGGGTGGGTTTGGCCATGAGAGGAAAACAGGAAAAGGCGAAAAAAGTGAATAAAGTGGAAGAAAACAGTGTTTCTGGAACAGCCAGTGTGCAGGCCCCATCCCCACCCGTCCCCACCCCGTCCCCAGCGACTGGCGGCAGACAGGACAGGGGCTCCCCTCGCATTGCTTCCTGCAGACAGGCGGGCGAGAGGCAGGGGGCATTTCTGGGAGAAGTGACTGGGGCGGGGTGCGGGGGGGGGGGGGTTTGGCTGTTTTCCTTAGCAGCCAGGGAAACGGTGTTTTCAGACTGGCACGAACAGCAGGCAGCTACAGTGACAGGTAGCTGAGTCTTTTATTCGGTAACTGTCTATCGACCGTCCACTGTGTGCCGGGCAGGGTCCGAGGCTTCGGGGACATGGCAGGGAGCAGGTGGCTGGTTTGGAGCCTCTTTCATTGGTAGGGGGTGGGGGGTAAGCCAGATTGGGGGGAAGGAAGATGATAGGAACAGAAATAAATAAGGTGAGTAGAGGGTGTGCTGAGTGTTTGGAAAAATAAAAGAGGTCAGTGGTCTCCCGAGGCGGGTGCACACCACTCGAGGTGGCATTGGCCCTCCCAGGGCACACGCAGGCGAGGTAGTTATTTATTTATTTATTTTATTATTTTTTTTTTTTACTTTCTTTTTTTTTAAAATTATTTTTTATTGATTTTTTGCAGTATAATAGTAGTACATGTTTTCCTTTCCCCTCTCCCTTATCCTCCCCCCAGCCTCCCCCACCCCCCAGCACATATCCCTAGCTTCCCCCCCTCCCCGCCCCAGTGTCTTCATTCATTGGTTATGTTCATATGTATGCATACAAGTCCTTCAGTTGATCTCCCCCTGCATCTGCCTCCCATCCACCCAAGCCTCCCCCTGTAGCTTGACAGCCTGTTCAAGGCCATCCTGCCTCTATATCAATCACTCTCCCCTGTTTCTTTTCTTCAAAAATATCTTGCCTCTGCATACTAGAAATAAATGTATAAGAACAAAAAATGTTTCAGTCTCAGTTTCAATGTCCAACTGTTCTGAGTCCCAGTTTCAGTGTCAAATAATTCTTTATGTGTCCATGTCAGCAATGGTATCCAGATGGTGGACACATCGTGTCAATGCAAGATCCATCCTCTCTGGTTTGGTCCTGGGCCGCCTGCAGACATGCACAGCTGCTGACTGCTAGCATGGCAAGGTGTCGTCAGTGTCCCCCATCTCTGGACCATCGCAGGGGAGGTAGTTTAAAGTGCATAGCTCGCCCGGCCAGCGTGGGCTCAGGGGTTGAGCATCAGCCTATGAACCAGGAGGTCACAGTTCGATTCCCGGTCAGGGCACAGGCCGGGGCTGTGGGCTCGAGCCCCGTGGGGGCATGCAGGAGGCAGCAGACCAATGTTCCTCTCTCATTACTGGTGTTTCTCTCTCCCTCCTCCTCTCTGGAAGCAATAAAAACATGTAGAAAAAATAACAAAGTGCATAACTTGCCCTAGCTTGTTTTGTTCAGTGGATAGAGCATCGGCCCGCAGACTGAAGGATGCCAGGTTTGATTCCGGTCAAGGGCATGTACCTTGCGTGTAGGCTGGATCCCCGGCCTTGGTTGGGGCACGTGTGGAGGCCAGCCAACAGATGTGTCTCTCTCACACCCGTGTTTCTCTCTGTCTCTCCCCCTCCCTTCCACTCTCAAAAACAAAAACAATAGAAAAATTTCCTGGGTGAGGATTAACAAAATATAAAAATTAAAGGGAGAATATTTTTAGATTCTCAAAAGCAACATGTGTCCCCTTTTGCTAACGTGGGTCTACCTCCCTGTCCACCATTATTCACCTTCCACTTTGCTGGGGAAAGGCGAACCGCTGAGTCATCTTTAATCCTGAACCTCTGAGTCATCTTTAGTCCAGGCTGCCATGCCGGAGGGTTGTAAAAACCCTCTAAAGACAGATAAGGGACCAGTCACAATGCTGGTGTGGGCTAGCCTCCCGTCAGTCAGGTATCCGGAGTCCGCAGGAGAGCTAGCTGTCTTTTTCTGGCATATACTTGCTTCCCACTTTTTTGAAAATTAAAAAAAATTTTTTTCAATTACAGTTGGCATTCAATAGGACATTAGTTTCAGGTGTACAGCATAGTGATTAGACATATATATACCTTACGAAGTGATTCTCCCCCCCCACCGCGCCCCTGCTCCCTGCTCAGTCTGGTACCCACCTGACACCATTCATGGCTCTTACTCTATTATTGACTATATTCCCGGGAGAAGTGAGAAGAATCCAAATTCTCGGGAAGGTGTACAAGCATACATCACCCTGCATCTAAATAGAAGTAGCCTTGACAGCAGGAGAGTCGGTTTGGCTGGCTGATTTAGTAACGTGTCCTGGCATTGGAAATTAGGTTTCATGGAAGAGATTTCCCATTCCTTTCGTGAGCAGAACTCACCGCTCCATGGGTTCTTGTGAAAATAAATATCAATGATTTATTTAGAAACGTACGTATTTGCCCCTTATGGGCTAAGATACACCCAGTTTATTTAAATACATTGGCAAAGGTGTCTTTCTCCAACTGTTTTTTGAGTAGAACCGATTCCCCAGGAACTGGCAGTCGCATCCTAGGTGTCGGCGATATGTTTTGGGTGTGCCTCCCAGAAACTGAAAAGGGCTCAGATGACGCGGTGACATGTATCTTAGCAAACCTCTCTCATCAGAATTATGGTTTCTAAGCGCCGCCAAACTGCCAAACTGGTGTCTGCAGGCAGAAATGACTGAAGCCCCCGGTTCCAGGTCCAGCTAGCTGCCTGCTGGGCTGCTCCATCCTCAGAGAGGGAGGTGGGGCGGGGGTGGAGGAGGGGAGAGATGGGTGTTCTGAGGTGAGAGGAAAGAGTACAGACATGCAGAAGGGAGGACGAGGGGGGAGCACAGGCCCCCGTCCGGGCTCTGACAAGGTCAGAAACTCCTGACAAGCTGAAGGCACATCCCAAGAGCATACAGGTTGATGTTCTGTTTCTAGAAATATTCATTATGATAAGGAGAAAGTAGGGTGACCTGGTGAGGGATGGATTCCAGATAGGTGATCCTGATGGCCGAACTGGGCCCTCACAGTGAGAAGTCCCTGCATCCCCCTGCGGGAACGGAGATGGTGACAGGGTCAGGGGGCCTGACCGGAGCCGTTCAGGGCAAGGGGGCCTCAGTTCAGGGCAGGGGGCCTCAGAGCGCAGCGGCCTCGGGACCAGAGCAGAGAGCTGAGCTGAGGATGCGCAGCCACAGGGGACGTCAGCTCCAGGCTGAGGCAAGCAGGACCCGAACATCACCAGCGACTCAGCAGAAACGGAGACCAGGGCCCAAAGGCACGCAGGACGCCCCAGGGCAAAGCTGGAGCAGTCAGGGCTTGTGTAAGAACCCCGCCTCTCACTGCTGCCCCCAGGGTGCCTGAAGCTACCCCACCCCCTGCCCCAGGCACCTCAGGGAGAGAAATAGGAGGGAGATTCTGAGTATGTCCCCAAAAGAGAAAGGACTTGTCAGGGGACTGTTCTAACCCAGCAGAGACTGAGTTCGCAATAATCAGAGCAAGGTTCTCTGATACCCAGGATCTGAACCAAAGTGAGGACATCTGTAGAACATGAAGAAAGCTTCACCGCCATCTGCCCCCAAGACAGGCTTACGTTCTGGCTTCTGCCACAGTGTTTTCCGTTACATTAAATAATAATGAATAGAACAGTAAGATAGTTATTCTCTTTTAAATTCTCCTTTAGAGCCCAGCAGGCGTGGCTCAGTGGTTAAGTGTTGACCTGTGACCCAGGGGGTCACAGTTATGGGCTCAATCCCCAAGGTGGGGCGTGAAGGAGGCAGCTGATCAGTGATTCTCTCTCATTATGGAGGTTTCCATCTTCCTCTCTCTTCCTCTCTGAAATTAATTAAATATGTATGTATTTTAAATTTTCTTTTATAAAAATTATTTAATAATTGACAGATGCCAAAAATGTATAACATAAGTGTAAGTTATAAAGGACGGAGGTGGAAGAGGGCATAGAGGGGATAAATGGTGATGGAGAAAATAAGATAAGTAAAAATTAAAAAAATAAATATTTGAAATAAAAAGGAAATTTGTCACATATGTATACCCCTAAGCATTATTTTTAAACTAAAAAAATAAGTTTTTTAAAGTATGTAGTTTTTAACAACTTCTTTTTGCATTCAGAATTAGGTGTTTAATATTCATTCCTGTTGCTGCACATAACATAGTTCATTTTTTACTGCTGTGAAATATTCCATTGTATGGAGATACCACAGTTGATTTTCATCTCCTTTTGATAAACAGAAATTATTAATTTTAATGTAGCTCAGTGTGTCAAGTACTTTTTAATTCTTACGTTAAAAAAATCTTATGCTAAGTTCATAAAAATTCATAGCATCAAAGCTACCGCTTGGACAATCAGATTATCTATAAAAGCCTCTGGCCGACCATTTGACCAGCTGACCAGTAGCCATGACACGCACTGAGCACCAGGGGGCAGACACTCAACGCAGGAGCTGCCAAGCTCCAGTGACTTGGCAGCTGTGGTTCTTGGGTGACGCACCTGGAACCAGAGAGGAAGGAGCCTGATTCTGGGGTGCGTCACCCGAGAACTGCTCTCTCACAATCCGGGACTCCTTAGGGGATGTCAGAGAGCTGGTTTTGGCCTGATCCCCGGGGGCCAGGCCGAGAACCCCACCTGCCAGAGGGACCCTGCTCACTCCACAGACACCCTTTGAGCCAAGGCGCTGCCTCAGGTGCAGCTGGCTAGGGAGGGACTGTGGGAGCTTGGCTCCAGGGCACGTCTGGCCCATCTCACCCAGTCCCACCCCACTGGCCACCTTCGAATTAATTTCCTTTCAATGAGCATGAATCTGTGCACTGGGGCACTAGTAGCTTCATAATAAGTCTTGGTATGCAATTAAGTAAATTCCTTCACCCTCATCTTCCAGCCAACGTTTCTTCACCCTAACGCCCTAACCCACTTGTTCTGTGTGAAGAATTACTTCTCTCCCAGCTATCTAGGATAGTACTAGTCATTACCATCTTTGGGAGGACTGTGAAAATAGTCACTAAAATAATTTTCTGTACTCTGTGGTTCAGAGGAGTAAGTTGAGAAAGGCTCTATATTACTTTAAGCTCATTGCCCATCTTTCATATACATTTTGGAATCAACTTCTCAAATTTCTCAAACAAACTTGTTGGGATTATACTGAAATCACATAAACTCCATAGGTCAATTTGGAGACACTGCATACAGTCATATTGTGTATGTCTAACCATAACTCAGTATTTATTTAGAGTTTAAAAAATGTCTTTAGAAATGTTTAAAACTTTTCTCTATTAACTTCTTGTTTAGCTCTTGTTTTATTTATTACTAGGTACATTCTATTTTGTTGCTATTGTAAATAACACCTTTTAAAAATTTATATTTTCATTTGTTCCTTGTGTATAAAGACACAATTTATTTTCACATATTGATCTCATTTTCCACCAGTTTGCTAAACTCTTTTAGTAATTCTAATCATGTTTAAAAGTCTTTTGGGCTATCTCTTTGCAGATAATTATGTTATCTAGGAATGCTGGCACTTTCGTTTTGTAATCCTTAAGCTCATATTTCTTTTTCTTGTCTTATTGCCCTGGCTAATATCTCTAGGACATTGTTAAATCGAAACAGGAACAGTGGGCCTCCTTGTCTGGTTTTTGAATTCAAAAGGAATGCTTCTAATGGGTCTCTATTTACAATGATGCTTTCCATAGGCAATTCCTTTTTATCCCTAATTTGCTGAGAGTTTTAAATAATGATTTTTTACAACGATCATATGATTCTATTCTTTAATTTGTTAAGGTAACAATTGCTTATAGATTTTGTTCATTAACTACTCTTGTATTTTTAGATTACACCCAATATCAGAATTTTAAGTCTACACCGTGTTAATTCTGCTGATCTCACTCAGTGAAGCTTGCTTCATTGAGAGTTTGGTGATTTTTTAAGAATACATTTTTATTGATTTAGAGAGGGAGAGAGCGAGAAACATCAATGATGAGAGAATCATTGATCAGCTGCCTCCTACAGGACCCCTACTGAGGATCATGAGCCCACAACCCAGGCATGTGCCCTTGACCGGAATCAAATGGGAGACCCTTCAGTCGTGCAGGCTGACGCTCTACCCACTGAGCAAACCGGCCAGGGCTGGATTTGGTAATTTTTAAAATTGGGAACTTATATTTGGTGGAACATACTCTGTAAGGATCCTAAACTGGCGATGCCCTTTTTTTTTTTTTTTACCAGGGAGGATTTATATTTGCTTTTCTCAAGAGCCAGAGGCTGTAACCACATTGGGCACACTTGAGCTCTGTTTGCAGAATCAGGGCTTACAGCAGGAGCCTCAAGATTAGTTTTCTCATCTTGCGGAGAGCTTAAGACTTAGAGTCCTGATCCCAGGTTGGTCCTCACACCATCTCTCGCTGACACATTTGCTGACTCTTCCCGTTTTGCTCTCATTTTAGTACCTTCTCCCCTTCCCCCACCAACCTTGGGAGTTGTCCTTATTTTCATCAAAGCTGAGCAGTCATAGAAGTGTGTTTAGTGGAATCTTCCCAGGATCAAGTTGCAGTTTAGTGGTTGTGTATGGAGGTGGGGGTGGGGAGTGTTTGCCATTCTCCAGAAAGAGGAATTCCGTTCATTTTTAACCTTTGGATTAGATCAGGGAGAAAGTCTGAATTAAGTGTTCCTGGGGCCTCAACACCTCTGAGCATCTGTTAAGAGCCAGAGACTTCACCAATAGTAGTATTCAGCTAGAATTTCACAGCACTGTTTGGTTTTCACTTTTATGATTTTATTCTATGATGGAGAGTGATACTGGATTTCGTTTTTACTCTAGTGGTATAAAGTTTCCTTTAAAGATGAATACATCTATATATGAAATAATTCAATTTAAAAAATGTTAAATAAACAATAGTATAAACTATAGTCAAATATTGCAAAAATCATGTGAGAATGAGAATTGGAAAACACCAGAGTGTATCTTCCCGATTCCTTGGCTGCCATCTCCCCCAAAAAAGTGTTTCTGCTCAGCCCCCCCTGCAAGTGCTCCCTCCCTCCTTGGAGTGACTAAAGTATCGGGGCCAGTTTTCTCATTAATAAACCCCTTGATTCTGTGCCCTGTCCCCTAATTCACCCCAAGACGGAAGCAAACTCCTTGAGGACAGTCAAATAACACCCAAACCAGGTCCCAACAGGGCAAGTGATTCCCTCGATCTCCTTGTCTCCCTGAGCCCTTGTCTCCCTGTGAGATCATCTTTCTCCATGTCTCCCCATGAGTTCTTATCTTCTTGTGTCTCCCCATTAGCCTTACCCTGTGTCGTACAGGAAATTGTGCTCTCCTCGCAGTTGGTGGGACTCTGATTGGGTTTGGACAGCTGGTGGTTGGGGATGGGGGTGTGTAGGTAGACCTAAGGGTTAGGCAAGACACCAATGGGAACAGCTAATGGGCTGTTGCTCCCAGGCAGGCCAGCAGTTTGAGTGGAGACATTCAGACCCTAAGCCTCTTGTCTCTAAGCCTTTCATTTGTTTGTCTCGTAAACAAACAAACTGGGCTTGTGTTTCTCAGGAAGTGCAGTGTGAATCCATCCCTATTTCCTGGTGCCTGAAGCCAACAAACCATCTGCTCTGACCACTGTCTGACCTATTGCTTTGCTACGGTCTCATGGACAACCCTCTTTATCCATGGAGGCAGCATCTACAGAAGAGACTGGGGGTGAGAAGAAGCAACTCTGCACTGAGAAGGAAGCTACCTCCTGGCCCATGCTTCTGCCTTTTGGAAACAAATTATTTGCTGATGGGCGGGGCCTTCGGAGGAAGGGACTCCTTTTTTCAACCTTAAGTGTATTCCTAAGACCTGGGAAAAGATTTTTCTCTGTGGTCCAACAGCTTAGCTTATTTAGGCTTTCTTTCCTCTTTTGAAGTCAATGGTTTTTTCTGAATTTATCTATTTTAATAACTACTTACTGGACAGCCTTTTTTGCGTGGGGTTTAAGAGCAAGACTGTCGAGTCAGACAGGCTGGCTTCACTACTTCCGCCACCTGCTACCTGTGTGCCCACGGTAATTAATGTCTCTAAGGCTGACTTGCCTTCTTTGTTGCATGGAGATAGTAATGGCACCTGCTGCAGAGGGTCATGGTGATGGAATGAGGTCATTCCTGTGAAGAAGTTAGTACACTGCAAGCTGGTACTCAGTGATGGGTGACGATGGTGGTGATGACGATCCTGGCACACGCCACACACCATGTTTAGGTTCTGGGGACTCCTATGTCAATGAGAAACATCGCTTGCCCACAGATCTCATAAAACCTCCACTAGATGTAACAGGCAGTGATGGATCAGAGAGTTGACTGAACCAGGGAAGGGGCTGGTGAAAAATTCATTCTGTGGCCAGGTGCTCATATGAAGGTGAACCTATTAGAGGAGCACTCCCAGTCCTGGGATGGGGGTGGGGGTGGGGGTTGGGGGGAGGAGGAGAAATGACTATAGTTGACCAGTTGGGAGTTGTTGCTGAGCCTGCCTAGCTCAGCCCATTCTCTTTGCAGAATGTCTTAGGCTCAGCAACTCCATGTGTTAAGCCTGCCTGACCTGCTGTGGAGTTGAATTCCCAACCCCGCCTGTGCCCAGGTGGCTACGAGTGTCTATTTCAGGGATGAAGTATTAAAAAGTCCCTTGTGCCCACCTGTCTTCTGCCATATAGCTTATCCTTTGATGAAGCTCTTACAGTATTAAGGCCATAGGCAGCTTCCAAGATGGTGCCCAGAGATTCCTACCTCCTGGCACTCATGCCTGGCATAGTGCCGTATTGTACCAGGATGGTCTATGTGACCGTTAGTAGTAGGACCATTGGCAAAATGGCTCTGGAGTAAACCAACAGCCATGTGGAAAATCCCACATGGCAAGAAGTGAGGCCTCCTGCTGACACCAATTGAGGGAGCTTAGAGGCAAATCCTCCAGCCTCCATTGATCTTTGAGCTGGCCACAGACTAGGCCGACCTCTGGACCACAACCTCATAAGAGACCCTGCATTAGACTCACTCCACTAATCCACCCCCAGATTCCTGGCCCTCAGAAGCTGAGACAGTAAAGGTTTATGGCTTTGAAATGCTACTAATTGGGGGAATTGGTTACACAGCCACAGATAACTAATGCAGTCTGTTTCTCCAACGGGGGTTAAAGGCTGCTGTTGATGGGCTCCCCCACAATTCCAACCAATGGCAGGGTCTGAGGTGTAACATGGGGCAGGCTCGGCTAGAGCAGGGTGCTGGAGCACCTGTCAGGCAAGCCGGGGTTTGAATTCTGGCTCGACCATGACTTCCTCCTGCTTGATCACGGGCAAATCATCTAACTACTCAAAGCCTCACCTCTTACTCAGTGAATGGAGGCCATCATAACGCACGGACAGAGCATAAGCGTCAGCGTTCCCTCAGATGCTAGCTTTTAATGCAAATTGGTCCCGTCTCCTTTCTGATCATGAACTTGCATGAGGTGCCAAGGGACAGGCCTCTTCATTGCTCTCACCGCACGTACCACGCACCCTTCTGTTGAGGTGGGAGCGGGAGGGGAACCTCGGTTTTGAAAGGTAAGTGAGACATGTTTATAAAACAGCAAAGACATATTTGCCTTTTGGAAATTGCCCGAAACCCCACTCTAATTTGTGCACACCGCAAAATCACCCTCCCCCCACCCCGGGGGACATGGCGCACACAGACGGCACACAGCTCTACCCACCGGCTTGGTTGGAGGACATGGGGGACAACTGGCTTCCTATGTCTCGGGAGGATAGAGGCCGATTATTGTATCAAGAGTCCTTCCTGAGTGATGCCTCCCTAACAGACACCCAGGCGCTTGAAAGCAAGCATAATGCCCCGGTATTAGGTCGACAGGCTAATTTTAAATCTCTGGACATCCATCATGTCCTTAGCTCCAAATTATACGGTGGACCTGCCTTTTTCTTAGACCTCTCCGATGCTGCAGGCACATAAAGCAGCCCTGTGTGGGGGCCGTCACAAACCTAGTAAAGTCTCAGTGTTTCTGTCCGCTGGCAAGGGCTGAGGGCCGTCTGTCCAGGAGAACTTTCACCCAACTCCTGTGCAGCTTGGCAGCCCTAGGGTTGTGGGACGGCCCAGGAAAAATAACACCCCAGGTTAGTGGAGGCCACCGGCCCCAAAGGCCCTCAGCTCTCCGGCCTCTCTAGCAGCTCACTCCTCCTTCTGGCTAAATTGTTCAGGATCCAAATCATCCCATTCTTCCTCTAGTTTGGGGGGGAGATGGGGGTTGGAGAATTGTTTCTGGGGACATGCACTATCCATTCTGGCCACTAGAGGGTGGAACAGGGCAACATTGCTCCTGGGAGGGACAGTTGGCATGTCCCTTCCAGTGCCCTGGAGACAGACAGGACGAATATAGCGCAAACAATAGGCAAAGGCTGCCATTTGAGAGCCACAGCCTCGGATGCCAGCTTCTTCTCCTTCCTTTGACTACTTTTTCAAAAACATCTAATGAGAGGGAACCCTGCTGGGCTGGGAACTAGAAGCCTCCTTCTTCAGGGCAAGGTCTAGGCCAGTGATCAGCAAACTAGTCCACAGAGCCAAACATCAACAGGACAGCGACTGACATTTCTTTCGAGAGCCAAATTATTTAAACTTAAACTTCTTCTAGCGCCACTTCTTCAACATAGACTCGCCCAGGCCGTGGTGTTTTGTGGAAGAGCCACACTCAAGGGGTCAAAGAGCCGCCTATGGCTCGAGAGCCGCAGTTTGCTGACCACTGGTCCAGGCTCAGATGTGCAGGGCCTCGTTGCTTCTAAGATGAGTCAATACATTCATTCACTCACTTGGGAGGATGCGGGCGCTATGGAGGGGCGGGTACCAGCCCCTCACTGACCAAGTGGCTTTGCAGGTGGAGTTACACGATGACTGTTGAGTGTGCAAGGCAGAGAGAGCACACGTGAGGATGCGGAAATTTCCAACAGAGGGGAGGGGACTCGGGAAGACCTTCCGATATGCCTGACTTCACTATGGGCAGTGGGGGCCCACCCATCTCCACCACCATCATCGATTGCGGCCTTTTAACCCGGGGCTCTGCTTCCCCTCCGACCCCACTGTAACCAGCCTCCACCCAGGGGCCAGTCAGATCCTTACATCAATCAGACCGAGTCCCTCCCTCATGCCACGCCCCCAACCACACCTCTGTCGTGGGCCACCCTAGTCTGCCCCACCCACCGGCCCTGCACACACACCTTTCACGCACGCCCTCTGCCCTCCAGGCAGCCTGGCCTTTCCCAAGCCCAGCCACGCCTCCCACTGACCACTCCTCTTCCCCGGCTGCTCCTCGGGCTTGGACACAGGGCCTGAGCTTTCGGGACCCACGCTCTGCTGGTGCCATTTTGAAATTCCTTTTTTTATTTTTTAGAAAATACTTTTTATTGATTTTTAGAGAGAGAGAAAGGGAGATAGAGAGATAGAAATGATGATGAGAGCCAAACATTATGGATCGGCTGCCTCTGGCATGCCCCCAACTAGGAATGGAGCGGAAGCCTGGGGATATGTCCTGACGGAGAATCAAACCGGCGACCTCTTGGTTCCTGGGTTGATACTCAACCACTGAGTCCCACCAGCCAGGCTGGAAATTCTTTTTTTTTTTTTTAAATATATCTTATTGATTTTTTACAGAGAGGAAGGGAGAGGGATAGAAAGTCAGAAACATCGATGAGAGAGAAACATCGATCAGCTGCCTCCTGCACACCCCCTTGACGGGAATCAAACCTGGGACTTTTCAGTCCGAAGGTCGACACTCTATCCACTGAGCCAAACCAGTTTCGGCCAGGCTGGAAATTCTTAATGGGTTTTGAGGAGGCCCCACATTTTCATTTGGTCCAGGGGCCCACAAATCACGTGGCAGGAGAGTCCTGCCTCCAGCTAGAACACTGGGCTCTTGCTTGGCGCGTCTGGCTCCTTCAACCATTTCGTTTTCTCAGCTCAAAGGTCACCTCTGCAGAGGGGCCTTCCCTGGCCACTGGTCCCCAGCCTGGCCTCCTCCATCACGGAACTGCTGTCTCCTTTGCACACAACCACCCCTGTCTGGAATGACCCTCCTGTTGAGTTCTCCCCGTGTTTGTTTTTTTTTTGTGTGTGTGTGTGTGTTTTTTTTAAAACATTTTATTGAGTTTTTACAGAGAGGGGGACGGGAGAGGACTAGTTAGATACATAGATGAGAGAGAAACATGGATTAGCTGCCTCCCACACACCCACTACTGGGGATGTGCCCGCAGCCAAGGTACATGCCCTTGACCGGAATCGAACCTGGGACCTTTCAGTCCGCAGGCTGATGCTCTATCCACTGAGCCAAACCAGTCAGGGCTCTTCCCATGTTTGTTGTCTGTCTCCTCTTGCTCATGCTTCCTGCCCACGGCTGTGTGTCCCCCCCCCCCCCAACTACCCCTCCTCGGAGCACAGAGCCGGCCCTGTGGGTGCCTGTGCAGGAGCTGGGGGGGGGGGGGGTGTGAGCCCAGGGGGCAGGGCAAGAGGCTGTGTGAAGAGGAGCTTGTTCTCTTTCCTTCTCAATCTTGGTTCAACACCCGTGTGCAGGCCCAGCGAGGCAGCTCCTGGGGCCACACCAGCTCCGCTCTGTGTGTGTCCTGTCCCTGGCCCAGGCCTCCTGGCACGGGGGAGTGTGAAATTCTAGACCAGCGCGGGAGGGGGGGCGATGAATTCCCTTCTGACGTCAGCAGCTGATCCAGCCTGTGTCCTGGAGCCGGAGAAGAAACAACTGGCGTGTTCTCTCCCCCCAGCCCCTCACATACAGACATACAGCCAGGGAAATAGCCGGGGGGCGGGGGGCGGGCAGCCAGGCAGGGCTGTTTATAGCTGAGGAGAGCTAAGCCAGGCTTAAGTGACCGGCTCCATGTTTGCATGTGCGTCTGTCTTCAGGTTAGAATTAGCCAGAGCCTCCCCCCCCCCGAGGGCGTCTGGAGCCACGCAGCTGCTGCCTCTCCATCTGTTTTGCCGGCCGATGAGGTTTCCTTTCTGCGGGAACTTCTCCCGCGTGGAAGACGTGGCTGCACGGAGGCTGCGGCTTGTGAGGCAGAGGTTCCGGCTGCACCGTGTGCTTTGAACGGTTCAGTTCCACGTGCGACTTGATCTCCCGCACGATGCTTACCGCGGGCTGTTGACTTATCCAGAACGAGAGGGGTATCTCCCTCTTGGAGAAATGGAAGCGTTCGTTCCATTCATTCAAGAAATCCTTATTGAGTATCCGCTCTGTAACCGGCAGGCCGTGGGGCTCGCCTGGGGAGAATCAAAGATGACACTAGTGACCTCACTGTGATCTCCAGCCACGCCATGGCTGGGGAAGGCGGGGGGGGGGGGGGGGGGGACGACTGTAATTCCCATTCGACCCCAGAGGAATCGGAGTTCCCGATGCAACCACATGTGGAGTCACCCCGCTGGTGACACGGACAGTCAGGACTGGACCTCTCTGCCACGCCAGTGCCCAAGCTCATGACCACCAGCCCATCGTGCCTGGGGGTGCCTTCCTGAGCCAGGAAGAAAGATAACGACTGAAATCCGTGGGCTTTGCCTGCAACCGCAGAACGAGTCTGCCAGCCCCGGTGTAAATGAACCACCTACCACCGCGACTCTTGCCTGTCATCTTTGCAGAAGAACCTGGCATCAGGCACTGTTTCTGGTGTGGGGCTGGCCTGGCTGCTGTGGGTCTGTGCAGCCTGTTCAACGTACACCAGGGGGCGCCGTTCACAAAACCACTGTCCCTGTAGCCCTGCCATGGCTGATGGTACTCCTGGATTCAGTAGCCCTGAGTTGAGATTTATTGCCTTCATGAAGTCATTAAAAACAAAGGGGAAGAGAGGGCAAATAGCTGGAGAAAGGAGGAGAGAAATAGTCAAGGATGGGTACTACCTGGCCAGGTACGGTTCACGTCCACCGTGGGGAAGCTCTGGAAAGAAAGCAACCTCTGTGTGGTTGGTTGGTTTGCTTTTTCTTTCTGCAAAACTAATGACCCCCACACTTAGCTTAAAAGAAAGAACACACAGGTCCGATCGCACGGGTCCTGGGAACGCAACGGAGGCGGAGCTGGGTGGTTCTGGCTCAAGATCTCTCTGGAGGTTCTGGTCGGGATGCTGGCTGGGCTGGAGGCTCCCCTCCCAGCTCACTGATGTGGGTGTTGGCAGGAGGCCAGGTGGCTTCGCTATAGACCACACCACGTGGCGGCTGGCTTTCCCCCAGAGGGAGTGTTTTGAGAGAGAGAGGGAGAGCAAGAGTGATATCCGAGGTGGACACGGTAGCCTTTCCACAACCGAATACTGGAAGGGACATGCCTGCTACAAGCTGTTTGTCACAGGAACCACCTGAGTGCGGTGTGGCTGCTCAGGGTGTGGCTACCAGGAGTGGCCGCTTGGGGACCGTCTGGGAAGCAGGCCACCCCACAGCTGCCTGACAGGAACACTGGCACCCTTAGACAGTCAGCGTTCTTTTTGTTTGTTTGTTTGCTTCATGTTTTTATTGTTATTAGAGAGAGAGGAAATGAGAGCGAGAGAGAGATAGAAACGTAGATGAATCAGTGCACGCCCCGCACCAGGGATTGAACCTGCAACCCAGCCTGTGCCCTGACGAGGGGTCCAGCTGTGACCTCTTGATTCACAGGCTGATGCTCAACCACTGAGCCACAACGGCTGGGCCAGACATTCCGATTTTGAAGCTGGGACGGAAGCCACCAGCCGGGGCTCCCAGACCAGCAGCCTTGGGGGGTTTTGGCAGCTGATACGTGGCTCGCTCACATGGCGCCTCTCGGTCCTTTCCAGGTGGGCTTTGAGCGGTGGGTCCTTGGCCTTAACACCCACGCAGCCTCGCCCTAGTTGTTACGGAAGCCAGCAGGTTTCATACATGGCTTGGACTTGAGAACCAGAGTGGAATATGCCACTCAGAAGATGCCCCTTTGGCATATTGACAATGTGGGGCTAAAGGAACTTAAGACACAGCAGGTGCAGGAAGGACACTCTGACCTTGTTTGTCCACCTAAAAGCAGCAAATTATCGTCCCACGTGGAGGTACCAGCTCTCTACCAGGAGGGCAGGCGGCATCTTATCCCCAGAGACAGGGAACTCAGGGCTGAGAACGCTGTGCAAACCAACCTTGTAGCTTCTTCATTAATTAGCTGCTCCACGCCCAAACCCTCCTGTCTTGTCCATTCTTCACAAATGTATTGCTTCTTTCTTGAGAAGCTATAAAAGCTGCCTGCATTGTTCATTTCTTTGAGCCCCGTATCTTTGGGGCTCCATACCTATGAAATAAAATTTGATTTTCTCCTGTTAATCTGTCTTATGTCAATTTAATGATTAGACCAGCCAAAGAATCTAGAAGGGAAGGTGAGACATTTTTCCTCCCCCACTACTGCAAAAGATGCGACCCATCTCTCACCCCGGAAAGGTGAGACTCTTGCAAACGGGACCCATTAGAACTGGGTGCTGTGTGCTGTTTCCCTCAGCAGCTGAGGTTGCTGTTGGCATGGTTATGTGTTGTGTTTCTTACTTTAGACCTTTAAACCAGGTACGGAGGCCAAGTATACCCAACCCAGAGTCATCCAGACCTGGTTTGAATTTCAGCTTCGCCTCTCCCAATTCAGAAACATGGGTAAGTTACTTAATCTCCTTAAACTTTATTATTGCATCAAAAAATGGGAATAATAACATCTAGATCACAGGATTGTTGTGGGAATGAGGTGCCCCGAGCTTGGAAACTACCCAGGAAAGGGTGGGCGACACTGGAACTATTGTACCATGTAGAGAAATAACAGTTGGTGATGGCATTTTTTTTCCAGCTTTTTATCCATGTAATTTTTTTTATTGTAAGAACATGGTTCGTTCCAGCTGTAAAAGAGATCATGTGAAAAGGTTTGCTGCAGCCTTCGCTGTGGTTTCATTATATCCTAAAGTGTACGCCTATTCTGAGGAACCATTTTTGCAAAGACGGTAATGGGAAATAAATGACTTAGGCTATAAAAACCCCAATTTGCAGTTATGTTTTCAGGAACACATCTCTTCACTGAAATGGGGGACACATGTATCCAAGATGAGATGTAATGTCCCCATGTCCCCTTTCTGTTAACTCCTTCCCTCACAGGCAGACAATGAAAACAATCACCCAGGACTTCTTTTTCTGAGATTCTCAGCTGCAAGGTGCTTTCTCATCCAAGATACAAAGTTCAAGGCAGCAAATTTGCTTTTTGCTTTTTTCAGTGTGCTTTGTCATTCTGCTCAGAGGACTCCCTGAGCAGAGTAAAGTTCCATACTTTAGGATATTGAAAGTCACTACAAGTGCAAGCCAACTGTCACTCATCAGCAGCTCCTGAAGAGCTAATTAGGAGTGGGAGTTGGGACATAATGACGCAGGAATCTCTTTCTGCTCTTACAGGGCTTGTGATTAAGGGGACAAAAAGGCCTAAATTTTCCCTGTGGGTGTATGGGTGAGTTTTGAATTGGGGGCTGAGAGATAGACCAGATGCTCAGAGGGACTCTTCCAGGAGGGCCTGTCAAGGTATCTGAGGAAACCACTCTCAACTACCTTTTTAAAATATATCTGTATTTTATTTATTTCAAAGAGGAAGAGAGAGGGAGAGAGATAGAAACATCAATGATAAGAGAAAAATTATTGGTTGACTGACTCCTGAACGCCTCCCCCCCGACAACTGGGGATCAAGCTCACAACCTGGCATGTGCCCTGAATGTCAAACCGTGACCTTTTTCCTGGATCGGAGATCCCTGCTCAACCACTGAGCCATGCTGGTCTGGCCATATTTGCCTTTTTATCCCAGTTCCTTGATAAAAGCCACTCTCTACTGAAGTCATTTGCTCCCTAAAGAATCAAACGGTTGGCCTCCTAACAGACACTGGAGACTTTCCAAATTTAGCATCCCCAATCTGCTTTGAGTGGCCCTGAGTGCTTCCCCTTTGAACCCCGTGATGATTAGAAATGTTTCCATGATGAGCTGGCTGAGTGAAGATTCGAGGTTAATGACTGTTGGCAGCCAAGGACCCACGCCCTTGGCTCAAATTGTGCCTTCTGTTGCCTTTCTCTTCTCCTGAGTGTGAGGACCTGGTCTAGGGCTGCTTTAGGGCCCTTTGTGTACACCATGGGTGCTCAATAAATGCTTACTGACGACATGGACTTTACATACATAATTAGGTCATCTAACTCCATCTATTCCTTTCCTTGAGTGGTTTCAGGTTTACCTGAGTCCACTCACCTTTTCATTCTGCACCTGATCATTTCTGAGGCCCACTGCACCTCATCTTATCTAATAAAAGACAAACATGTAAATCGGCTGTACCTCTGCTTCACCACCAGTCAATCAGGAGTGATATGGAAATTAATCCAACAAAGATGGTGGTTAATTTGCATATACAGGCACTGAGTGTTGGGGTGGGCAGGTGTTCTGCCCCATCTCCAGTCTCTCAGGGCCTCTGGGCAGCATGGGAAGGCAGGGCTGGGGTGGGAAGAGGTGGCTCCTGGAATGGAAAGAGGTGGCTCCAGGGCCTGAGTGGAAAGGGGCTGGGCTGGAGTGGAAAGGCAGTGCTGGCCACCAAGGAAAGGAGAGCCCATCTAGCACAAATCTTCATGCACTGGGTTTCTAGCTCATCAATAAGCCTAAATGTACCTCATCTGCTAAGGACAGAGCTAGTCTGATGGCCACGAGAGAAGCCACAAATCACCATCTCCTCCCAAGCTCTGATGAGCTTAATGACTGCGAAGAAGGGCCAGCAAAGTTCCTGAGGCTGGAATGAGGCAGTGGCTGGAAAATTACTAGATACAACTTGTTTTTATCAATGATGAGGGGCGTTCTGGCTAAACTGATTTAATGGGATTCTTGCTAAAGTGGGGTCATGTGGTCAGACATCCCCCAGGGAATGGTGGAGGATGAGAACTTTGATAAGATATTGAGGAAAAGGTTCTGGCTAAACTGATCTCACAGGATTCTTGCCAACATTGGGCGCTAGAAGACGTGCCCAAGGACAGGCCTCGTGGACAGAGAGCCCAATTGAAGTTGGATCAAGGGGAGAGTCTTCTGAATTTGTCAACAAGACTATTGGGATGAGAAGTGAAGAAGGGATGGTGAGGTGACATCAAAGCATTCCACTGCCAGGTGGAACCAGTGACCCCAACCTGCAGAACCATGGTGCTCTGCTCCCTCCAGTGCTGGGGCTGGTTAATGTGGTTTTGTTTCATGTTTCCCCAGCATGGCCGCCAGTTAGAGAGAAGGTACCCAGAAGCCCAAGAACCTTCTTTAATTTATTTTTCCTTTTAAAAATATATTTGTATTGATTTCTGAGAGGAAGGGAGGAGAGAGAGAAAAAAAACATCAACAGTGAGAGAGAATCATTGATCGACTGCCTCCTGTATGCTCCCTACTGGGGATGGAGCCAGCAACCAGGGCATGTGCCCTTGACCGGAATTGAACCCAGGACCCTTCAGTTGGCAAGCAGAGGCTCTATCCACTGAGCAAAACCAGCTAGGGCAAAGAGCCTTCTTTTAGAGACGAGGCAGCGGATGAGAGAGCTCAGTGACTTGCTCAGAATGACGAGTGAGTTAGAGACTGTGCTGGCCTCTTCCTCATCTTGGGCATCAGGCACGTTGCGGTGTAGCCCCAATGTGGGAGTCCATTCAGAAGGCGGCCAGTCACTATTGGTGGATGAGTGTTAGGAACAGCAGCTTGCGATCAGAAATCTTTAAATGCTTTTACAAAACCCAGGGGTTGGTCCACCAGACCATGGGACAGCTGCAAAAGAAGGTCAAAAACAATCATGCACAAAGAATCAGGAGACCAGCTTACTTCCCAGGGTTTCTGAGGCTTAGTGAGACTCTCTCAAACCTTCATGGCCAAATTCGGACGCATTGTGCACGACCTCCATACCTTCATGTATGCAGCTCCTCTCTCCGGAACAAATTTCCCTTACCTTGAACAGATTCTCCACCTGCGTGTAGAACGCCTGTTCATCCCTCAAAACCTGGGTCAGCCATCAGCTCTTTTGTGTACCTTTGTCTGATCCTTCTCACCCAGATGGAATTATTCCCCTCCTCCTCTGTACCACTGTATTTTGTACACACTTTTAACACTGCACATCCTACAGACATTTGCTTCTATGTCCGCACACCACTCTAAGCTACTTGTCAAGGTGTCCGAGGGAGCCACACCTTATTTGCCTTTTTATCTCAGTTCCTTGGCACATAGGAATTCACTGTAGCTCATATTCTAATTGGGCTGAACATTTTCAAGCCTCAGGTTTCCATTGTCAGAGGGGGGATGAAAATACTGGCCCTAGCTACCTTACAGGATTTAAAAAAAAATAAGGATAAAATGACTAATAAATAAAAATACCTTGATGAAAGGCACGAAGGTCAAGTCCAGGAAACTCTTGCTTGGTCAGAGCACCTGGTTACGCAGCTGGACACGAATTTACCTTATTTGGTTCAGGGAAGGCTTGGGGTACTTCTATGTCTTCAGCAGCATCATGCAAACACAGACATGGGTGGAGGTCAGTTAAGGACGGTGATTAAGAGCTTGTGGCTGTCTGAAGATGTGACCGCCCAGCCCTGCAGTCCCCTCCCTCGTTCTTGTCCTCTTTGTGCTTACTGCTCTCCGGTGTCACTGATATAGTTGTTTGCTCAGTGACTGTCATTCTGTGGCAAAGGCTGCCCACCCAGATCCATTCTCCCTTCCCCCTCGGCTGCTGGCCAGGTGCCATTCTCCCAGTGGTTGGCAAACTGCGGCTCTCGAGCCACATGTGGCTGGTGAGCCACGGTTTGCCGCTCTGTTGACTAATGTTTGCCGACCACTTTGTAAGGCATTACCCTTACCCAGAAGTTTTGACTTCAGGTGAAAGACAGTACATTATTAAAATGATTTTTAAGTGTTTTTCCCTAAGGCAGTGGTCAGCAAACTCTTTAGTCAACAGAGCGGCAAACCGAGGCTCGCGAGCCGCAGTTTGCCGGCCACTGCCCGAGCCCCAACTGAACTTGGATATGCCCTCCAGCCTAGGACAAAATATCTGAAATCTGAGATGCATTGGAGAGCTCAAAAGATGGGGGTCTCTGTCATTAAGCTTCAGAACTAGTTGTTCAACCCTCACATGCCCTACCCACGCTACTCCCATGGACATTAAATGGACATGACAACCGCCTCTCTTGTCAGACCAGCCTTTAACACACCGGGGGTGGCCCCCCATGCTCCCTCCCACCTGGAAGTGACACTGGGACGTGGCGGCAGCCCAGGTCTACCCAAGCGGCAAAGACTGTGTCTTAGGTACTTAGCAAAGCAATGACTTGGAAGGAACCTGGGTACAACTTCTTGGTCCTTTCAGGTATTTAGGGGTCCTTTGTTTCAGCCATCCGGCCTCACCCTAACGAATGCACAGCAATGCTTTGTGACCGCAGGGACTTGGTCTTTCGCGTTCACCGTAGTGTTCCCAATGCCTGGCTTATAGTAATGCTCAGACTCATGTTTGCTGCATCAATGAGTGGAACTAGGCTGCCCATGTTTGCATGCCTGACAAGCCATGTGACCTTCAGCCATGTGGACCTCAGGACCCTCGCCTGCAAAATGGGGGCAGTAATCGGACCCACTCTTTCGGTTATGAAGAAGGTAATATGTTTATAGCTCACAGAGCAGTGCTGAACACGTGATAAGCATTTGGTAAGTGTTTATTTATTTATTATTATTATTATTATTATTATTATTGCATAAGTGTGTTTTCTGCAGCTTTCAAGATCTTCAGTAACACTGAACATGATTTCAGGTTAAATTAGAAGAAATGTCAGGGGAAAGAACCCTGAAGCACGAGTGGTAGATGGCCCGCTTCTGTCCTTGGCTGACACCAATAAAGTGGATTCATCTTTAATTGTTTATTTCATGAACTCACTGGATGGCTTCGGAAAATTCATGCAAATATATGCAGATCACATAAATCCACATAAAAATAGCCTCCTGTGTGCCTCTGCATTGCTGGAAAGAATTCTTGTGGCTTTATACTATTCCTTCCAGTTACATGGTTATGTCAGCCTTCCCATCACCCTTCTCAGGAAGACCCTCACCTGGGAGGAGGAAGGGGTGTGCACGTGGAGGTGTGCGCACATCTGCCATAGCAGAAGAGGGTGCTGGAGAGGCTAGTGGGGGCCGGATCAGATATGTGTGGCTGGTCCAAAAGGAATGTTAACATTCTGGGCTCTGCGGCCCATTCTGGTCAGTCAGCCCATTCCACCAGCAACATGTAACCACCTGCCATTATCGGTAACTGTGCCTTCAAGGCCATAAGAGCCGCCTAAGGAGCACAGGAAGCTCGTTCCAGATTTGAAAGGCCCAGGACCCTTGCAGCTCATCAGCTTCGAATAGCTGAGGAGTGGGGGAGCCACCTGAGGCTCGGTTTCTGTGGAATGAGCACTGCCCCCGCCCCGCTCACCTGGCCATTGCTCTCAGGACCCACTAAGGTGACCAGTGTAAGGGGCTTCACAGTGTGTAAGTGGTTAATGAGAGGCTCAGGCCATCAGTATTATTGAGGGTGGGGTTGGGGGGTGGGTGAGTAAGGAGCAAGTGATATGGCCACTGAGTAGCATGGGTAGGGCATGTGGGGGTTGAACAACTAGTTCTGAAGCTTAATGACAGAGACCCCCATCTTTTGAGCTCTCCAATGCATCTCAGATTTCAGATATTTTGTCCAATTATAATTTCACTAGAGGCCTGGTGCACGAAAATTCGTGTACTTGGGTGGGGGGAGGCATCCTTCAGCCCAGCCTGCACCTTCTTACAGTATGGGAGTCCTCAGGGGATGTCCTACTGACGGCTTAGGCCCACTCCCTGTGGGGAGCAGCCTAAGCGGCAGTCTGGCCTCCATCTGTGGGAGGCAACCAGAAAGGCTGATCAGGAGACAGTGCAAGTACCTCGCCCTTTGCCCCTCCACCACCGCTGGTCACTGCCTCCCACCCCATAGCCATTCCCTCCCTCTGCCCGCTGGCACATGTCTTGGCTAGTCTGGTGCCACCTGCTTGACAGCCCCGCCCCCTACTGACTGTTCATTCGCTGTTCAATTTGCATATTATACTTTTATTATATAGGATATGACAGCTTTATTCATGCATGCATGCATGTATGCACTCCTTCATTCATTCAGCAAAGACACTGAGCACCTGCCCCAGGCAGGGCCTTATGCTGGGTTCTGACATTTAAAGATAGAAAAGATATGACATTTGCTCACAAGGACCTCTTTCTTCTCACGCCGGGGCTCGCGAATCCAGCAGGGGGACAAACATGTCGTCAATAAATGCCATACCACATGTAAGGGACAGTGACGGAAGCTTGGAAAACGAGAGATGCAAAGGAGGAGATAAGGTCAAGGCCACCTGGAGAAGCACAGAGTGTCTCCAAGGGCGAGCCTGGGCCCGCCAGGTGGACCGGCAGAGGGAACGCCGTGTGCCAGGGCACAGAAGCGTGAAGCCACGTGGCCGTGCGCTCCAGATCTGATTTGGAAAAGATGGTCAGCCGTGTCAAGCTGTACCTTCCCCAGGCACTCAGCCCGGGCTTCCCTGACTCCTCCAATGCCCATGACATTGACGAGCCCCTGAGACCCGTTTGGCAGCGATTGTCCGCAGTGAGTCCTTGAGCTGTTTGCTGGCTGCTGCTGCTGCAGGTCCCCTCTCTTCAAGGAGATTGTGCATCACCTAGGAACTGAGGCTGTCTATTCTATCTGTCTCCCCAGGACCGGCTCGATGCCTTGCTTGCGAATATGAAGCAGGCGGCAGACGGTGGTTGCTGGCGGTTGTCTGAGTGGTGACAGTGTCGGATGCTACTATTTACTGAGCATCCCCTTGGACGCTGTGCCACATGCTAATCTGCACATTATCTCTTTTAATCCTCACGATGGCCCCACGAGGTGGATGCCATGCATTCCCATTTTGCAGATGAGGCAACAGAGGCTTGGAGAGATCACGTCACTCGCAGAAGACACGTGGCCTAGAAGTGCTGAGATTGAGATTTGAATTCAGGCTGACACATGCACAACCGATGCTGTGAGCTCTGACACTACCCAAGTTCACAGCCTCTATTTCATAAAACAGCATGAGTCAGAGTTTTACAGACTGACAGCTAAGCCCTGAGCTCTAACAAAATGGTGGATATTTCTTCTTACAGCTGCCTCCTATGCCATGAGCTCTTTGTTCCGTCTCTGTACCTCCATCCCTAGCATGGCACCTATTCTCTCATCCTATCTAATAAAAGAGTAATTTGCAAATTTGACCGTACTTTCACTATACCCACAAGCCATGTCCACCAGCCACTCCTACCAGCCAATCAGGAGTGTGGAGGCTGGGGGCAGGGCTGGAGGGGCGTGGCCATCTGAGGTGGCCCAGGCTTCAGGGCGTTTGGCCAAGGTGGCCCTGGCCTGGGGGGGGGGGGCATGTCCAAGGCAGCTCTGGCCTGGGGGGGGCATAGCCAAGGCGGCCCAGGACTGGGGGTGTGTGGCTGAGGTGGCCCGGGCATTGAGGGTCCTGCGGGGGCATGTCCAAGGTGGCCTGGGCCTGGGAGGGGTGTGTTTGAGGCAGCCTGGGCCTGAGCTGGTGGGGCCGAAGCCTATGCTAGCTGGGGGCAAATTGGTTGGGGCTAAGGCCCTAGCCAGAGGGATGGGGGGGTGGGGCTGGATGGAGCCAGCCATCTGCCCCATTGCAGGGCGATGGCTGGGTGCCCAAGGCCTAAAGCCTCAGCCAGAGGGTTCCCAGTTTGTGTGAAGGGGCAGGTTAGGCTGAGGGATCACCCAACCCCAGTGCATGAATTTCGTGCACAGGGCCCCTAGTGTTGGGGGATAAGAAACTAAAAAATTGTCCATGGCAATTCTGGAAGACTCCCTCGAGGAAGCCAGGTTCCTTGGAATGTGGTAAGAGGGCACGATGGAAAGGGGGTGTGTGTGAGGCTCAAAGGTGGGCACGATGAAGCCATTTACGGGTTGCTATGTGCTTTTGAAGGAGTGGAAAAGAACTAGAAGTACGTTTGGAGGAGCCCAAAGTCCCTATTTCAGGGGTACAGTTTGTGCTCCACACACGAGCCCTTTCCCTCTGCAGGAGCAGAGGCCAGGCCTCCTGGGGAGGGATGGAGGTCCTTGCTCCTCCAGAAGGGATGGATGGGCATCTCCAAGTGAGAGACCACCGGGAGCTACTGAGAAACTGCTCAGCTGCTTGAGAAGCATCATTTATAGGTAACCGCTAGCTAATTAATCAATCATTTCCTGAGTGCCTATTCTATTCTAGGACTGATTCTAGGAACCTGGACAACGTACTGGCCCTCAGGGAAGTTTCATTTTAGCGGGGGAAAATTAGAATAAGTAAGTAAACTAACAAACAAGCTAGGAAGGTCAGGGGGTAATACATGCTTTGAAGAAAATAAAACAAGGTTGTAGCATAGAGAGTGACTGAGAGAGAGGAGATCAGGGAAGGCCAGGCTGAGGAGGTGACATTTGGGCCGAGAAAACCTGCCTGGCTAAATGGCACCAGCTATTCCAAGAGCTGGGGGGAAACGTGTTTCAGCCAGACCACAGAACAGGTGAAGGTCCTGGGGCAGGCACAAAAGTGATGACTTCGATAGGTGTACCAAAGGACTAGAGTGGCTGGAGGGTGGGGAGCCAAGGGCAGAGTGAAAGAAAGGGGTGGGAGAGGCATGTGGGGTCAGACCACTCAGGGTCTGGTAGGATTTTATTTCAAGCCTGGCAAGAGCTCGATAATGACGTGGCTGCCATTGGTTGCGTCGGTCTCACTGCTAAGCACTCATAGATACCTCAATGAATCCTCTTAACAACCCAGTGATGTAGGCCCTTCCCACTTCCCAGAGGGGACAACTGAGGATTAGAGAAGTTAACTTGCCCAGGGCGACAGAGCCCGGGAATGGGCGGGCCAGGATGTGACCGGGTCTGTCTGACTCCAAGCCCATGTTCCTAACCATACCACCACCCTGCCCCCCAGTAAGGCTGCCTGCATTTTCATCTCCTGTCTCCAGGCATAAAAAGGGGCAGCGGCTTTTATTCTCAAGAGTGGGTCCTGGCTTGCCAGAGAGGAGCAGACAGAAGCATGTTTTACTGCGGCAGCAGAGGGTGCCCCCTGGTGGTGGCAGCGATGAAGCGCACGGGTGGGAACATGAGGAGCCGGGTTTAGCTAATGGGGGTGGTGTGGGGGTGATGGACACACAGACAAAGCTGTGTCTATGGAGACTGGGTTCATCTAGGCAAGGGGCCAAAGTGACTCTCCTTTCCTGGAGCCCATGGGGTGTTCTCATGGCTCCTACGTAGGGTCAGCCAGGCGCTCATCACATCGGTCACCCAAATGACATCACCCCACACCAGCCACCCTCATCACTCACAGCCAGAGTCTGCAGCTACGTTCGTACTCCTGCATGTGCCATACCGGCATCATCTTGTTGATCATTTAGGGCCCAGAATTTTGGCTAATTTAGAGGTCAGCCTGACTGGATTGCTTTTGCTTACAGGGGCCAGGCTCCACGTGGGGGATTTCCTGGGTACCACTGTCCACACAGCTCCCCAAGGCTTCATGGGGGAGTCGGACATGGGCCACTTATGAGACAGGAAGTGCTCTGTCGCTAGGGGAGCACAGGGCAGGGGTGGGGATTCAGCTTGGCCAGTTGGGGGAGGCGTGATGTCAGCTCTGACAACATCCCCCGTTTTGAGCCTCTTGAATGAGAATCACACACTGTGTTGATTCTGAGAATAAATACAAGCCTGGAGCTGACCAGCTGAGCCTCTGAAGGTCCCTCCAGTCACCTGTGCAGTTTCTTCATGCTGATCGGGAGCTGTGAGAGGCCTTTTCCCCGGCGGCAGCAGGGCAGTGCAGTGCAGCAGCTGGGGTGTCAGGATGCCTGTGTTCTATTTCCAGCAGCTGTCCCTGGCTCACCGTGCGACCTTGCTGAGGTCACAGCCATGCTTTCCTTGCAGGGGAAAACAGGTGGCAAAGCTCCCCTTCTCCTAAGGGATGCAAATCCTGGAAGATGGGGTCCTCCTTGCTCCCCGTGAACCTCAGCCATGTCTGCTGCTGCTGCTGCTATTGATGGAAAATGCTTCTGTTTGAATTCAGGGGACTTTGGGGGGACACCCAAAGCAAGAAGCAAGGAGTTCCTGTCACAGCAAGACTTATGGCCACTTTCACATGCAACGTGTCCCAAACATTTTCCAGGTCACGTTTCACAGCACTGATTGGCTGGAGGCGGGGGGATTGGGGATAAGAGAGAAGGCATTTTCTCTCTAGTTACAAGATGAGGGCATTGAGGCCGAGAGAGAGTGGCTTTTCTCAATACTTTAATGACCAGAGACCCCTTTTATTATTTTACTCCCATGCACCCCCTGTCAGCAAACCCTTGCTAAGTGCTCTGCATTTATTAAGTAGAAATTCAGCTGTTTTCATTCATCAAAGTCACCCATGAGCGCCGGTTTCTGCTCAGCACCAAAAACCTAGGGCTACCCCGAGCTCAATGGCCAGAATGGCTGCATTTACTCAGAGTGACTTCCTCAGAGGTAAAGGCCCAGTGTCCACCACACTGTTTGAAATCCTGAAGACTTTACCCTCAAGGAGCCCAGGGACCCCAGGCCGGGAAGTATTCCCCAGAAGGGGCCAGTGGCCCAGGAGAGACACTGTGGCTAGCGGTGGGGCCAGGGCCGGGGACAGGGGCCCGACTCCCAGGCCAGGGCTCCAGCAAGCAGCCCACTGGGCAGAGCTGTCCACACTCAGACACACAGGCACGGGGCACACACGTGCAGCAGCCCAACCGAACTCAGGCCAACTGAAGCAATGCTGCTGAGCGCTCCGGCAGCAATCAATAGGCTCCCCTAACACTGCAGTGAGCGGCGGGGACAGGCCCCAGACTGCGAAGGTGGAGGGCCTCACGGATCATTACAATGTACCGTGTCCGCTGTGGGGCGCTCTCACCCACTCTGGGTGACTCAGACCATTGCTCCGGCACCTGCCTCTTCAAGAGGAGGAGACAGACCAGAGAGGGTGCTGAGCCCCTGCAGCTGGGGACCTCGGAAGAGAGGAGACACCCCCAGAAGCCTCAGGGGGCCTGGCATGTAGGCAGGGAAAAAGATACAGGACCCCAGTGGCTCAGAGATCCCCTTCGCGCCCCCCGCCCCCTCCCTGCTCCCCAGGGCTCCTGAAACTCCTCCTCTGTGGAGCCGCTGGCCCAGACCCAGAGGCTCAGGGTTTTGATCCGCCCCAAAGGCACCAAGACTCCATGTACCTTTGGAAAAAGGCTGGGGCTTAGCTCTGTGGCTTTAGCATCCGAGCCTCCACCAAATCACACCAGGGCCAGGACCAGGGCGGGGTCTCTGGGGCAGGTTGCCCAGCAGCTGTTGCCTGGGTTATTTTGGTCCAGCTTATCAATTCCAGGGTATTTGGACCAAAATAACCGAAGCAAGGTGGCTCTGTGGGGGACCTCTCCTTAGAAAGTTTCTTAAATAGAGAGTGGGGAGGAGCTTGGCTTGGGGGGCGGGGAGGAGGGGAACCTTGTGTCTGAAGCGGAGGTGACCTGCCTTGCTGTCCTTTAGGCTGTGACACCTTCCTGATCTGTTTTCTTGCGGACCTAAGCTGGGAGTTGGTGGGGGAGGAGTGAACGTTAAAAGAGAAGAGATCATTTTTAAATTCAGGTTCTTGACCTCGTGGTGTCCTCCATAGCTGGTGACAGACATGCGACTTTTTCCCATTTTAGGAAGGGGGCGAAGGGGAGTGCAGAGGTGAGGCACGGATAGGGAGACCGCATCCTGGTTAAGCCAGGCCTCTTTAACCCCAGGCCACATCCCTTCAGTTGGACCTCCTAGACCCATGGTCGGCAAACTGCGGCTGGCCCCTTGAGTGTGGCTCTTCCACAAAATACCACAACCTGGGCGAGTCTATTTTGAAGAAGCCGTGTTAGAAGAAGTTTAAGTTTAAAAAATTTGGCTCTTAAAAAGAAATTTCAATCGTTGTACTGTTGATATTTGACTCTGTGGACTAATGAATTTGCCGACCACTGTACTAGACCACCAGCTCCGCAGCAGCCGCTGCCCGCTCCGGATGAGCAGAGACCAAGGAGGAAAGTGCTGACTGGCCTTGGACTTCCTCTGGCCACAGCGGGGCATGGGGCGCTGCCAGCCTCCAGGACCCCGCCGTCCTCGCTGAGATTGGGGTAGGGGTCCGGAGGGAGGAAGAACAGCCACTGCTCTGGGACCCGGCCCAACCCCCTGGACAGCCCCGGTCGCCCCCACTCCACCCCTCAACAGCCTGCCGGGACTGCTCCGGGCGCAGGGCCACAGTGACCCCGGCTGCGCTCCCTCTGCCAACAGGGTGGCGCGCGGGGAGGAGCGTGCTTTGGCACCTGGCGGGCGCGGGGGCCCCGGGCTCGGCCCCGGACTCCGCCTGGGCTGGGATGCGCTTGGTAACCCTGCTTAGTGGTGGAGGGCTCCTGACCCAGCGCACAGGACAGCTGGGATGACCAGGTCCCCGAAGTAAGCCCTCCCAGCGGGGCCGCATTTGGCGCCCACCACTTGGCCACTCCCGCCGCTCCCGCCTCTCCCCCGGGATTTATCAGCGGGTTAATTTCCTGTCCTGGGAAATCCTTCCCGAGTGGCCCTCGCCCCGCCCCCCGTTTCTCCCCCTTACCGCCCCCCCCCCCCCCCCGCATCCTCCACTCCGTCCCTTCCGCTCCGAGCTCCCCTAAGTCCGCCCGCGCTGCGCTTACCCGCCCCCGCGCGCCCGGGCGCACGCCCTCCCCGCCCCGGCCGCCCTCCGGCTCCCAGCGCCCTGCTGTCCGGAGAGCCGGTCCGCGTGGCCGCGGGTGAGGCCATGCGCCCCCGCACCGCCCCTCGCGCCCCCGCGGGCATCGCCTCCGCCGCCGCCGCTGCGCTGGGGCTCTGCAGCCTCCTGCTGCTGCTCCGGCCCGGGCGCGCCTGCCCCGCGGGCTGCGCCTGCCCCGCCCCGCACACCGTGGACTGCCGCGGCCGCGGTCTGCCCAGCGTGCCGGACCCCTTCCCCCTGGACGTGCGCAAGCTGCTGGTGGCCGGCAACCGCATCCAGCGCATCCCCGAGGACTTCTTCATCTTGCACGGCGACCTGGTGTCCCTGGACTTCAGAAACAACTCGCTGCGCTCGCTGGAGGAGGGCACGTTCCGCGGCTCGGCCAAGCTCGCCTTCCTGGACCTCAGTTACAACAACCTGACCCGGCTGGGCGCCGGCGCCTTCCGCTCGGCCGGCAGCCTGGTGCGCCTGAGCCTGGCCAACAACCGCCTGGAGGGCGTGCACGAGGCCGCCTTCGAGACCCTGGAGTCGCTGCAGGTGCTGGAGCTCAACGACAACGACCTGCGCAGCCTCAGCGTGGCCGCCCTGGCCGCGCTGCCCGCGCTGCGCTCCCTGCGCCTGGACGGGAACCCCTGGCTCTGCGACTGCGACTTCGCCCACCTCTTCACCTGGATCCAGGAGAACGCGTCCAAGCTGCCCAAAGGTGGGTCCGGGGCCGCGGGGCTGGGATGGAGCTGGGACGGAGCTGGGGGAGGGAGAGGAAGGGGAGGCGGCCTAGGGGCCTGGGGTGCAACCCTGAACAGGTCTGGGTGTCAGGAGGGAAGGCATGGCATGAGAGCAATCTACCAAGTTCCTAGCCTGAACTTTTTCTGGGAATCTGCTGGGGAAAGGGGCTGGGGAGGGACATTTCTGGATTCTCCAGAGTTTCTGGGCCCTGTGCACCCCTCCCCCCTCCAACAACCCACTTTCCAGAGTTAGAGATGTGTCATTTCTTTGTCACCGGTGACCGAAGTCACCTCAGGGCCTCTGGGTCTTAGTTCTGGTGGGTGTGGGTTACTTAACAACCCTCCTAAAGGGAACGCCCCTCCTAAAGGGAACGCCCCTCCTAAAGGAAACGCCCCTCCTAAAGGGAACGCCCCTCCTAAAGGGAACGCCCCTCCTAAAGGGAACGCCCCTCCTAAAGGGAACGCCCCTCCTAAAGGGAACGCCCCTCCTGATAGGAAACAGCTGATCGCATTCTCACTGCCCCCAACATGGAGAGAGCCAGCCGCTCAGAAGGGCCCAGCAGCCCGCAGGGCCCCCAGCGGATGTGTGTCTCAGCTCCCAGCTGGCCCTTCTCCCTAAAGCGGGTGAGGACATTCCTGGGAAGGGGTCATGGCAGCTCCGGAAGGGCCACGTTTGGGATTTTGCAGCCCAGATTCGAGATCACCCCACAAAAATGGGAGCAGGTGCACCTTTCGCTTTACTGGTGCACCTTTCCCGAGGTGACCGGGACAGGGGCCCCCACCTGCAGACAAGAGCACTGGGGCCCCCTTGGAGGCCAGTGGGAAGGAAGCAAAGGCAGAGCTGAGAAGAAAGGGACTCAGCAGTCACAGGGATGAGCTCCAGACAGGGAGCAGGCCGAATGTCTTTGCCCTCAGGGATCCCAGCCTTCCACACTGCCCGGCAGGGGTCCCCAGAGCCTGGCTCCACCTCCACTTCCGGTGTGTCTCCAAGGCCCTGGGTGGCACAGGAGCCAGAGCTGTGTGGCACACATTATAAAAGGTGACATGGATTTAGCTCCTCTAGATCCTTTTTCCATGTACCTGAGGATCCACAGTGTTGCTCACCTTCACCCTGGATTCCTGTGCTCACGCATTCCTTCCACACCTAACGGAGCACCCACCCCAGGCAGGGCCAGTCACTCCTCACAGGTGCAGGCCCCTGAGCTGCCACTTTAAGCCCAGGAAGGCTCTCTCCCATAAAAAAAAAAAAAGCCCTAAAAGGTACAGATTCCCCAGCTTTATTTACTTATTTTTAAAAATGTTTTTATTGATTTTAGAGAGGGAGAGAGAGATAGTAACATCAATGATGAGAGAGAAACACCGATCGGCCACCTTCTGCCTCCTACTGGGGACTGTGCCAGAAACCCGGTCAGGTGCTCTTGAGTGGAATTGAACCTGGGACCCTTCAGTCCTCAGGCCGATGCTCCATCCACTGAGCCAAACCAGCCAGGACCAGACTCCCCAGCTTTAAACTTTGCCTTCCTTCAAGGGCCAGGATCCCCAGACGCTCCCCACCACAAGCTGCCCCGGAGGCTAGAAGACCTCACTGTGGAATGGGGTGTGCCGCGATTCTGATGGTTTCCGCCTCTGCTTCCCCATGGACTTGGCATTTTTACCCCCACAGTTAACCGAGCTGATATAACGGGCTCTCATTGTCATCCACGTGAGGGCTAGGTGCTATGGGGTCAGGATCTGTAGGTTTCAGCCTCTGTGTTACCATCGATGGCTGTGACCTTGGACTCATGTTCTCATCTCTGAAGTACTGTGGTTAGCCTCAAATTTCTACAGGGACCTTGGTTTGGAGTCTGAAGACACATGCTTGAGTCCTCATTTAAACCTGGTGACTTGGGGTGGGTCACTTAACTTGGTTTGAGCCTCATCTTCCTCCTGCTTGAAGCTGGCACCTGGAATGCTGTGTAGTTGTCTGACCTGGTGATTTTCGGGACCAAAACCAGATCATGTCAGTGGAAGGAAGAAACAGTGTGAATATAAAACATCATTTCTCCCAGATGTGTGATCCTAGCAAGTGTCTGACCTCTCTGAGCTTCAGTTTCCCTACCCCTACCTCAGAACGCAGTGACCGAATCTCACACCGTGTTTAAATGAGTTCAGCTCCATCCAGCGCCCAGTCATGCTTAGCACAGGATGAGTGCTCTGTCACCTCAGGTATCCCCTTCCCTCCTTCTCCTGTACTTGTGCAGGGCAGAGTGAGTTCAAATCCTGCCTCTACTTCTTACTATTTGGGTGACTTTCAGTACCCCAGTTTCCTCATCTGTCAAATGAGGATGATGCTAGTACCCATCTCAGGAAGGGCACACGCAGGTCCCTGGGGGAAGACTGAATAGCTAAGGTCCCTCTTCCACTTCCCTTTGTAGCCACAACCACATGTGGCCCACATACTAGGGAAGTGAAGGGAACTCATTCTCATGCCCAGCGACCTTGACATGGCTAGCAGTAGGGAGGGAAGGCGAAGAGGGGTGGGGATCAGGGGCACAGTTACACAGGTGCACATGCTATGCCTTGGGTCTGCTCACCTGGCTCCTGCCTGGGGCAGCTTCCTGGGCCCGGCTCGGGTCCCTGTGGGCAGACCCTGCTTAAAGTCCTCTCTAGGAAGGGGGGTCATGCAGGTGGGGTGCTCACTAGTTTTGTCACTAACCTGCATGCCAGGCTGGACCCACGGCTCTCTGGGGGTCCCTGCCTCCATCTCCTAGTAATTCCACTCTCCTTTTCTGACATCAGACATTTTGAGAGCCATGTTTGGTGGGCAGAGTGAGGACTTCTTATCATCCTGACAACATAAACAGTAGTTCAGCCAAAGAGCCCGAAGCTGATGACTTTCTCCCCTGGTGACTCCAAGGTGACCCTATTTCCTTTTCTTTAAAATGGAAGCGGTTTTATCTTCCGGAGGACGGAATAACAGGCTCCACACAGACTCGGGAGCTGTAGAAAAGTCTCCTGAAGAAATGGAAAGCGCCCAGGAGCCCACCCCTCTCACAGGTTTTCTGTGTTTAACTTGGTTTTATTCTGAAGCATACACATATTTTTTAAACCAGTTGATACTAGATTGTACATCTTATTACTGATTTTGTATCTCCTACTGAGTTGTGAGAGTTTCCTGTCTTTGCAGTTCTTTGAAAATTTGGCTTTTAAAAACATTAAGTGTATTGGGGTGACATTGGTCAACATGAACATACAGGTTTCAGGGTGGGTTTCTGAGTGACAAGATCTGCGTATTGCACGGTGTGCCCACCACCTAAAGTCACATCTTCTCCTGTCACCTTATATTAGCACCCCTTCTCCTTCTCCCCCCGCCCTTCTCTCTGGCCACCACCACGCTGCTGTGTGTGTTCACGAGTTTCAGTTTGATATCCCACATCCGAGTGAATTCATATGGTTCTCAGCTTTTGAAAATTTCACTTTTAGTGGCCACATAATGGGTCACTTTGGCAATCTATTAACTGGCCTGTCTGCAGTTAATAGAGGCCTTATTTTTTGTCTACAGACAATGCTGAATGGAACATCTTCATGCACGTAGAGAGAAAGCTCTGGGAATTTCTCTGGGGTGGATTTTTTGAGGTGGGAACACAGAGTGAAAGTCTATGTTTATTTTAAATCTCTGGAGACATTTTTGCCCAATTGTGCCCCCGACAGGGGACACTGGTGGCCTATAGAGAGTACTCGTGCCACCCCACCTTCCCCAGCTTTATTCTTTGTAAGCATTTGGCTGGTTGGCTGGTAGAGTAATATGTTCCTTCATTGCTTTCATTTGCATCGCAGTTTTGCTCCCCAGCGGAGCGAACAGTTTGTGTTTATCCAGCCCCTGGCGGGGCTGACCGATCCCTCACTCCGCCTTTGGCAGGTCTGTGCACGGACTGTGTGCCACGGGCTACTGCGTTTTTAATTTGCCTCTTAATTAGAGTTGAGTCCCCGGGTGTCACCTTTCTCACAATTACTCATGTCCAGGGCCAGGTGTCGCCTTCCCGGGCGCCAGGGTCTAGACTCCGGGGAAGAGGCCACTGTGTACATGGGCCGAGGCGACCTCAGCTCGTTTGCTCCCTCGACAGCCTGCTCCCAGGGTCCTGCGGTTCCATCCCAAACACCGGCTCTTTCTGAAAGCATCACATTCACCATGTCACTCTGTCACTTCACTCACAGGGTGACCTTGTTGCTGAGAAACAGGGGACAGTGGTCCTACCTTTCTGCCCATCCAGGACAGCCCCGGGGTACACGGTTGGGGATTTGCTTTGGAGGAGGTCAGGACCACTGTTTGGTGGCTGACCCCCGTGCCAGCTGACCCAGAATCCCAAAGGGGAGGCCCTTTTAGCCGAGTGGCAGTCCAACTCCCGCTGTCCCAGAATCTTGTGGTTTCCAGTGTAATGTACACTAATAAAAGAGAAACATGCAAACATTGACCATTTCTCTGTTACACCCCAGCCAATCAGAGTGAGTATGCAAATTAACCCACTCCTTGATAGTGGCAGTTCATGAGTTTGGCCTGTTTCAAGGACAAAATGTGTTTCCCCTTGAATTCCCCAGCAGCTAACTCAGCATAAGGTGTGTTTGGAAATCTCCCATGGCTTCTGTTGTACTTAAACCCTGATTCTTCCCATGGCCCACAGGCTCCCACAATCCACCTCCCTTCCCTCCCTGTCCCAGCCCATCCCAGCGTCATCGATGACAGGGAGGGATGAATGGGGTCCAGAGGAGAGAGGGGAGGTAGCATCATTAAGCAGAGACACAAAGTCCAGTTCTATGGCTTGGATGAAATTGTCCCTCGAGGAGAGGTCAGGTGAGTTCCAAAATGACCAGTCTCTGAGTGAGCCCCAGGAATACTGGGGGCACTGTGGTATCATGGAGAGAGGGTAGGCTTTGTGGACAGGCCTACCAATCAAGACCCTCTCAGACGAGCTTATGACTTGGGGCAAGTCACGCAGCTCCTCTGAGCTGCTGTCTCTGCATCTAAAAAGTACCCTGCATTGTACACCCACGCTCAAGAGCCAGTAGTGAAAGCAAGCCAAGTGTCCATTGACCAATGAATGGATGAGCAAGATGGGCCTCACCCATACAGTGAGGTGTCGTTCAGCCTTAAAGAAAGGAAATCCCAGCGTGGATGAGCCTGGGGGTAACTGTGCTAAGCAAAACAAGCGGCTCACAAAGGGACAAAGAGTGTATGAGTCCACTTGTCTGAGGCACCTGAAAGCAGTCAAGTGCATAGAGACAGGAAGTAGAAATGGTGGCTGCTGGGGCCTGGGGGAGGGGAGAAATGGGGAGTTAGTGTTTAATGAGGACAGAGATTCAGTTTTATGAGGTAAAAGTTGTTCCGGAGATGGATGGTGGTGATGGTTGCACAACACTACTGAATGCCCCTGAACTGTACACTTAAAAATAGCTCAGATCGTAAATGTTATTTATGTTGTGGTATTTTACTACCATTAAAAATTTTTCACGGGAGTAGGAAAATAAATTACTTTATAGCAGGGCACCTCAGTCCGGCACGATTGACATTATGGACTGGCTAATTCTTTGCTTTGGAGGTTGTCCTGTGCCCTGTAGGATGTTTAGCACTATCCCTGTCTTCCTCCCACTCGATGCCAGTAACACCTCATCCAAGATTGACAACTGAAAATATCTGCAGAGATCATCAAATGCTCCCTGAGGGGGAAAATCACCCCGAGTTGAGAATGATTGCTCTGAAGGGCTGTTGATAAAAAGGATTAAGTGAGATGATAACAGTAAAGTACATATTATAGTTCCTAATAAGTAGTGAGAGTTTCCATAAATAGCACTTCCTTGAGGAATGTAAACTCATGATCCACACACATGCCCCTTTTCAACTCAAGGATGTTCCTGTTGCTTCTTCCAGCGAGCCTATCATTAGAGATCAACTTGGACTCTGTATTCAGAAGGGCAGGTCCGGGAGGGAGCCACAGTGGGTGTCTCAGAGCCCCCAGAGACAGCATGGAGCATTGAGTGCCATGATCTGTGGGAGGTCCCAGACTCACAGGGCCACTTAGATTTGCTCACACTGGCTGTGTCAGAAAGTTCTCTCTTGTTGGGGTTTTCCTCTCTTCTCCACGAGCAGCATGAAGAAAGAAGTAGGGTCCAGTTACTGAGTAGAGGAACTGGGTACTGAGAAATAATAGAAAAGAATAGACAAGACAGAAGTAGAAAATAAAGCTGGGGCTGGGTAGAATCTCTTCTCTCTGATGGAGAAACAAGGAATTCCAACCCAAACGCAGCGTGTTTATTTATACTAACATAGAAAGGGGTTTCACATGAAAAGACTTAAAATCAAAGTAGCTTAAGTGGGCCCAGGCCCCACTCATTTCCTCATTCCTGGGGCTCCACTGAATCTACATTTCAAGGGCCCTCCCCCTTACATCTGAAGCAAGTTAAAAGTCAATACTGAGTAATGCATCCAGCCCTTTTGGTGGATGCATTTCCAAAATGTGGCTTTGCCTGGATTCAGCTGACACTGATTTAAAAAATGCTCAGGTGCCTTCCCTGGGGGCCAGCCCTCTACACTCTCTGACCAGATTATCCTCCTATATAATAAAAGGGTAATATGCAAATTGGACAAGCGGCAGAATGACCAATCACTGTGATGTGCACTGACCACCAGGGGTCAGATGCTCAATGCAAGAGCTACCCCCTAGTGGTCAGTGTGCTCCCACAGGGGGAGTGCCGCTCAGCCACAAGCCGGGCTAATGGCTGGTGAGCGCAGCAGCGGTGATGGGATGGCAGCTCCAACTGCTAAAGGGCACAGTCCAGGCTGAGGACCTCCGCCTCATCCCCCAGTGCATGAATGTTGTGCACCAGGCCTCTAGTCAATAATAATGAGACATAGGTTGGTACCCCAGGCATTTGGCCCAGGACCCAATTGATAGCAAGTATCTGTTATTGATAATTGAGGTGGTGGCAGTAGTGATGGTAGAAATGGTGGAGGTTGGCGTCATGGTGGAGATGGTGGAAGGGGATATAGATGGTGGACATGGAGGAGGTTGTGGACATCATGGTGAACATGGGAGAGGTGGGTATCATGGTGGAGATGGTAGACATGCTGAAAGGGGATATAGATGGTGGACATGGAGGAGGTTGTGGACATCATGGTGAACATGGGAGAGGTGGGTATCATGGTGGAGATGGTAGACATGCTGGAAGTGGTTATAGATGGTGGACATGGAGGAGGTGGTAGACATCATGGTGTACATGGGGGAGGTGGGTATCATGATGGAGATGGTAGACATGCTGGAAGTGGTTATAGATGGTGGACATGGAGGAGGTGGTGGACATCATGGTGAACATGGGGGAAGTGGGTATCATGGTGGAGATGGTAGACACAGGGGAGGTGATGGAAGCAGCAATGGCAGTGGCGGTGGAGATGCGGGAGTGGTGATGATGATGATGATGATGATGATGATGGTGGTGGTCCTGGGAAACACATACATGCCACCTGGAGAAGAACACGTTAGGCCCTCAACAACCATCTCTGCTCACTTCCTCCCCGAGGGGACAGGTTAGGAAAACTGCCTGCAGGTCAGTTGGTTTTCCATGCTTGTGCATGCGACTGTGTGGCTGTCCTCAGGTTCCGTGGGCGATGGGCCGGAGTGTAGGGTAGCAGACACAAGTCACAGTCCTGGTGCAGGACTCACTCCTCTCTGCTGCCCTCCACAGACACGCTGGGTGGGGCCACGACCAAGCAGGAGCCCTTGGCCCCGGGCTGCTGGTGCATCTTCCTCTGGTGGACATCAGCTGACTGTTTAATCAGGAGAAGTGTCTGCGGGCCGAGACAGGGAGGACAGCGGGGAATTTTCCCTACGCAGCAGTTGGTATTTAATGAAAGTGATGGAGGGGAACAAAGATCGGCACTATCAGAAATTAGAGCTGGCGTTCCCAGGCATCCCAGCCCCCAGGAGCAGGAGCAAGCGTGTGCACCTCAGATGCCCCTGTGCGAAGACTTCCTTCGCTGCCCAGACCGTGTTACCCACAACTTCTCCAGATGCTCATAGTCAGCTGACACCCCGGTGCCCAGAAAGAGCACTGCACAGGGAGCCAGCAGCCCTGAGTTCCACCCACACGCCCTGTGCCCCGAGACAAGTTGCCTAACCTCTCTGGGCCTCACGTCTGTAAAATACCGGAGGAGTGGTGGCAGGGAGGGGAACTAGCATGTCAAAGGCGCATCCCTGTCAATTTCCTAGTCAGGGCACATACCTGGGTTGTGGGCTCCATCCCCAGTGGGGAATGTGCAGGAGGCAGCCGATTAGTGATTCTCTCTCAACATTGAGGTTTCTCTCTCTCCCTCTTGCTTCCTCTCTGAAATCAATACAGATATATTTTAAGACATTTTTGTTTGTTTTCCTAATTTCACTTACTTCAGGTGGGATCTGAGATGCTGTGAGGTCAGGAGGCCCTGGCTGAAAGGCTCCCTGTGTGTGTGGAGGACAGAAGCTGTGCTGTTTCTGGTCCTTTCGGTTTGGAGTCTGGGGGGCGAGTGGGGAGGGCCTGGCAGGGTGCCTCTCCAGCCCAGGCCGAGCCCTCACTGCAGTGGATGGCAGAGGGGCGATGGCAGTGGTGAGCTCTGGCCAAGAGCCACGGGACCCGTGCCCAGTGGTCCCCGGAGAACCCATGCTGGCCCTTCCTCCAGAGCAGGGGAAGAACAGCCACTCTGTCCCTAACGAGCCTGGGTCGCCAGGGCCTTCTCACACCTCGGGAAGATTTGCAAGCTCTCCGGTCCTGGCAGACAGTTCACAGAACAACCCCCAAGTGGTCCATGAGCGCAGCAGACAACGTCAGAGAAATGCGAACCAACTCAGCCACGGGCCATTTCACAGCGCAGACTGGTGAAGGCGGAGAGTGACAAAGAGCCATCGCTGGCATGGGTTCAGGGCCTCTCTCGCAACCTGCAACTTGTGAGAAGGCGTCTTGGGAAATAATTAAGAATGTGTACAGGGACGCTCCTCGCTGCTCTGCTTCTACAGTAAGAAAAAACCGCAAACATCCTGGGATTGGTTCGGTTACGGCTCATCTGCAGGATAAAGTGCCCGGAGCCGTTACAGCTGATAGGTGATCTCTGTGTGGTTCAGTGGAGGGATGTTCTGGGACGGTTAGCCCACAGAGGGGCGGAGTATATTTCTACTTGGAGGACTTGTGTTACCGGTCCCACAGAAAAATCTAGAATGGTGTTAGATATGTATTTGTGAGTCCTTTTGTTCCCACTTTTAGTTCTGTGCTGGGTACACGGGCTTTGTTTACAGGGTGGGGCAGAAGTGGGCTTACAGTTGTGCCAGTGGAAAATAATGCAATAGTTAATAAATAATAGTGCAGGAATAAACTCTGTGTTTTGCATACTCACAACTATGCTAGTAAGCCTACTTTTGCCCACCCCTGAAATAAGTGGAATTAGGAAAAAAATATATATATATTTCTTAAAATATATTTTTACTGATTTCGGGGAGGATTTAAGAGGGAGAGAGATAGAAATTTCACCGATGAGAGAGAATCGTTGATCGGCTGCCTCCTGCACATCCCCCACTGGGGATGGAGCCTACAACCCAGGCATGATGTGCCCTGACCGGGCATTGAACAGTGACCTCATGGTTCATAGGACAATGCCCCACCACTGAGCCGCACCAGCTGAGCCAAAAACATGTTTTGGATGACAGAAAGTGCTTAGGGGAGCCTGTGGTTGATGTGGGTGAGGCGGCTCCCTGAGGCCAGACCCGGGAAAGGCCCTGAGAGATCCCCTGGCTGGGAGCCCATGCGCTGACAAGGGATGAAAGATTAATCTCCTCGCAGCCTTCCTCTGTGTCATCATCTATTTCAAGAGAATGGCAGCTCTTCACCCTCCCCAGCTCAGGTGTCAGCTGCTGGGCAGAAGCCATTAGTGAAGGGGACAGAGCCTGGAGGGGTGGCGGCAGGCAGGGGCCCGACTCTCCTGAGAGTGCCCTGGCGGAGCAGGCACGGTGCCCCTGAAGGCACGGAGCAGTGGCCCGTCGGCAGGGCCTCACTCCCCTCAGTGCGCCTGCTCCCTGAGTTTTCTCCCTGGGACAGGAGGCCAGCGGCGCTGGTCCCCCCCACTCTCTTGGGCCCTGTGGCCACCCCGCACGTACGAGGTTTGGCAGGACAGCTGGCAGAGCGGGATGATTTGTGGCTGTGGGACAGGGATGGACAAGACAGGTGTCAGCCCATCCTTGAACACCATCTTTCTCTAATCCGTTGGTTGGACCTCTTGAGTATAAACAACGGCAACCATCCTAGCTGGTTTGGCTCAGTGGCTAGAGCATCGGCCTGCGGACTACGGGTCCCAGGTTCAATCCCGGTCAAGGGCATGTACCTGGATTGTGGGCTCAATCCTCAGTGTGGGGCATGCAGGAGTTGCCGATCAATGATTCTCTCTCATCAGTGATGTTTCTATCTCTCTCCCTCCCTTCCCCTCTGAAATCAATAAACATATATTAAGACAAAACCATGTCAGCCAAGTCTGGCAAATGTGAGCAAGAAAGGGGCTAATTTCAGGGCTATCGGTTAACTCACAAACTGAAGAAACACCAGGGACAGGCTCAGCACAGAATGAGGCAGCTCCACCCTGCCCAGCGTGGCTCAGTGCTTGACCACTGACCTATGAACCAGGAGGTTATGGTTTGATTCCTGGTCAGGGCACATGCCTGAGTTGCTGGCTCAAACTCCAGTCTGGGGCGTGCAGGGGACAGCTGATCAAGGATTCTCTCTCCTCATTGATGTTTCTATCTCTCTCTCCCTCTCCCTCCCTCTCTGAGAGCAACAAAAATATCACCCTAGCCAGTTTGGCTCAGTGGATAGAGCATCGACCTGTGGACCAAAGGGCCCGGGTTCAATTCCGGTCAAGGGTACATACCTTGGTTGCAGGCTCCTCCCCGGCCCGGGCCTTGGTCAGGGCCTGTGTAGAAGGTAACCAATCAATGTTTCTCTCTGTCTTTCCCTCTCTTTTCCACTCTCCCTAAAAAAATCAATGGAAAAACATTCTTGGGTGAGGATTAACAAAAAAATAAGTATATTTTAAAAAATATGTCATTTGTGCCCATGTTCTAATGCCCCTCCCATTAGACTTAAGTCTCTCTTGTCTTTCTCTACCTTCTTTCTGCCTTCCCTGTCTCCCTTCTTTCCTTTCTTCCTTCCTCTCTTCCCTCCTTCCTTTTTTCTTTCTTCCTTTTTTGTATCTGGCGTGAAGCCTCACCCATTTTGCTTAATGCATGACTCAGAGAAAGCGGTTTAATAACTAAACGTCTGTTTAGTAACTAAGAGTAGCCATGCCTGAAAATGTTACCCATTAACTGAGCATTTCAGCCTAGAGTGGGGGAGGGGGCAAGGATTTTGTCTCCTTCCCCACTCCCCTCCTGGGGACACGTGGCACTATCTGGAGAGGTCCCCCCCCCCCCCTGAAAAAATATTTTTTTTTATTGATTTCAGAGAAGAAGGGAGAAGGAGAGAGAAAGAGAAAGAGAGAGAGAGAGAGAGAGAGAGAGAGAGAGAGAGAGAGAGAGAGAGAGAAATATATCAATAATGAGAGAGAAACATTGATTAGCTGCCTCCTGCATGCCCCACACTGGGGATCAAACCCACAATCCAGGCGTATGCCATGACCAGGAATTGACCTGTGGCCTTCTGGTTCATAGGTCTATGTTCAACCACTGAGCCACGTCTGCTGAGCTGGAGACATTTTTGATTGTCACAATGGGAGGGGACATGCTACCGGCCTCTAGCAGGCCGAGGGCAGGGACAATGATAAGCATTCTTAGTGCATAGGCCCACCGCCATGTTATAGGGTTATCCAGTCCCTATTGTCTATAGTGCTGAGACTGAGAAATTCTAGTCTAAAGTAGGATCCTGCAGGAGAGAAGAGGGAACCCCAAAGCCAGGTGATCCCAACTCCAGAGTCTGCATTTGGTCTTGACCTTGAATGCGTCTTTGGAAGGCCTTGGCAGCAACGCTCTACTCCCTCTGCAGGCCCGGCTGAGTCTTTGTCCGACTCTTCTTATTTCCCGGCCCTTTGTGAGCTGCGGAAACCCTTTGAGCCGGTGGATTTTATTGTGAAAGTGCTTTGAGTGTGTCCCGGGGTCCCCCGCCCGGCTGGCCTCCTGTGTGGTGGTTTTTAAACAGGTCTGTCTCTTCCAGCCACAGAGACATGTGAGGTGACATTTCCTCAAAGTGTCACTCTGTGAAAATGCCAAACTAATCTCAAGGCACAAGGAACATGGTAGAAAGCGGAATTGGCGTGAGGAGTCGGAGCGGGCTCTGTAGCTGGTGGTGTTTTGTTGTGGTTGCTTTCCGGTTACTGCAGCCCACTGAACAAGGAAATGCACAGTGTTTCTCTGGGTAATGATCACCACTTACAGCTTGAACGCTATGCTGGCAAATGTTATCTTGGCTTTAGAAATTGCCTGTGCTTCGTACCGCTTATTAGTGTCCATATTGGTTATTGTCATAACACCTTTGGCTGGGGGTGGGGTGGATGTTAAGAGGAGGTGGGTCAAGCGCTGGATGGGTGGCTCAGTTGGTTTGAGCATCGTCCTGTATACCAAAAGTTTGTGGATTTGAGATCCACTTGGGGCTCAGATGAGAGGCAGCCAATCAACAGTTTTCTCTCACACTGATGTTTCTCTCTCTCAAAAATCAATTAAAAAATATATGCCTTAAAAAGAAAAGAGGAGGCAGAGCAATTGATTTTTCTATTTTTCCATTGGAGAAAAAGTGTCCACAAGGAAATCCCAATATAACACTGTCTTAAAGCTCTCCTGTTCTGTTCAAAGGCATTTAAAATGCTCAAAAGAAGTAAATAAAAGTTTGGCTTCTTAAAAAAAAAAGGAAACAGTCATACACTGTAGTCAAGTGGAAGCTGGAGAAACCTTCAGAGCTCTGGTCCAGTTAACCTTGGTATAGAAGGTAGACACTGAGTCTGGGAGGAAGGGACTGTGAGTCTGGTTGCTAGGCAATGGTCCCCATGGGGAGGAGAGCATCATAGATTGGCTATTGACACATAAAAGATGGGCCCAGACAGAAGAAAAAAGGAAGCTCAACCACTCTTCGTTCCCCTTCTGTTTCCGATTTGGAGAAGGAAATATATGCAAATAAATACCCCAAAGGGTAATTGCAGGTTTTCTGTGCAATTAGCGGGGCCGCTCTCTGCAAGACAGAAACCAGTTAATCAGCGTGGTGCAAAGCAGTCATCTCGACTTTGGGTAATGCTGGAGATGGGTTGAGGGGCAGCTTTTGAATCCAGGAAGCGCTGAAAAAGCGAGCAATGGAAGGGTTTCCCGAGGGTTGGAAGGAAGCCAGAGGTAAACAGAGATCACAGGCAGGTGTGCATAATGACATATGGTGGTCTTACCTCTCTGAGAAGCTGTGCTGTTGAAAGCAAGCTCTATACGCTCTCTGAGCTTCCATTTCCTCATCCGTAGTTGGCATAATGACAGTGCCTACCTCAGAAGGTGGTTGTGCGAATTAGAAGTTAGTATGTATGTAGCGCTTAGAACAGTGTTAGTACTTCCCAAGTGCAATATGCAGGTGAGTTACTACTATTTTGTTTTTCTCTTTTCTTCCACACAAGAAACAGAAGATGTGAGTTCTTTATGCCTTTTAATGTCATGCATTGTTTGGTCTCCGAAGTCTCTACTTTGTATGTAGTTCATATTGTGTATCAGTCCGGATGTACAGATTATGCCTGGGAACACACACTAGCAGCCCCCATCCCACGGCGTCTGCCCCCCCATCACCACCACCCCCTCCCAGAGGCTGGGTGTTGCCAGGTCTGGATTAGGATCTACAGAGAGCCTAAACCCTAAAAGTCTGTACTGCCTTCCCGTCACCGTCCCGAGTGACTCAAACTTAGAAGAGTACCATGGCCAGGCTAATGTTACTCAGTGGTTGAGCATCGACCTGTGAACCAGGAGGGTTTGATCCCCGGTCAGGGCACAGGCCCGGCTTGTGGGCTCCATCCCCAGTGTGGGCCGTGCAGAAGCAGCCGATCAATGATTCTCTCTCATCATCGATGTGTCTATCTCTCTTCTCCCTCTCTCTTCCTCTCTGAAATCAATAAAAAAAAAAACACCTTTTTTTTTTAAAAAAAAGTCTCCCATTGTAGTTACACTGAGGCATTTATTTATTTATTAAAATATATTTTATTGATTTTTTACAGAGAGGAAGGGAGAGGGATAGAAAGTCAGAAACATTGATGGGAGAGAAGCATCGATCAGCTGCCTCTTGCACACTCCCTACTGGGGATGTGCCCACAGCCAAGGTACATGCCCTTGACCAGAATCAAACCTGGGACCTTTCAGTCCGCAGGCTGATGCTCTATCCACCGAGCCAAACCGGTTTCGGCTACACTGAGGCTTTTAAAAAAGCTCAAATTCCATTTCAATCAACTTCTCCCCCTTTTGTTTTTGGGGGGCTGCTTCTGCTTTCCACTTTGCAACCACTAGCCTTGTCAACTTTTAGGCAATCCCATGCTACAGCCTAAGCCAGTGGTCAAAAAACCGCGGCCCGTGAGCCACACGCGGCTCTTTAGCCCCTTGAGTGTGGCTCTTCCACAAAATACCACAGCCTGGGCGAGTCTATTTTGAAGAAGTGGCGGTAGAAGTTTAAGTTTTAAAAATTAGGCTCTCAAAAGAAATTTCAATAATTGTACTGTTGATATTTGGCTCTGTTGACTAATGAGTTTGCCAACCACTGGCCTAAACCTGTCTCTTATCCTGTGGCCCCCTCCCCCATTCCAGGCCTCGATGAAATCCAGTGCTCCCTGCCCCCAGAGAACAGGAGGGTGTTCCTGCGCCAGCTGTCGGAGGCCAGCTTCAGCGAGTGCAAGTTCAGCCTGTCGCTCACAGACCTGCTCATCATCATCTTCTCGGGCGTGGCCGTGTCCATCGCCGCCATCATCTCCAGCTTCGTCCTGGCCACCGTGGTGCAGTGCTTCCAGAGGTGCACCCCCAGCAAGGACGCCGAGGAGGAGGACGAGGATGAGGATGACTGAGCCACCCCTCCCGTTCTTCGCCTCCCAGAATCCACCCAGGTGGCTCCCCTCCGAGGAGAGAGGGGAATGCTGAGACCCACGCGGTCAGTGCCCTGAGCCGCTCAGAGTGGCACCTGCTCCATGCCTTGGACCTGGGGATGCACCGGGTGGGACCTCTGACCTCAGAGCGTAGAATCTGCAGCTCAGGGAGCTCAGGAAGGCTTCCTGGAGGAGGGGCTGCCGCCCAGTGTGTGGTGTGCGTGGGGAGGTGACAGAGTCAGGCTTCCCAGCTGCCGGCGGGAAAGCAGCCCAGGGGACACGAGACTTGCAGCGCTCGCCCACATGATGATTTTGTGACATCCACGTCTCTGACCTGGCCTGGGCCACCAGGCCGCACGGCCTTCCTCCCAGGGGGCGGCTGCTCAGGCAGTGGGGATTAGGGTTTAGGTCCCTCTCCCACGTTCGGCTAACATGGCACCGAGGAGAAAGCCAAGAACTGGCCAGAGGGTGTTTGTTGTTCCATTCTGGTTGGGAAAAATGTTGTGGACAGGAACCTAACCTTGATCCTTACCCCTGAGGCAGTGGCCCATAGAGGAAGGACAGTTGCTTTGAAGAGTCCGATAGATTGGCTCTGCCAGAGTCACTCTTCCCTCTGGTGTTGTTTCCCTTCCCTTCCCGTCCCCAAGCCCTGTCCCTGAGTCGCTCCCCAGCCTCCCCGTCTACTAGCACCGTTCCAGACTCTCCAGCTCAAGAATTTGCGCTGAAACCTTCCTGGAGGCCAGGCTTCTATAAAGCAGGAGGCATCAGACCCACAAAGTGGTAAAATCATGAAATGAATGAACGGGGACTCAGCCTCTGACAAACCTCCCCCGTGGCCTCAGCGTGTGTGTGATGTGATTTTGGAGCTGAGGCTGTGGCAGGCAATGATTTCCAGCGTGTGGAACACAGCACCTTAGTTCTGAGGTAGTACGGCACCAACAGTGTCTTGGGCCCAGCGGGGTAATGTGAGGCGACATGTGTTAGCAGCACTAGGCCTTGTGGAGACTGACAATGGGGCTCATGAGAGGCTCCGGGGATGTTTCTGGGATCATGCCTCCATTGTTTTCATAATACACTCCTCACGTGACTCCTCCATTGTTCCTTTCCGTCTCCTGGGTGTCTGCTAAGTGCCAGGCATTGAATAATACAGGCCCTTACTCGCTAGGCCTTGTATTGTTATGGGTGGAACATAAGAGGTAAGCAAAACTGAAATTGCAAGTACCCTGTTTCCACGAAAATAAGACAGTGTCTTATATTAATTTTTGCTCCCAAAGATGCGCTAGATCTTATTTTTGGGAGGATGCTTTAAATTACAGCGAGTAGGTCTTATTTTCAGGGGATGTCTTACTTTCAGGGAAACAGGGTAGTGATGAGCAACATGAAGGAAATAAATGAGGCAGGGTAACTGGTCAAAGCAGGAGTGGGCAGTTGGGTGTACTAGTGAGTGTTCTCTAGAGAAACAAAGCCAGCAAGAGATATGTATATCCTATTATCTATCTATCTATCTATCTATCTATCTATCTATCTATCTATCTATCCATCCATCCATCCATCCATCCATCCATCCATCCATCCATCTATCTAACTCATCCATCTATCCACCTACCTACCTACCTACCTTCCTACCTACCTACCTATCTATATTCCATCCTCTGCAACCTGGGGATATACCCTGACCAGGAATTGAACAGTGACCTCCTGGTTCATAGGTCAGTGCTCAACCACTGAGCCAGTTTGGTCCAATTTTGTGGTGGGTTGAATTCACAGATGCAAAGCCTGGGGATGCAGAGGCCTGACTGTATATCCTATATAATAAAAGAGAAACATGCAAATTTGACTGTACCTTTGCTATGCTACCAGCCAATCAGGAGTGAGGGGTGGGGCGAGCAGTACATGACCCCGGCCCTCGCACCACCTCCGCGCGGCTTGGGGAACGGGCATCGTGGACCTGGGGAGCGGACGCTGCACTGGTGGTCCCGACAGGCCTGCATCACCTGTTCCCCAGGCTGCACGGAAGCCAGTGGGAAGGTTAGCCACCGCCGCACTTCACCACAGGTGCCGGGGCTCCCAGATCTCGAAGGGCGCCCATAGCGGGCAATTGGGGCTGAGCAGGCCGGCAGAGGGGACCAGTTGGGGCAATCAGGCCAGCAAGCAGAGTGATTAGGGGTGATGAAGCAGTCAGGCAGGTGAGTGGTTGGGAGCAGATTACAAGAGGGTTGTCCAAGTGCCAGTTTAGGTCTGATCCCACAGGGGTCTCAGATTGGAAAGGATGTAGGCCAGACTGAGAGACAAACACCCACCCCCAGCATGCACAAATGTTGTGCACTGGGCCACTAGTTTATTGAAAAAATTCCACATATTAATGGACCCATATAGTTTGGACCAGTATTGTTTAGAGTCACCTGTGTTTCTGGGGATGGAGTCTCTCTTGGGCTTTAAGTCAGTTTGAACTGGCACCCACTGAGCATTGATCATGTCTTCCTGGGTTCACCCTGATACTGGACAGTGTGGCCTCCACCTACCCTGCTGGGGCTCTTGGCCTGCCCTTCCTTAACCATCCCTGCCCTGCCCAGGTGTTTAATTCCAAGCTGCCATTCCTAGAGGTGACCTTGCAGGGTGACCTTCCTTTCAGACTCACTCACCCACCACGATGCAGTGTGCTACTGATGTAAAATCATGGCAGCAACTTGACTTTGTAGGTAGTTCATATCACATATCAGTTGTGATGTGCAGATTATTCTTGGTAACAAACACAGCCCCTGGGGCAGGGCTGCCACCTGCTAAAGCCATGGCAACCAGCCAGCTTACACAGGTTCAGTGGGAACAGGAAAGAAGTGGGCATAGAGGCCATTTGGCCGCTCTGGTCCTTCCTCATTGATGGGGAGGCTGAAGAATTCTGCTGAGACTAGGGGGAGCCGTGGGCTCCACACACCCTTCCGAGCTGCCTGGGAGGGTGACAAATGCAGGTGTGGGACATGCCCAATGTGGAGCTCTAGGCTGTCTCCTCTATTCCCTGTAACCCCATGGAATCCTCTGTCCCCAGAGATACCCTCTGGACAGGACGCTCCATGAAGTCAGGATCAGTGGGCCACCATCTCTAAATACCACCCCTCGACCAGACTTGGCAGACAGGAGTCCTTAACTGTCACAACACTCACTTGTCACAACCCTCAATTATCACATGAACAGAGCACATAAACTTACCCATCCGCAGAGGGTCATACCACATGGCCTCCTTCCCTATGGAAGGAAGGTCAAGGGAAGGAGGTGACAAGGTAGGATCTAGGCTGAGGTCCATCCAGGCTGGTGTGCTATGGTGGTCCCACAACCGCTGAAATGGCTGTCGTGGTGATTGGGAGTACAGTTACTAGAGTATTAAACTAGCAGAGTGCCTAGCTGGTGTGGCTCAGTGGTTGAGTGTCAACCTATGAACCAAGAGGTCATGGTTCAATTTCCTGTCAGGCCACATGCCTGGGATGCAAGCTCAATCTCCAGTCATGAGCAGCTGATCAATGATTCTCTGTTATCATTGATGTTTCAATCTCTTTCTCTCTGAAATCAATAAAAATATATTTTTTAAAATAGCAGAGTAACAAAACACTTTCTACACATCTGGAGGGCAGTGTAGCTGGGCATGCTGCTCACCTAGCTGACCCGTGGGCCATGTGATGTACTGTGCATGAGTGGTCCTGCTCCTGTGCCTGTCCCCAAGTACTCACGCCCTTCGGCCCCTCGGCACTGCTTCAGTTTCCCATGCAGAGCCCTGACCTGCCGTCCCCTCCATATGGAATGCTCTCCCGTGGTTGGCAAACTGCGGTTCACGAGCCACATGTGACTCTTTAACCCCCTGAGTGTGGCTCTTCCACAAAATACCACGGCCTGGGTGAGTCTATTTTGAAGAAGTGGCGTTAGAAGAAGTTTAAGTTTAAAAAATTTGGCTCTCAAAAGAAATTTCAATCATTGTACTGTGGATATTTGGCTCTGCTGACTAATGAGTTTGCCGACCACTGATCTAGACTGTTGCTTCTTCTTGTCAGTCAGGTCTCAGCTCAAAGGTCACCTTCTCAGAGGTCTGCCCTGCCCATCCCAGCAAAAGAGACCCTCACCTGCTACCCTCTAATGCATCGTCACCTGCTCCATTCTCTTCACAGCACTGAGGGCTGTGTGTGCTTCCTGGGTGTTGTTGCCTTACTTGTGTATGTTTCCCCCTCTGTAGATTGCTATCAGAGGCCCATGCTTGTCATGTTTATCCTGTATTCCCAGAGCCTAGACCTGGTATAGGCTTGGCCAGAGCCTGATATTGTGAAGTCTCTCAGGAAATATAAAGTTCACCTCTTAAAAAAATAACATTGTGAAGTGGACAAATGAAGAGGGTGGGTGGGTGGATGAACAGATGGATGGGTGGGCTCATGGGTGGTGGGTGAGTGGATTGATGAATGAGTAGGTGAGTGGGTGGACGGATGGGTAGGTAGGTGAATGGATGGCTGGATGAATGGTGGGTAGATGAGCAGGTGAGTGGGTGGATGGATAGAAGGATGGATGGATAGATGGAAAATTTTCTACCTTTCCTAAGGACTTGAAGTGAGAAGATACATTCTGGGAAGGATTTACAAAATACAGCAAATGCAGTAAAGGAAAATGCCTCTTCACTGGCAAGGGCACAGTTCTGAGCCCAAGGGCTGCGATGCCAGGAACCACTTCTGAAGTGTCCTCCTCAGCAGTCGTCCAATTTTGTTGTGGCTCAGAACCCTCCCTTCAGCCCCAGCGTGGGCTGCTGATTAGGGATGCAGACTTCAGAGCCTGCACTTCATCAGCCCTCTGTCCTGCTGGGCAGTGCGGCAGCCTCCTCCCCTCTCTGAGTCCTCCCGCCCCACCCCCGTGTCCTCTCCTTGGCACGACCAGCCTTGGCATCTGTGACTGGGTGCTGAGTGATTTCCATGCCTGACCATCTGACCCCTAATTACTTCCATTAATTACTTGGACAGCCTTTCCTTGCACAATCCCGGGGACGGCAGGAAGGGGGTGTCCTTCACCCATCCTTGCTCACCACCTCCAGCGGGAGGAGGTGGGGCCTCTTTGGCGTTTTTCACTTTTCCAAAGATCTGCTCTCCGTGGTGGTCAGCCGGTCACCGTGAAGAGTTCCCTCCAAGAGCTCATTCTCTCACTAATCCTGAACCTTCTATGGAGTCTGATGGCTTGCTGGGAGGAACAGTGTGCCAGCAGGATGGGAGGAGGACAACAGGAGGGCCTGGAATTCCAGCTTCTGTGATCCCTGGTCTCCACTTAGATTCCCAGGCACGGAGCAGCCCAGCCCGTGGTGGGTGAGTCCAGGAAGAGCATAACCAACCACCTGCAGCTGCGCATCCCACAAACCATCCCCTGTGCATCGGCTGGAACAGCATCAGTCCTGTCCACCGGTTCTGGGGGAGAGTGTAGCAGACTCCCAGGCCATGTGGTCAGCACTTTCTCCTTCCTCCCCAGCCAGAATTGAACCTGGGACCATCCTGCCTAAATCTTCCTTCTCCTAGACATTCCTTTCTTGGGACTCATTCACTCACTCATTCATTCTGTGGTTGTTAACTATTTATCCCCTTGGCCTAGGTACTCTACCTCCTACAGCTCAGCTGTGTCTTTCAGGGGGGCCTTGAAGCCCCGCCTTTGTAATGTAAATATCAGGAGGTGGGGCCTGTGTCTCCCAGGCTCCAGGCAGGTTAGAGCCCCAGGCTAGCTGCCAGCTGGGGACGCAGAGGCCACCTCGGAGGTGCACTGCTCCAACCTTGGCCACTTTTCACTTCTCTGACCCTGCTGGGCCCAGGCTCACTCTTGTCTCTTTAAACGCCTAGTCACTTCTGTACAGATGGGAACGGAGCTCTGGCCTTTCCCACCCTCAGTAGTCACTGAATAACATCCATTTCCACTGGCTTTTATCCCATCTCACACCGACATTGAATTTGGAGCTGGAATGCTGAGCAGTAGTTAGCTAGGCTAAGTGGGTGGGTATGGGGCAAGGGGATGGGGGCAAGAATGTTCTAGGTAGAGTGTAAGGGAGAAACCAAAAGGGGCCCAGGGGGCAGGAGATTGAAAGGGGCACAGGCCATTCTAGCCCTTTACAGGGCCCCTCCCCAGTGAGCACGTCTGGCACTCCTTGAGGTTTCTCCTGCACTCATGCTGCCCCTGACCCCTCCACCCGTCGGTCTGCCCAGATGGTACTGAGCTGTCCTGCCACCTCCCGCTGGGTTGGTGTGGGGACCAAGAGGATGCCGCTGCCCCCTGGCTTCCTTTTTGTGCATTTAAAAAAGTGGAGACATCACACACCATCAGGCTCACCCTTTTAAAGCACACTCCGTGGTCTTAGGATATTCATGAGATGGTGCCACCATCACCACTAATACCAGAATATTTCATCACCAACAGAAGGCCCCCCTACCTGTGAGCAGCCACGTCCTTTAACCCCGTCCCTGTCCCTGGCCCTGCCTCCTGCCCCTGCCCCTGCCCCCACCCTTGCCCCTGCCCCCGCCCTGCTCTGCCCCCGTTACTGTCCCCAGCTCCACCCCGCCCCTCCCCTGCCACTGCAAATCTCCTCTGTGTCTGTGGACTTGCCCATCCTGGACACTTCACATGAATGGAACCACTAGTATGCGGCCTTGGGTCGGCTTCCCTCACTCAGTACGTTTTCCAGGTCTATCCCTGCTGCGCCAGGTGTCAGCACCACCTGAGGCCCTTCCACCGGGCTGCTTTCACGCTGGCACCACCCCCTCCCAGCACACAGAACAGGACAGCCCCGAGATGGGCATGAGCTTTCCTTCTGGGGCTGATAGAATGCTTGCGGACTTGATGGGATGATGGCGGCACCACCTTGTGCAAGTACCAGATGCTACTGAGCGGCTCACTGGAAACAATTAAATGTATGTGATGGCGTTTCCCCTAACGCAGCGGTCGGCAAACTCATTAGTCAACAGAGCCAAATATCCACAGGACAACGATGGGAATTTCTTTTGAGAGCCACATTTTTTACACTTAAACTTCTTCTACCGCCGCCTCTTCAAAATAGACTCGCCCAGGCCGTGGTATTTTGTGCAAGAGCCACACTCAAGGAGACAAAGAGCCGCATGTGGCTCTTGCCGACCACGGGAAAGGAGAATCCTGTTTCGGTGATGCAGACACAGGGGACCGGTGGGGTGGGAATCGGGTTGGTTTGCTGCAGCCCCGCCCTCCTTTAGACTGGGATCCAGATCCAGAGACGATGCTCTGACCGGCCTTCTGATTGGCTTCCCTCGGGCCCAGGTTCCTTCTATCAGATCCTCAGGGCACATGCATTGAGCATCTTCTCTGAGTTTGGTTGGCCCTGACCTTGCTCTAACTAGACCAATGGGCCCTGGCTGGTTTAGCTCGGTGGATAGAGCATCAGCCTTCAGACTGAAGGGTCCCATGTTCGATTCCAGTCAAGGGTACATGCCCGGGTTGTGGGCCCAAGAGGGGAGGGCGTGTAGGAGGCAGCTGATCAATGATTCTCTCTCATCATTGGTGTTCCTATCTCTCTTTCTCCCTCTCCTTCCTCTCTGAAATCAATAAAAAAAAATTTTTTTAAAAATAGACCAGTGGGTACAGCCCCTACCCTAGAAAAGAAATGAAGAATGTTTTTTGGGGAGGTGGAAATCAAGAGAAGAAAAAGGCGGAACCACACAGAAATGAGGAACACCTTTGTATCTCCTGGGTGGCCTAACTCAAATCCGCTTCAGATGGTTCCACAGTCCTGCGTGGAAATGGGAGGCCGGAGAGACAGCAGGTGGCTTACCTCTCTGAAAAGAGTTCACAGTCTTGGGCGACCATCAGTGTGTTTTTTAAATGTGTTCTTTTTCTTTATTGATTTTTAGATAGAGAGGAAGGGAGAGGGAGAGAGATAGAAAGAATGATGAGAGGGACACATAGAAACAGCTGCCTCCTGCAATACCCCCTACTGGGGATTGAGCTTGAAACCCAGGCATGTGCCCTGACTGACTGGGAATCGAACCCGGGACTTCTTGGTCCATGGGGCGATGCTCAATCCACTGAGCCACATCAGCTGGGCTTTGAAAAGATGGTAACTGGAACTTCCAAAACAAATAGATAGCTATAAGTCATCGAGGCCCACCTGGGCCAAGAAGCCCTGACCTGGCTCTGAAATTCCATCTATTGGGAACCAGGAAGTCTCCTCCATTGCTGGGACCAGAGCCATTGGCGACTATATGTCTCAGGTCCATTCTTCAGATGTTCTAGACTGCCCTCTTCTGGACATCTGCGCTGTGGTAGGCTGGAGCCATCTCTGCTTTTCTTGTAAGAAACCCTGCTTCCACCACTTGCTGGTGCCTGAGCCTGGGCAAGAGCAGTGGCTTCCTTTGACCGGGATCGGGCTGCCGTCCTTCTGATTGGCCTTTCTGACCACATGCTGGCTCTCCCTCCGGGCCCAGCTTCCTTCTGATCTTCAAGGCACATGTGTTGAGCATTGTCTCTGGGTCTGGTTAGCACTAGATAGCATCCCAAAGACATCTCCATGACAACCACATCTCACCTTTCACCCTTCCTAGGAAAATGACCTTAGAAATGCATCAAAAGGCTTGTATTTCAGACTAATTAGAGTCAGAGGATTTTAGAACAAGAGCGTTAATTACTAATCATTTAATTCCCCGACAATTTGCTAGTGTGAATATCGAGACCCAAAGAGGTAAAGTGACCACAGTGAAGATAGTGAGCTAGCCGGCCCGTGGCTCAGTGGTTGAGTGTCAACCTAGGAACCAGGAGGTCATGGTTCGATTCCCGGTTCAGGGCACATGCCCAGGTTGCAGGCTCAACCCCCAGTGTGGGGAGTACAGGAGGCAGCTGATCCGTGATTCTCTCTTTGCATTGATGCCTCTCTCTCTCTCTCTCTCTCTCTCTCTCTCTCTCTCTCTCTCTCTCTCTCTCCCCCCTCTCTGACATCAATAAAAATATAAAAATAAAATTTAAGACTGGATTTGGCTATGCAGAACACCGAACAAGCAACATCAACAAAACCCGGGCCACAGGGGTGTGAACAAGATACCAGCTTGTTTCTCAGATCAGGGGGTCCGTCAAGGACTATGTGGCTGCTCCACAACCCCAGGCACCCCAGATGTCTTCTCACTGTGGCTCTGCCATCCCCAACACCTGGCTTCCACCTCATAGACAATGGTGCCTGCTTGAGCTCTAGCTATCATGTCAGCATCCTAGCCAGCCAGAAGGAGGAACAGAGTGGATGGCCCTCCCACTCCCTTTTGAGGGGACGTCTTAGAAGTCCAGATAACACTTTTGCTTATTTCTTACTGGTTTGAACGTGGTCATCAGGCCCTAACTACTTCACGTTAGAGGGTCTGAGAAATGAAGCCATGTAGCTGGGGGGCGGGGGAGGGAGAGGGGATCATGTGACGACCAGAATTTTGCTTTTTTTCTTTCTGGGGCAGTGATTTCAACCACTGTGCCACAAGAATTTAAAATACACAGTGCCTGACTATTCAGGACACTGACCTCTACTGTCAAATAAAAAAATGCCAACACGACAATAGCCATGCGGTGTGAATGAATCAAAATTATACCCATTGTTTCTTGTCAGATGGACAAAAAAATATATTTTTGGTGTGCTGCAGACTTTTAGCAGTTTATCTCTGCCACACGTTAAAAACTGCTGCCCTTGGGAAGACATGGAGAATGGGTATTGAGGAGCAACTGGACATCACATACACAGGGGTGGGACAAAGTAGGCTCACAGTTGTTTGTATGGAAAAAGGACATGCAGGCTCTGATGATCACAGCAGCTTTGTTAACTGCTCCCCCCGCCTCTCCTCACTCCCCCCACCCCCTGCTTCGTCTCAGGTGTGACTGGAACTCCGGCTCTGGGCAGGGAGTGCATATGTTCAGTTGATCCGTGTTTTCTAATGCACCTACTCACTAACATGTACTGGAATCCAAAATCAGTACTCACGGTGTTGTGGAGCGAACAACGACCACTGGAGTCCAGACCAAATTAAAATTTAGGGAGCCATTATTTACTGGCTGGCCAGGCAACCAGCTGGCCGACGACTGCTCTGCCTTTCTCCACGCAGGGAGTCCAAGAGCAGTAGCGACCCTTTGTGCAGGACCTATTTTAAGCACATTAACCACATCCTGTTTTTTTTCAGAGCAAGCAATCCAACATAAAACAGTTTTTTTAAGCTACATTAGGATCATGACATTGACGCCCATGTTATTTACAGGGTCATCCTGTTCTTCAGAAAGCTGACAGTGTTCTATGAAAGAAGACGTGCTGGAAAGGGGCCATGAGACCATATCTCAAGGCCTGGCCTGGTGTCAGCACTGACAGGTCTACCTGGGGCACAGTCCATGGCCTTGGCAGTGCTAAAACATTCCCACTTTCTAACAACAGCACATTTGTCGTCACTCACAGACACGCCAGTGCTCAGAGCACAAAGCTGGAGTTGCCCCTTGTTTTGGCTCTCACTCTGCAGACCCACCTTAGCCCTGCCTAGTCAGTGCCATGCTGTCTGCATTTCTGGGCATTTTGTTGGGGACTTTACTGTTTAAACGGCTCCCAAGTTAGTGTTGAAGTGCTGTCTAGTACGTCTAGGCCAAAGAAGGCTGTGTGCGATGTGCCTTATGAAGAAAAACACGTTGTTCTGTGTTCATTGAGCTTCGTTCAGGCTGATTACAGGGCTGCAGGCCGGGAGTTCAATGTCGTAAATCACTGTCACAATATACATGAAAGGCAACGTCTTTAAGCAGAAACATTCATGAAACAAGGTCAGTGGGCAAGAACGTTGCTCCCAGAGCCTCCGGGAACCCAGCTCTGCATTTTTCGAGAGGGCGCTGGGCAGGATTCGCTAAGTCAGCATTTCTGCGACTTTATGAAACAAAACTACTGTGAACAAGAACTGACTGTGCAGCCCAACCAGCCAGGCTCAGTGATTGAGCGTCAACCCAGGAACCAGGAGCTCACTAGTTCTGTTATTGGTCAGGGCACATTCCCGGGTTCCGGGCTCCATCCCATTAGGGAGTATGCAGGAGAAACCAATCAAAGATTTCTCTGCTCATTGATGTTTCTTTCTATCTCTCCTTCTCCCTTCCTCTCTGAAATCAATAAAAAATATTTAAAAAAAAGAACTGACTGTGCACACGCATGTATGCCCACATACTACACACATACATCTCAGACAATCCTCACAGCACTCCTGTAAAGGAGAGAACCATGAAGCTCATTAGACAGAGGGAAAAATCAGCTGAGAGGTTGGGCACTCCCCCAGTGTTGCACAGCCAGCAGGTGGGCTTGAACTCAGTTCTGGCCAATCTGAGCTCTCCCTCTTGCCCCTGTCCAGGCTCAGCAGAGGTGCTCAGAGATCCCCTTCCACCCTTTCTGGCCCAACCCTCTGCTGAGGGGCCCAAGGACTGTGAGCATGGTTGTGGCCTCGGGGCTGAGTCTGGGCTGAGCTGTGAGCAACAGTTGGTACAGGGCTGGCCCTGCTGCAGGACAGGCGGACAGTTAACATAACAGGATTGATGGCTGCCATCTCCCCACCTCTCCGCCTGCCCCATGGAGGACTGCATCCTTCATCTTTACCCAAAGCCGGCAGCTGGCACCTCCCCGTCTTGGCCTCAGGAGGTGGCCAGGGAGCCCTTCCCAAGCAGTCCCTGACTGAAAGAACAGAAAGACCTTGGCCATTGGAGAAAACATATACAGCAGATAGTTGTGGGAAAGAAGACCTGGAGAAAACACTGAGATAGACGCAGAAGTAGAGCCGCTGTGGGCCCTGAGTGGCTCATGGAGAACATGATGGCACTAATGATCCTAAGTATTTTTAGTCCTTGTTGCCTCCCGCAGGGAATGAGCCCCCTGCCCATTGACTCTGGAGGTGCTTGACTGCAGGAGACTGGCCGTGTGTGTGTGTGTGTGGGGGGGGCAGGGGGATGTTCCTGATGGAGGACCACCTGCACCATTTTTGCAAGGCAGCCCGTTCCCTTTGGGAAAAGGGCGGTCACAGATTGGGAAGTCACATCCTTTATTAGATCACTTCTAACTCTGGATTCTTTCTTTAAGTAAAACAGTTTCAGAGACATGTTCTAGCCCAACTGGTGTGGCTCAGTGGTTGAGCGTCCACCTGAGAACCAAGAGGTCATGATTTAATTCCTGGGCGGGCACATACCCGGGTTTCGGGCTTGATCCTCAGTGTGGGGTGTGTAGGAGGCAGCTGATCAATGATTCTCTCTCATAGTTGATGTTTCCATGTATCTCCTTCTCCCTTCCTCTCTAAGATCAAATATATATATGTGTGTGATGGGGGGTGGGGGAGTTGGGATAAGGAGAACATTCCAGACGGAGAGGTGAGGGCTCCTGCCTGTCTCCCTTCACCCCCAGAGCCAAGGTTATGCAGCCCATTGCAGCTCCTACATCACCTCCCACCCCAGCAGTGGGACACTTTCCCCCATAGAGAGAAAGGCCACCTCTGTCTTGTTTGGAGGTGAGCTCATGTCCCTGTGATGTACTGCTGTGGAAGGTGATGGCTCTTTGATTTATCTCCTGTTGACATGCCTGCCAGTCCGAGGCTAAGCAGACCTGAAGCCAACCAGCCCAGGCAGCTGCGCGCACATCCCTCCGGGGGCAGCTGCCCCAGACAAGGAAGAAACTATTTGAGAGCCAAAGAATTGTTGAGAAACTGAAAAGGTTTGGTCAAATCCATGCACGAGGACTGTGGAGGAAGGGGGCAAGCTGGCAGCTTACTCACACTATTGATCACACTGACCAGACCCTCCTCAAGACCTCCCTGGGAATAACAACTCGGAAAAATCAATTTTGAGCTTCTCTAAAAACAAGAAAACAAAAAACAACAACAAAAAGTACCACTAGAAAATCCCCACACTATGAACAGCTTTTTAAATAGTGTTCCTTGTTTACCCCAGAACATAGACTTGAACCTCCAGTAGTATCTGAATTAGGCAAAAGGAAGTTTTATTAAAAATAAATAAAATAAAATAAAGGCTGGCTTTACCCAGCGCGAGATTGAAATTCTAAAGTGTCTACAACTTTGGCCTCTCTGACCTTGGAAATGGCATTTTTCCTTGAGGCTAACTTTTCCTGTATTGGCTCCCTGCATGAAGCCACAAGATAAAAAACCCCTTTATCGAATCTCCCTCCCTTTGTGGTCTGGCTCGGTGTCTCTGACTTGTTCCTTTGTCCTAAAGGGAGACTGTCAGCCAAAAGAAATCAAGGATTCCAACCAGACAAGGTGAACATGTAGGTTACGCTCCGTGCTAACTAAAGGATGACAAATAGTGCTGGTCTGCCGAGTAAGAACAAAGGGAAAAAACGTAGCGGGTCTTCCGAACGTCCTGTTCTCTCGTTGTCATTTTCCTTCCTGAGGAAGCAGGGGTCGCCCGAGGTTGGACACTTTTCAGAGGACGAGGCAGGTGGGAGCCATCACCTCAGAGAACGGGAGCCGCGGTGCTGACTTCTCCCTCCAGGGACCAGAGAGGGATCTGAATGCTCAAGGAGGTTGAGTCCTCCGTCGGGAACCACATCGAAGTGGGTCACGGAGTTGCTCGAACAGATTTCACTGTCACATGGGAAGCTGGCGTCCAGCCCGGCCCATGATGGGAAGTTAATGGGCTATTTCTCATCCGGGCCTTTGGAGTATGTGGCGATGCTGGGGACATGGAGGCAGGCCACAGTGTTAAGTGGAAGAAAAATGCCACGTTTTGACAGCGAGTTAACTTTCAGACAACCCCCCCCGGTGCTTATGAATATGTATATGTTAAAAGAGGGTTTGAGAGAGAGGCCATTGCCTCCAGCAGATGGCACCTGGTTCTTCAAGTGTTGTCTTGACACCCTGTTGACTTTCTGCACTTTGCCGCTAGAGTGCCCAGGCCCTGAGTTGTTAGAGCACCTGGACTATTGGCCTTGCTGTCATAGTCTTTCATCCTGCCAACGTGCCGTCCATCTCTCAGACAGGGAACTGTGCCCACAGAACAATCTCTTCGCCTAGAAACAGATTTACTTAGGTGTGAGAGAGTCTACAGTCCTGTCCAGCCGGCCTGCGTGGGTGTGATTCAGGAGGGCAGCCGATGAACCAGGAGGTCACGGTTCAATTTCTGTTCAGGGCACGTGCCCGGGTTGCAAGCTCGATCTCCAGTGTGAGGTGTGCAGGAGGCAGCAGGTCAGTGATTCTCATCATTCATGTTCTGTCTCTCTCCCCTTCCTCCCTGAAATCAATACAAATATGTATTTTTAAAAAAGGAGTCCTGTCCAGACCCCTGCACTGGTTGCACCCAGCCCCAACTGCTATGAGTGCAGACTGCTAATGGCTCCCAGATCCTATGTCTTGTAGCCAATCACCCTCATGGAAGTGAAGCCCCTAGTCAGCCCTGCCCCAGGCATCCCATAAAACCAGCAGCCTGGCCTCCAGGGATCCCTATGCTGTGGCTTCACCAAACACTTGAGTTTCCTGTGGGGTCAGGGGGAAGCTGGGACCACATTCTGGCTTAGCTCCTCCACCTGCCCTCTTTGTGGCCCTCTGACTGTACTCAATAAGAGAGCCCCTCCGCCCCATGCCTCCCCATCTATTTTGTGTGCCTGCATCCCCGTGTCAGGCTCTCCTTGGGAGAACGAGCTAAGACACCTGGATATGCAGGTGCCCAGCAGAGAGCCACACTGACCCACACATATACAACTCTTCATTATCTTCGGAGAACAGGCTTTGCATTTGAGAGCACGTGGCCTGATGATGAACAACTAGAAAATGTCATCATGTGGGACTAGGTGACTTTTCTCCCAAGTCAGCTCAGCACAGTGATGCCATCTCAGTGGCTTAGGATCGGATATTTCTGAGGACAGTGTCAGGGAGACCAATGGCCCAGAAGGTAAGAAAGGGCAGCTCAACAGGAATCACGTCATTTGGGGATGAGATATGGCAGTGGACTCAGACCCTCAAAGGTCATCGGTCCCTGATGGCTCCAGGGACATCCCCATAGTGGCCTTGATTACAGGATACCTGTGTCATACCCAAGGAAAATGCCTGTCTTATGAGAGCATTGGCGGGACCTGGTCACTTCCCCAGAGGTGTTTGGCGAACGTTAAATCTTATAAATCTTATCGGTTCAGATATTTATCAGTCAAGGGCAACTTCAGGAAGCTGACAGCAAATCCGATATAGTAAAGAGCTAATATGCTAATTAGACTGAACAGCAGAAGAGACTGTCGATGACATTCTGGATGAGGCGGGGGCTGTGAGGGATGGCTAAGACATCGAGGGCTGAGCCCCTTGCACGATTTCATGCACTGGGCCTCTAGTATCATAATAAAGTGATGGAAGCGTCAATGATGGGGGAGAATCATTGATTAGCTGCCACAGAAAGCACCTGACTAAGGATCAGCCTGCAATCCCAGGAAGGTGCCCTAAAGGGGAAAAGAATCATGACCTCCTGGTTCATATTCCAAACCCAACTACTGAGCCACACCGGCCAGGATCCTTTTTCATTTTAAAAGGAAGTTTATAACATTTACATAAATCATAACAAATATATTTATACTCAAATAGCATCTACATATTACCAGATTTTAAAAACATACTTCTAGCATGTCACCTGGTCTGACCAGCAGGTGACACATAAATCCTGAGCCTGGACATTTTTCCTGATAATCACTATGGATGAATCCAATCTTCTCACTATAAGTCCCCCATCACCACCCCTCTCAGCCTCACACCACCATGCTGATGGCTGCAGCTGGGTGAAGCAGGATCAGGGGGCAGAAGCAGAGTCCCACTTGGCACCCTGTGCTGGGCTCTCTTCCCTGTCCTCAGGAGGAGAGCATGGGACTGAGGAGGAAGAATGCTGAGGGCTTATGCTGAGAGGAAAAAGAAGGAAAAACACATTTACTGAGCTCTTACTCTGCGCCAGGCCCAGTGCCAAGTCCTTAACATGTTCTATCTCCTTGGATCCTACAAGCATCCACTAAGCTGGGTGAGCACCATGATACTCATTTTACAGGGCAACTGAGGTTCTTGTCTGAGGTCCCTCCACCCACCAGAACCATTCCCTCAGTGTGGAGTCTTCATTCAGGTGCCCTTTGATTGGGATCACTGTGTTGGGTGAATTTTATGTCAACTTGACCTGAGGCTGTACAACTTTTGGAACTCATGGATAACCAGTTGGCAACCTCTGAACCTGGGCACTAAGGGTTGCCCAGGTGTAGAGGGCCGACCCCCAGGGAAGGCATCTGAGCATTCTTTAAATCAGTGTCAGCTGAATCCAAGGCACCAGGCAAAGCCACATCTTGGAAATGCATACACCAAAAGGGCTGGATGCGTTACTCAGTACTGACTTTTAACTTGCTTCAGGTGTTGCGGGGAAGGCCCTTGAGATAATAGATTCAGGGGAGGCCAGGGAATGAGGGAATGAATGGGGCCTGGGCCCAATTAGGCTCCTTTGATTTCAAGTTTTTTCATGTTAAAACTCTTTCTGTTTTGATATAAACAAACATGCTGCATTTGGGTTGGAATTCCCTGTCTCTCCATCAGGGAGCAGAGGTTCCACCCAGCCCCAGCTTTATTTCTACTCCTGTGTCATATGTTCTTTTCTATTATTTCTCAGTCCCCAGCTCCTCTATTCAGTAACTGGACCCTACTTCTCTGTCCACCCTGGAAGAGGGAAACAGAGAACTCCCCCCCAACACCCAGCTAGCTGTTAAAATCATTCTGAGTGTGAATGGGCCAGGTTAGCCTTTGATTCAGTAGAGGAGAAAGATATTACAGTGCAGGTGGGCTTCCTTCAATCTATTGGGTGCCCAAGTGGAATAGAAAGAGGAAGGAAAGAAGAATTCTCTCTTTTTTGGTTTTACCTGACGGTGAACATAGGTTCCAGGTTGTCAGGGCATCAAACTCCAGGGTGGGCACCAGCTGTTCTTTATTTTTAGGCCTATGGCCCCTCATTGGGGGTTACACCATGGGCTCCTCTGGTTCTCAGGCCTTCAGACTTGCCCTGAGCTATACCATTGACTTGTTTTGTTCTCCAGTTTGCAGAGTGTTGGTATTGGGACTGAAGGTGTGAGTCTATGTCTATATGTCTCCAACCTATGTCCGTGTGTCCCTGTTAGCTATTCTGACAAATGCTGCCTAATACAGCACAGGGAAGAAGCTCACTCATTTGTGCAGTGAGTCTGCTCCCCATCCTGACAGGCTGATTTCAAAACACACTCTCTAATCTTGCTCCATAGAGAGACCAGAGGTATGATGGGCATAAGCTTATCCCTCATGGATATAACCTGCCTCCTTCCCCCCCTACCCCCACTCCAGGTTCTATTTCATGTGGTGGAGAAATACTAGGAAAAAGTGTTATGCCCCTGAATAATTTCAATATTTTGCTGAAAAGAATTTGGATGATTTCCTGGCCACAGCAAGTTACTTCCTCTACACCAGGCTGACAGGCATGGGCTGGGAGGCCCAGGGCCTCGGTTCCTATGCAGTGTGGACAAGCCCTTCTTGAACAGCGGGCCATCCCTTTTCCCTGAAACCCTCCTGGCACAAGTTCTGAGACTTGTGTGTTCACCCAGAGCACTGTGAGGAACAGTGGATTCCAGGGTCAGAGCTAGCAGGAAGGGCCCCATCACTTCAGGGTCTAGTGTGCCACTTAGCATGTCCCATTGCATCCACCCATGGGCAGCCACAAGGAGGTCAGAGATGCCCAGAGAGAAGAAAAGACCAGGAGGGAGCGATAAAATTCTACTGAGCTCTACAGCTCAACCCCATCCCATCAGTTCCAGGTTCTTATCCTGAGCCCTCCACATGATCTTCCACCCCCTTTTTTAAAAATCAGTAACTGCAGGGTCCTGGGGTGTAAACTGTGGAGACAGGTGAATACATGCAAGAGGACCAGAAGGTTGTCTTTGAAATTGTCTTTATTTCTGATCATTCCTTTACAACCATCCACACCAGGATTCCTTGCCACACAAGAAGCTCAGGTCAAATTCTGACCCCTCCCCAAGCAAATGAGATTCATGTTTCTGAATGTAGGACACTTTGCCTTTGAGGTCCCATGAGCTCCCCATCCTTTCCCCTGCAATCCTATATACCCTGGCTGTGGCCCTCCCTTTCCCCATTCACAATGAGCATGAACCTGAAAAGTTAGGACCTGGTATAATGCACCCCTGTCTGAGGTTTCAGCCTCCAAAGGCCCAGAAAGAAGCCTTTGCTGAGCGCACCCACTGAATAGGATCATTACAGGGGAACAACAGGGCTCCGGGTCATGAACATGCCACATCATAAAATTCAGTGTGGCCACAGTTCTTGGTGGCAAGCAGGATAGTCCTGGGCTGTCCTAACTCCCTCAGTATCTCTGTCAGCTCAGCCCGGACCAGGGCCAGTCTCTCCAGGTTGACAGTCCCCTGAATCCTGTAACATTCCATTGGGATGGGGTACAGCTCCAGGTCTAAGTTCCGCAGCATGGCTGTGTGGCGCAGCAGCTTTCCCATGGTGCCGACAGAGAAGTTGTTCTCAGTGATGGTGAAGAACCTCAGCTGGTGACAGCGGCTAAGCACAGGCAGGATGGCCTCGACTTGGGAGTCCACCATGACACAGTTATCTAGGCCCAGGTCCTGGAGGGTGGGTGCCACTGCCTCCAGCATTGCTTGGAGGGGTTCAGGACTAAAATCCTCGAGGCTCACACAATACAGATGCAGGGACTTCAGCTGCCTGAGGTTTGGGCACTGGAACAGGTGTGTCAGGTCTGAATGGGTCAGCTGCGGGCAATTTGTTATGGAGAGTTTTTCCAAGGGAATCTGCAGGCACCTGGGGAGAGACAGAGCAGTTAGTTCCTGGGGACTCGGGGGTGGCAAGTAGAGGGGCCTCCAGGCATGAGAAGACAAATTTCTCCTAGCCCAGGGCTTTCCTGACAATCTGATGACATCCAGCACCCAGGATGCCCACTCTCCTTTTAGGCTTGGTCAAGTTCTTGCAATCTTCACAGCTTCCTTTCCTCAGCTGCCAAGCAGAGCCTGCACACTGGAGGGTGCCTAGACATAAGTACCAGGAACTTGCTCAGAAAGACTGACGGTGTCTAGGTCAATGGTGGGCATCCCTGCACCTTTTGACTGCACCAAGAGTGCGGTCAACTCAGGCTTCCTTCTGTCACTGCTTGGCTCCAGGCACCAGAATACTGGGCCACAGGAGGCTCATCCATTTAATTCATAAGGAACACACCTGACCCTAGCTGGTCTGAATCAGTGGATAGAGCTTTCTCTTTTGAACCCAAGGGTTTCAAGTTTAATTCATGGTCAAGGGCACAGATCTTATTTGCGGGCTCAATGCTCAACCTGGGTTGGAGCATGTGCTCAGGGCAACCAACCATATCTCTCTCTCTCTCTCTCTCTCTCTCTCTCTCTCTCTCTCTCTCTCTCTCTCTCTCTCTCTCTCTCTCTCTCCTTCCATTCCACTGTAACAACGGAAAAATATATCCTCCTTTGAGGATTTTAAAAAAAAGGGATAGAGTAAACCAGAGGAGGATTCTGCACCATCAGCTGGGGAGGCCAGTGTGCAGAGGCGATTTCCATGTCTACATCACTGCAAACCACTGGTCACTCTGCAATCCTTCCCACTCCCGCTCCCTTAGCTGTGGAATCCTACCTTTCCTTTCTACTAATTACCTTCCTGATACCCAGGGACACCTCTGACAGATGGGAAATCTGACACAAGCTCACATGTGTTCACTGGGCTGGTTGGTACAGAGATTATGTCTGGAAATATTCCATCTGATGTGGCTTTGTCTCCTCCCAACCAAATTCCTAAGGCCCCATCACCTACACATCTGTCCCTAAGGAAGAATTCACACAGCCAGGCTTGCTGGGTCCCTCATTGAGCCAGTTCTGTTACCCTTCCTGACAGGCTTATTTTAAAACATGCTTCCTTTGGGTGCTCACAGGATATCACCCTAAAACCACCTAACAGGACCACTCCCTTGACATTCTAAGGTTATGTCCACTGCTACACAGCTCACCTGAGGAACAGGTCCAGATGGCCTCGCATGAAGGAGGGGGAATCCATGTTGAGCTCCTTGAGGTGCTGCAGCCTGAGCATCTGTAAGAAGAACTGGAAAAGGGATACCAGCTCCTCCACCTCCAGCTCCTCCCTCTCCCACTCCTCTTCCTCCATCTCTTCATCCTCCCCTACTTCATTGTCCTCATCTTCCTCCTCCTCCTCCTCATACTCCTGCTGTTCTTCCTCCCCTTCTTCATTGTCCTCCTCCTCATCATCCATTGTCAACTCATGCATGAAGGAGAGGGATAGTTTCTGCAGGTTTCTCATGTGCCCCAGGTAAAGAGAAAACATCCCCAGGGTGGGCAGTTCCCAGGTGCATTTCACTTCTACCTCCTGGATACAGTCCAGCTGCACCACATCCAGGAATTTCCTCACCCTCTGGAAGGGCACCTCAGCAATCCTCAGCGACTTGCAGCACAGGTGTAGCATCCCTTCCCTCTGCTGGGCCCATTGGATGATGTACATGAACATCTCATCTCTGTCCCTTTCATTGAAGGTAAGGTCTAGGAAAACCTCCAAGGGAGCTAAGGGGTGCTCCATGTTGGGGCTGGAGTTGTGCACAGTCACTGGTCTGGTTGAGTGATTCTGGGTGCTGGCTCCACACCACATTCTCCAGAAGTTGGTACCCGTGTTTCTTAAATCCAGCACCTGCAGTTTACACCTCCTGTGGGGAAAACAGAACATTAGTCAATATTCTTTCATGTCAACAGGACATTGGCTAAGATGCTTTATGAACAGTGTGTCTCAGGGGTTAAGCATCTACCTATGAACCAGGAGGTCATGATTTGCTTCTTAATCAGGGCATATGCCTGGGTTTCAGGCTCAATGCCCAGTGCCAAGGGGAGGTTTTGGAGGAGGCAGCCCATCAATGATTGTCTCTTATCATTGGTGTCTCTATCTCTATCTCTCCCTTCCTCTCTGAAAACAAGAACAAAAATAACAAGAGAGCCCTAGCTGGTTTGGCTCAGTGGACAGAGCTCCTGCGTGTGGACAAAAGAGTCCCCGATTAGATTTCGCCCAAGGGCACATGTTGGGTTTGGGTGCTCGTTCTCCCATTCATGGTAATGCAGGAAGCAACCAATTAATGATTCCCTCTCATCATTGATGTTTCTCTCTATCCCTCTGCCTTCCTCTCAGAAATCACTGAAAATATATTTTTAAAAAATAGCAACAGAAGAAAGGCAGGAAAGAATGAAACTGAGCATCGGGGTTGAGGTACCAATCAGACTCGACCCAAATCATGAGCTTCTACTTTGATTGCCATGGTCAGCTTCTCCCTTGCCCCCTATTCCCACTGTTTGACCTTGCTCATCTCCTTCATCCCTCCTGGCCTGCCATTATCCTACTTTTAACTGCCACTGGGGGGAGGAAGTGCACATTTTGCAGGTGACTCTCCCAGCTGGAAGTCCTCCGGTTCCCACAGTGAGCTCAGCAGTGTGTTAGGGCTCCGTGAGCTTCACGGGCACCATCAGAAATCTTAGGTCCCCCCTTAGGCCATCCACACGCCCTGTTGCCCGCTGTCTCTGGGATGTCCAGGACACCACCATACACCTGGAGCAGCCTTACCTGGGGCGAACCTTCTGGGCAAGCAGAAGGTCAAGCCCATCCAACACGGCATTGAAGCTCTCCTCCAGGGACAGCTGTGGCAGGCCGCCCAGAGGGAGGACAGGGTAGGGCCAGGCTTGTGCCATTGCCTTCACGCACTGGAATTTTTCACCATAGCAGGCCTGCATGAACAGTGGTGGGAAGAGCTCATCGGGCAGGTACTGCAGAGCTGCAATGGCTGAGGCCTGGTCCCTCAGGAGGCTCTCTGCTGCCAGCTGCAGGAGTGTGGGTGGGGTCCTGATGCTCATCCTCAAGGTGCTCCAAAACAATCCTGTGGAAACATCCAGGGAATAAGGCATCCTTTTTCAGGCCAAGTCTTTGAGCCCTATCCACTGACTCTCCATTTTCACAGGAACCAACTATGGGCCAAAACCACTGCCTGGCAATGGTGAGAGCTTCAGTTTAGAGAGTCCCATTCTGGGCTAGATGACCACAGAGCCATAGATCCCCCTTCAGGCCCCTGGACCAGCATTTCAGAAACACCCTCATCTTTCATACCAGGCTGCCTGGGAAGAGGGTACTGGAGACCCTGTAAGCTGACCCCCACCTTTTTTCCGGAGAAGTTTGGGACCACCCTAGCCACATAAACTCAACATTTAAAATGTCCAGAAATAGGCACATCCAAACGAGGAGGTTGTAGGAGGCAGCTGACCGATGTTTTCCTCTTCTCTTTGTTTCAAACTCTATCCCCCTCCCTTACTCTATAAAAAAATCAATAAGTATATTTTTAAAGAAAAAATAATAAAATGTCCAGAAATAAAGTCACAGTTAAGATATTTTTATCAGGGGCAAGTGTTTGTTAGTATGTGTGTCAGGAAATCAGCTTGGTTACACATTTATAAACAAACCAAAGCATAAATCCAAATGTTTGAAATTCAGGCAAAACTACACTTAAAGGCAAAATCAATGCCTTCCATCTGTATGTCAGTTAAAAAAACAAAAGAAGAAAAAACAGGAAAGCTCTGTGCCACCTTGAGGCAGATGCCTTAGCTGAGCTCAGTCACTTACCTGCGGTGACCGGGTTGGCTGGGGCTCAGATCTCAGACCTGGTGGAGACCCAGGGCACTGACAGCAGAGCTGAAGGAGTCTGAATCTCCCCTCTGGTGCCTCAGTTTTTATACAGCTTCTGGATTACTAACATCCAATCAGAATCCCTGGTCTAAATACCCCAACCTGATGGGATTTTTGTCTTTCTCCATATTAATTGGATAAAGCAGAAATTGAACTAGGAAAGGGTCAGTTAGGGTGGGGCAAGTAAGGCCTGGCAAATTGAATCCTTCCACAGACACTGATTGAGGTTGACTGATGGCCCGTAGTTGTCAGTCTCAGTGTGAGACAGTGAAGGTGTAGTGGATTCCTGATATTCGATGGGAAAGAACAAAACCAGAGAGCATGGCTGCTGGGGTCTTTGACCACAACAAAGTAATCCGGATGCATCCACAGTTAAAACAGCCGAGAAGGCAATGGTGCCATTCCCAGGGATAAAAGAAATATGTCCCTGCATCTAGTTGTCACTTAGGTTTTCTGTCAGGTGACACAACAAATCATGAGCTACTCAGGGAGCATATGGTGAGCGATAGAGGATGATGGTGACTCTTCAGAACCGCAGTCTTCTCTGAGGGAGGTCAAATCTGCAGCACCATGAGAAGCCGGGGACAGGGCTGGACAGGGTGGTGATGAGTCAAGTTAATGGGACCCTGTGAATGACCCAGGGCCATGGAAAAGAAGTTTTGTTTTTCTTTGAGAGAGAGTTAGAAAGACTTTTCTCTGGGGGAATTAGGATCTAAAAGGAGACAAGCTGGAGCGGAGACAGTGTCATCCTAGAGGACAAATGGAGAGATGCCATCTTCTGTCCAGCCCTGGAGGAAAAGGGTGGGTCTGCTCTAGGAAAGATGGGATTAGCTCAGCAAAATGGGTTGAGAAACTTAAATCTAAGAATGTGAGCAGAGGGAGAAGCAGCCAGCCCTGGGAGGTAGACATTTCCAAGCCCAAAAAGCACTCAGGGTAGATGCTGCTACTTTACATGCACTTGACAGGCATGGACTCTTCTGTCCACAGGCTGACGCTCACCGAGTTAAATGAGTCAAAGCAGCTATGGCTTGATTATTTGGTAGATTGCGGTAGCAAGTGACAGAAATGTAAGAAAAATAACTGGAAAAGTTTTATCCCTTCATTTTTCTGCCAAGCAGAAGAAACAACAGTAATTTGTTGTTTGCGTGTGTTAGTGGCAGATCAGGTGAGACAGGCAGTGGGTGGCAGGTTGTGGGGGATGAGAGGCAGGAGCTGACTCCCGTGTGAGGCTCGGGGAGCTGAGGCAGCTCAGCAGTCTCTGAGTCAGGAGGGGAGAGGCTGAGATCTGGGGAGAATATGGGTCTTTAGGCATCAGAATGATTTGAGACCATGGGGACAGAGGTCCACCTTGGGGCAGGTGAGTAAAATAGAAAAGTGGGGTGAGGGCTCTGTAATAAATGGGTGCCCTGGCAGCTCGGGCTCAGTTTGTGGAGTGTCATCCTGTGCACTGGGAGGTGGCTGGTTTGATTCTCAGGATGATTCAATGGGGACATGAAAGTCTTTTCAACAAATGGTTGAGTAATAGGATATTGTTCAATAATAGGATAGCCAAAGGGAATAAAATAAATATCAGCTTGCATCACACATAGGAGTGAACTTGATTTGGATCATACATGTGCATGTAAAAGTTAATACAATAAAACTACTGGAAGGCAAAGGGGGTTTAAAGGCCACATAACGACTCTTTGATACAAGCATCGTGGGGACATGTCATTGTTTTTTGTCAGCTGATCATGAACTCCATGAACTCCACAGTCATGAGAATGAACCCTGGTGGCAATTACGGACTTTGGGCGACAAGGATGTGTCAGTGCAGGTCCAACTGTTGTAAGAAATGTCTGGCCCAGTGGGAGTTGGGGAGGGCAGGGAGGCTGTGAGTGTGGAGGAGCAGAGGTGTATGGGAACTCTGTACATTTTGCTCAGTTTTGCTGGACTCCTAAAACTGCTATGAAAAATAAAATCAGCTTTTTTACTTTAGATTTAATATTTGAGTTTTTTCTTATAATTTTTTTAACTTCTAGTTTTTACATATGTGTCCTTTTACCCCCATAAAACCCCACCGGCCATTTATGCCCCACCACCCTGTTGTCTGTGTCCATTGATTAGGCTCATATGCAGGCACACAAGTCCCTTGGTTGATCTCTCCACCTTACCTCCACCCTCTCCCACATTCCCTGAGGTGTGATGTTCTGATGGAGGTTTCTCAGTCTCTGGATCTGTTCTAGTTAATATGTCTGTGGCATTCATTATATTCTTTTAAAAAATATATTTTTTATTGATTTTTTACAGGAAGGGAGAGGGATAGAAAGTCAGAAACATCGATGAGAGAGAAACATTGATCAGCTGTCTCTTGCACACTCCCTACCGGGATTGTGCCCGCAGGCAAGGTACATGCCCTTGACCGGAATCAAACCTGGGACCTTCCAGTCCGAAGGCTGACGCTCTATCCACTCAGCCAAACTGATTTCAGCGGCGTTCATTATATCATAAAAATGAGTGAGATCATGTGATATTTATCTTTCATTGCCTTGTTTATTTCACTTAGCATAATGCTCTCCATCTCCATCCATGTTGCTGCAAATGGTAAGAACTCCATTTTTTTAAACCACAGCATAGTATTCCATTTTGTAGACATACCACTGTTTTTTAACCGACTCATCTGTTCATGGGCAGTTAGGCCATTTCCAAATCTTTGCTATGGCAAATTGTGCTAAAATCATCTTTTCAGAATATTTTTATTTATTTCATAGACGAAGGGAGATGGAGAGAGAGGCATGAATGATGATGGATTATCATTCATTGGCTACCTCCTGCAAGCCCCCACCTGGGAATTGAGTACACAAACCAAACGTGGGACCCTAGAGTCAGGATTTTAGCCACTGAGCCAAACCACCAAGGGCAAACATTTTCATTTTAAATATCGCCATGGGAAAACAGTATGGCATTTACTCAAAAAATAAAAAATGTCTAGAAATTGGCACATCCAAAGGAGGGGGTTGCAGGAGGCAGCTGACTGATGTTTCTCTCTCCTCTGTTTCAATCTCTCTATCCCCCTCCCTTACTCTATGTAAAAAAAATCAATAAATATATTTTAAAATGTCCAGAAATAAACTTACTAAAAAGTACTAAAATGTCCAGAAAAATAAAAAATACTAAAATGTCCAGAAATAAACTTACAACAAAGATGTATTTATTTGGGGCTAGTATTTGTTTGTATGTGTGTGTCAGGAAATCAGCTTGGTTACACATTTATAAACAAACCAAAGCATAAATCCAAATGTTTGAAATTCAGGCAAAACTACACTTAAAGGCAAAATCAGTGCCTTCCATCTGGTTGTCAGTTAAAAAAACAAAAGAAGAAAAAAAAAAGGGAAAGCTCTGTGCCACCTTGAGGCAGATGCCTTAGCTGAGGTCAGTAACTTACCTGCTGTGACCGGGTTGGCTGGGGCTCAGATCTCAGACCTGGTGGAGACACAGGGCACTGACTGCAGAGCTGAAGGACTGTGAATCTCTCCTCTGGTGACTCAGTTTTTATACACCTTCTGGATTACTAACATCCAATCAGAATCTCCCCAACCTGATGGGATTTTTGTCTTTCTCCATAATAATTGCCTAAAGCAGAAATCGGATTAGGAAAGGGTCAGTTAGGGTGGGGCAAGTAAGGCCTGGCAAATTGATTCCTTCCACAGACACTGACTGAGGTTGACTGATGGCCCGTAGTTGTCAGTCTCAGTGTGAGACAGTGAAGGTGAAGTGGGTTCCTGACATTCGATGGAAAAGAACAAAACCAGAGAGCATGGCTGCTGGGGTCTTTGACCACAACAAAGTAATCCAGATGCATCCACAGTTAAAACAGCAGAGAAGACAATGGTGCCATTCCCAGGAAAAAGAGAAATATGTCCCTGCATCTAGTTGTCACTTAGGTTTTCAGTCAGGTGACATAGCAGATCATGAAATCCTCGGGGAACAGGTGGTAGGCGATAGAGGATTTTTGTGGCCCTTTAGACGGTAAGTCTTCTCTGAGGGAGGTCAGATCTGGAACACCATGAGAAGCCGGGGTCAGAGCTGGGCAGAGTGGTGCTGAGCCATCTTAATGGGACCCTGTGAATGACACAGGCCATGGAAAAGTGTTTGTTTGTTTGGTTTTTGAAGAGAGATAGAAAGACTCTTCGCTGAGGAAATTAGGATCTAAAAGGAGACAAGCTGGAAGGGAGACAGTGCCATCCTAGAGGGCAAATGGAGAGATACTATCTTCTGTCCAGCCCTGGAGGCAAAGGGTGGGTCTGCTCTTGAAAGATGGTATTAGCTCAGCAAACTGGGTGGAGAAACTTAAATCTAAGAATGTGTGCAGAGGGAGAAGCAGCCAGTCCTGGGTGTTAGATATTTCCAGGCCCAAAAGGCATTCTGGGTAGATGCTGCTACTTTACTTGCACCTGACTGGTATGGACTCTTCTGTCCACAGGCTGACGCTCACCGAGTTAAATGAGGCAAAGCAGCTATCGCTTGGTTATTTTGTAGATTGTGGTAGCAAGTGACAGAAATGTAAGAAGAAGAATTAGAAAAGTTTTATTCTTTCATTTTTCTGCCAAGCAGAAGAAACAACAATAATTTGTTGTTTGCGTGTGTTAGTGGCAGATCAGGTGAGACAGGCAGTGGGTGGCAGGTTGTGGGGGATGAGAGGCAGGAGCTGACTTCCGTCTGAGGCTGGGGTTGCTGAGGCAGCTCAGCCGCCTCTGAGTCAGGAGGGGAGAAGCTGAGTTCTGGGGACTATACGGGTCTTTAGGCATCAGAAGGTTTTGAGACCATAGGGACAGAGGTCCACCTTGGGGCAGGTGAGTAAATTAGAAAATGGGGTGAGGGCTTTGTAATAAATGTGTCCCTGGCAGCTGGGTCTCAGTTTGTGGAGTGTCATCCTGTGCACTGGGAGGTGGCTGGTTTGATTCTCAAGATGATTCAATGGGACATGAAAGTCTTTTCAACAAATGGTTGAATAATTGGATATTGTTCAACAATAGGATATCCACATGGGAACAAAATAAATGTCAGCTTGCACCACACATAAAAATGAACTTGACTTGCATCATACATGTACATGTAAAAGTTAGTACTATGAAAATACTGGAAGGCAAATGGGCGTTTAAGGCCATGCAACCACTCTTTGATACAAGCATGGTGAGGGCATGTCATTGTACTTTTGCAAGAACCCATGGTCTCCACAGTCATGAGAATGAACACTGAAAGCAATTATGGATTTTGTCTGACAATGATGTGTCAGTGGAGGTCCAACAGTTGTAAGAAATGTCTGGCTGGCCCTGTGAGGGGTGGGGAGGGCAGGGAGGCTGGGAGTGTGGAGGGGCAGAGGTTTATGGGAACTCTCTACATTCTGCTCAGTTTTGCTGGACTCCTAAAACTGCTCTGAAAAATAAAATCACCTTTTTTACTTTAGATTTAATATTTTAGTTTTTCCTTATAATTTTTTTAACTTTTATTTTTTACATATGTGTCCTTTTCCTCCCATAAAACCCCACCGGCCAATTATGCCCCACCCCCTGTTATCTGTGTCCATTGATTAGGCTCATGTGCAGGCACACAAGTCCCTTGGTTGATCTCCCCACCTTACATGCACCCTCCCCCATCTTCCCTGTGGTTTGATGTTCTGATCCGACATTTCCAATAAACAGTCTCTGGATCTGTTCTTGTTAATCTGTCTCTGGCATTCATTATATTCTTTTTTAAAAATATATATTTTATTGATTTTTTACAGGTAGGAAGGGAGATTGATAGAAAGTCAGAAACATCGAAGAGAGAGAAACATTGATCAGCTGCCTTTTGCACACTGCCTACCAGGATTGAGCCAGCAGCCAAGGTACATGCCCTTGACTGGAATTGAACCTGGGACCTTCCAGTCTGCAGGCTGATGCTCTATCCACTGAGCCAAACTGGTTGGCAGCATTCATTATATTCTACAAATGAGTGAGATCATGTGATATTTATCCTTCTCGGCCTGGCTTATTTCACTTAGCGTAATGCTCTCCATCTCCATCCATGTTGTTGCAGATGGTAAGAACTCCTTTTTTTTTTTTTTAAATCACAGAGAAGTATTCCATTGTGCAGATAGAGCACGGTTTTTTACTCCACTCGTCTATTCATGGGCAGTTATGTTATTTCCAAATCTTAGCTATGGCGAATTGTGCTGCTAAAATCAAGTTTTCAAAATATCTTTATTTATTTCATAGAGAAAAGGAGATGGAGAGAGAGACATCAATAATGTGAGATTATCATCGACTGGCTACCTCCTGCAAGCCCCCAACTGGGAACTGAGTACACAAACCCGAGCATGTGCCCTTGACCAGAATCTAACAGGGGACCCTAGAGTCTGCACTCCATCCACTGAGCCCAACCACCAAGGGCAAGCATTTTCATTTTACATATCTCCATGGGAAACCAGTATGACATTTACTCAAAAAATTAAAAATGAAACTTCCATTTGACCCAGTACTCCTATTTCTAGGAATGTATTCCAAGAAAACAGAAACATAAATAGGATGAGAAATATGCAACCCTTGGTTCATAGCAACACAATTTACAATAGGTAAGATTTCGAAACAGCCTAAGTGCCCCTCAGCGAAGGAGTGGAGTAGAAAATGATGATACATCTACACAATGAAATACTAGGATGCTGTATAAACGAAGGAATTCTTACTATTTCCAAAAGCCCAGATTAAACTGGAGAGCATTATGCTAAGTTAATAAACCAATCAGAGAAAAAGGAATATCACATGATCTCACTCATTTTTGGAATATAATGAACACCATAAACTGATGAAGAAAAATAGAGCCAGATTCGCAGAAGCATCAAACAGATGTCCAAACTCTGAAGGAAAGCGGGGGTGAGGGGATAAGAGATCAATCAAAGGACTTATATGCATACATAGCAGCATAAGCACAGGAGAAAGACTTAAGGGGGGTGAAGGCTTTTGCCTGGTGGGTGAAGGTGGGAAAGAATAAATCAATGGGTAGGAAAGAAGACTTAAGTAATACTTTAAAGAGTAAAGAATAAAATTATAATACACACACACACATACACAATAAACCCATGTACTCTTTAAAATACTAAATTTCCTTTATCATCTTGTTTTATTTTTTTAATATTTTATTGATTTCAGGAAAGGGGAGAGGAATAAAGTGATGGAAGTACCAATAATGAGAGAGAATCATTGATTGGCTGCCTATGGAATGCCCTCTACTAAAGATCCAGCTCACAACCCCAGACATGTGCCTAATCAGAAATGGAATCTTGACCTCCTGTTTCATAGTTCCAAACTCAACATTTGAGCCATAGCAGGCATGCTTCTTAATCAATTTAATAGGCAATTTATATCATTAACATTTACATAACTCACAACAAAAATATTTATATTTCAATCGCATCTACATAAAAGGAGATTTTAAAAACACCCAACACAATAACTCTGCTTGCAACACTAACACATCACCTGTCTGACCAGGAGGTGGCAAAACAATCCTGAGGCTTGGACATTTTTCCTGATAATCACCAGGGATGAATCCACACTTCGCATTAAACACCCCCAAAAGATCCCCAATCTAATGCCCCCGACCCCAGACATTCCCATTCCAACCCAAACTCCATGTAGACCCCTATAGCTGTTTGGGTGAAGCAGAGTTGGGGGCGGGGAGCACATTCAGAAGCTGAGTCTCACTGGGTGCCCTGTGCTGGGCTCTCTTCCCTGTCCTCAGGAGGAGAGCATGAGACTGAGGGGGAAGAATGCTGGGGGCTTCTGATAATTTACTGAGCTCTTACTCCATGCTGGCTTGGTGCCAAGCCCTCAACATGCACCATGTCCTTGGATCCTACAAGCATCCACTAAGCTGGGGGAGCACCATCCTCCTCATTTTAGGGGGAACTGAGGTTCTTCTCTGAGGTCCCTCCACCAACAGAATCATCCCCTCAGCATGAAGTATTCATTTGGGTAAACTTTGGTTAGGGTCAATGTGATGAGTTAATTTTATATGTCAACTTGACCTGAGGTCGTCAAACCTTTGGGCCCGAAGGACCACCAGTTGGCAAACACTGAACTTGAGGGAGCTAAGGGTTGCCCAGGTAGCTGTTAAAACCATTCTGGGTCTGAATGGACCAAATTACCTTTTGATTCAGTGGAGGAGAAAGGAGATCTTACAGTGCAGGTGGGCTTTCTCCAATCTCTTGGGGCCCCAAGTGGACTAGAAAGAGGAAGGAAGGAAGAATTCTCTTTTCTTGGTTTTACCTGACGGTGAACTTAGGTTCCTTTTTGTCAGGGAATCAATCTCCAGGGTGGGCACCAGCTGCCCTTTATTCTGAGGCCTATGGCCCTGCACTGGGGGTTCCACCATAGACTATCCTGGTTCTTAGGCCTTTGGACTTGGCCTGAGGTATACCATTGGCTTGGTTCAGTTTTCATCTTGCAGAGGGCTGTTTGGGGACTGAAGGTGTGAGCCTATGTGTGTATATCTTCTACCTGCATCCATGTGTCCCGGTTGGCTATTCTGGGGAACTCTGCCTAATACAGTGACCAAGCACAGGGAAGCATCTTACTCATTTCTGCAATGTGTCTGTTCCCCATCCTTTCAGGCTGATTTCCATACAAGCTCCCCAGTCTTGCTCCATAGAGAAATGGTAGGTATAATGGACCTAAGCCAATTCCCCATGCATATGAGCTGCTCCCCACACCCACCCTGGGTTCTATTTTATGTGGTGTAGAAAGACTAGGAAACAGTGTTATGTCCCTGAATAATTTCAGGATTTTGCGCAAAGAAATTTGGATGGTTTCCTGGCCAAAAGCAGGTTACTTTGTCTACACCAGGCTGACAGGCATGGGCTGGGAGGCCCAGGGCCTCGGTTCCTCTACAGTGTGGACAATCCCTTCTGGAATTGTGGACCCTGCCTTTTTCCTGATCCCCTCCTGGCACAAGTTCTGAGACTTGTGGGTCCACCCGGAGGATTGTGAGGAACAGTGGAGTCCAGGGTCAGAGCCAACAGGAAGGTCCCCTTCACTACAGAGGCTGGTGGGCCATTTAGCATGTCCCATGGTATCCACCCACTGAGCAGCCACAAGGAGGTCAGAGATGCCCAGAGAGAAGTGAAGACCTGGAGGGAGTGATAAAATGGTGCTGCGCCCTGCAGCCGAACCGCATCCCAGCAGTTTCATATTCTTATCCTGAGCCCTCAGTACCTTTTTGCATCAGTAACTGCAGGGTGTTGAGGTGTAAACTGGAGAGACAGGTTATTACATGAAAAAGGACTAAACGGTTGCTTTTGGCATTGTCTTTATTTCTGATCATTCATTTACAAACATCCACGCCAGGATTAACTCCTATGAATGTACCTCCAGCCCAAATTCCCCCCCACCCTCGCCAAACCCTCACCCCCACCCCAAGCAAATGAGATTCCTGTTTCTGATTCGAGGACCTCATCCCGAGGTCCCATGAACTCCTGAACATTTGCCTCAGTCTTTGAGGACTCCCACTCAGTCCGTTCCTTTCCCCATTCACAGCGAACATGAATCTGAAATGCGGGTGTCCACTGGAAAATGCACCCTGGTTCTATATTACAGTTTCCTAGTGCCAGAATAAAGCTTTTGGTGAGTGTTCCCACTAAGCAGGGTCATTTCTAGGGAACAGCACGGCTACAAGTCATGAAATCTCCACGTTATAAAATTCACTGCTACCACGTTGGTGACAATACTTGGTGCCAAGATAGATGGTCCTTGGCTGTCCTAACTCCCTCAGTACCTCTGTCAGCTCAGCCCGGATGAGGGCAAGTCTCTCCTTGTTGACAGTCCCCCGGGTGCTGTAACACTCCACGGGGACGGGGTACAGCTCCAGCACTAAACTGCGCAGCCCAGCTGTGTGGCGCAGCAGCTTCTCCACAGTGGCCATGGACAAGATGTTCTCAGAGATGGTGAACTCCCTTAAGTGGTGGCAGCGGCTCAGGACAGGCAGGATGGCCTCAACTTGGGAGTCCACCATAGAGCAGTCATACAAGGCCAGGTTCTGGAGAGTGGGGGCCACTGTCTCCAACAGAGCTCTGAGGGGCTCTGGCTGAAAATCGGCGAGGCTGACACCATACAGATGCAGAGACTTCAGCTGCCTGAGGTTCGGGCACTGGAACAGGTGTGTCAGGTCAGAATGCATCAGCTGCCGGCAATTTGTTATGGAGACTTTGTCCAATGGGGTCTGCAGGCCCCTGGGGAGAGACAGAGCAGTTAGTTCCTGAGGATGGGAGTATGGGCAGAGGGATTCATCTCAGAGGAAGAAGATGGATTTGTCTAAGCTAGGGCTGTCCTTACAATATGATGATGGGCAACACCCACGAGGCTCAGTTACATTGTGGGCTGGTAAGTTCAGAACTTCTGTTCCTCAGCTTCCAAGCAGAGCATTGCACACTGGAGGGTGCCTGGACTTAAGGAAAGCCCTGAAACCGTGCAAAGACAGCCTGACAGTGTCTTGGTCAAGGGTGGGCATCCCTGCACCTTATGATTGGGAGACAAAACCAAGAGTGCTGTCAACTCAGGCTTCCTTCTGCCCACTGCTTGGTTCCAGGCACCAGATATCTAGGCCACATGAGGCTCATTCGTGTAACAGATAAAGAACACACATCGCACTAAGAGGTGTCACTCAGAGGATAGTACATTGGCCATTGGATGGACAGGTTTCACGTGTGATTGTCACGCAAGCACATGCACCTCATTTGTAGGCTCAACACCTGGCCCTGATTTCCGTATGAAGAGAAGGCAACCAATCAATGTGTCACTCTCACATAAATGTTTCTCTCTCTCTCTTCCCCACCCTGCCACTCTCTAAAAATCAATGGGGAAAATATCCTTAGGAGAGAGAGAGAGAGAGAGAGAGAGAGAGAGAGAGAGAGAGAGAGAGAGAGAAAGAGAGAAAGACCTGAGTAAGATGGTATAGAACACCTGGGAAAGCCAGGCTGCAGAGTTGACAGACATTCCTCCAATCCCTCTATCACTGCAACCATCTCTGACTCTGAATCCTTTTTACTCCCTTTCCATTCCCTTGGGAATCATGCCTGTCTTTTCTACTAATGACCTTCCCTGGGCCCAGGGTGACCTCTGTCAGATGGGGAATCTGCAACAGGCTCACATGTGTTCCCATGGCTGGTGGGCACATAGTTTATGTCGGAAATTGCTTCATCTGATGTGGCTTTCCTTCCTCTCTCCCCACTTCCTAAGGCCTCATCACTTAGACATCTGTCCCTAAGGAAGAATTCACACAGCCAGGCTTGCTGGGTCCCTCAATGAGCCAGTTCTGTTACCCTTCCTGACAGGCTGATTCAAAACATGCTTCCTTTGGGTGCTGACAGGATACCACACTCAAATCACATAACCAGACCACTCCCTTGACATTCTAAGGTTGTACGCACTATCGCACAGCTCACCTGAGAAACTGGTCCAGACGGCCTCGGAGGAAGGAGGGGGAATCCATGCCCAGCTCCCGGAGGTGTTGCAGCCTGAGCACCTGAGAGAGGAATTGGGAAAAGGATCGCTGCTCCTCCTGCTCAATTTGTTTCTGCTGCTCCTCCCTCGCTTCTTCCTCCTGCTCCTCTTCTTCCTCCTCGTCCTCCCCTGCCAAAATGTGGATGTGGGAGAGAGAGAGTCTCTGCAGGTTGCTCATCTGCCCCAGGTAAAGAGCAAAGGTCCCCAGGGTAGACAGGTCCCAGGTGCAGTTCACTTCCACCTCCTGGATGCAGTCCAGCTGCACCAAATTCAGGACCTTCCTCAGCCTCTGGCAGGGCACCTCAGCAATCCTCAGCGTCTTGCAGCACAGGTGTAGCAGCCCTTCCCTCTGCTGGGCCCATTGGATGGCATACATGGAAAACTCCATCATGTCCCTTTCATTGAAGTTAAGGTCTAGGAACACCTCCAAGGGAGCTAAGGGGTGCTCCATGTTGGGGCTGGATCTATGCACTGTCACTGGTCCTGTCCTTGAGTGCTTCTGGGTGCTTGCTCCACACCACGTTCTCCAGAAGTTGGAACCCAGGTTCCTTAAATCCAGCACCTGCAGTTTCCACCTCCTGTGCGGGAAACAGAACATTAGTTGCTATTCTTTCATGTCAACAGGACATTGGCTAAGATGCTTTATGGCCAGTGTGTCTCAGTGGTTGATTATCTCCCTATGAACCAGAAGGTCATGATTTGCTTCTTAATCAGGCCTGGGTTTCAGGCTCAATGCCCAGTGCCAAGGGGAGGATTTGGAGGAGGCAGCCCATCAACAATTGTCTCTTATCATTGGTGTTTCTATCTCTATCTCTCCCTTCCTCTCTGAAATCTAGAACAAAAATAACAAGAGAGCCCTAGCTGGTTTGGCTCAGTGGACAGAGCTTCTGCCTGTCGACCAAAGAGTCCCAGATTAGATTTCGGCCAAGGGCACATGTTGGGTGTGGGTCTCACTTCCTCTGTCATGGTAATGCAGGAAGAAGCCAATTCATGATTCCCTCTCATCATTGGTATTTTCTTCTCTCTATCCCTCTTCCTTCCTCTCTGAAATCACTGAAAATATATATTTCTTTAAAATAGCAAAAGAACAAGGGCAGGAAAGAATGACACCGATCATTGGGGTTCAGGTACCAATCAGATTCTACACACCAACCTCCCCTTCCACTTTCAATACCATGGTACGCTTCTCCCTTGCCCCCTCTTCCCACTGTTTCACTTTTGTCATCTCCTTCATCCCTCCTATTCTGTAATTCTGCTACTTTCAACTGTCACTGTGTGGAGGAAGTGCACATTTTGAGGTGACTCTCCCAATTGGAGGTCCTCCGGTTCCCACAGTGAGCTCAGCAGTGTGTTAGGGCTCCTTGAGCTTCACTGGCACAATCAGAAATCCTAGGTCCCCCCTTAGGCCCTCCACACGTCCTGTTGCCCTCTGTCCCTGGGAAGCCCAGGACCCTACCATACACATGGAGCAGCCTTACCTGGGGCGAACCTTCTGGGCAAGCAGAACGTCAAGCCCATCCAACACGGCATTGAAGCTCTCCTCCAGGGACACATGTGGCAGGCCACCCAGAGGGAGGACGGGGTAGGGCCAGGCTTGAGCCATTGCCTTCACGGACTCGTATCTTTCACCATAGTAGGCCTGCATGAACAGTGGTGGGAAGAGCTCATCGGGCAGGTACACCAGAGCTGCGATGGTAGAGGCCTGGTCCCTCAGCAGGCTCTCTGCTGCCAGCTGCAGGAGTGTGGGTGGGGTCCTGATGCTCATCCTCAAGGTGCTCCAAAACAATCCTGTGCAAATATGCAGGGAATAAGGCATCCTTTTCAGGCCTAGCCTTTGAGCCCTCTCTGCTGACACCACATTTTCACAGGAACCAACTATGGGCCAAAGCCACTGCCTGGCAATGGTGAGCGCCTCAGTTTGGAGAGTCCCGTTCTGGGCCAGATGACCATAGAGCCATAGATCCCCCTGCAGGACCCTGGGCCAGCACATCAGAAGCACCCTCATCTTTCATTCCAGTCTGCCTGGGAAGTGGGTACTGCAGACCCTGTAAGCTGACCCCACTTTTTTGGGGGAAAACTTTCATACCACCCAAGGGACATAAAGAAAATATATAAAATGTCCAGAAATACCCATCTCCAAAGGTGGGGGTTGTAGGAAGCCGCTGAGTGATGTTTTTCTCTCCTCTATGTTTCAAATTCTCTATCCCTCTCCCTTACTCTCTATAAACAATCAATAAATATATTTTCAAATAAAAAAATGATAAAATGCCCAGAAATAAAGTCACAGTTAAGGTATTTTTATTAGGGGTGTGTGTTTGTTATTATGTGTTTCAGGAAATCAGCTTGGTTACACATATATAAACAAACCAAACCATAAATCCAAATGTTTGAAATTCAGGCAAAACTACACTTAAAGGCAAAATCAATGCCTTCCATCTAGTTGTCAGTTAAAAAGACAAAAGAAGCAGAAAAAGGAAAGCTCTGTATGACCTTGAGGCACATGCCTTAGCTGAGGTCAGTCACTTACCTGATGTGACCGGGTTGGCTGGGGCTCAGATCTCAGAACTGATGGAGACCCAGGGCACTCACTGACTGCAGAGCTGAAGGACTGTGAGTCTCTTCTCTGGTGCCTAAGTTTTTATACACCTTCTGAATTACTAACGTCCAATCAGAATCCTTGGTCTAAATCCACCCAACCTGATGGGATTTTTGCCTTTCTCCATATTAATTGGTTAACCCAGAAATCGGATTTGGAAAGGGTCAGTTAGGGTGGGGCAAGTAAGGCCTGACAAATTGATTCCTTCCTCGGACGCTGACTGAGGTGGACTGATGGCCCGTAGTTGTCAGCCTCAGTGTGAGACAGTGAAGGTGTCATGCATTCCTGACATTAGGCAGGAAAGAACAAAACAAGAAAGCATGGCTGCTGAGGTCTTTCACCACAATAAACTAATCCAGTTACATCAACAGTTAAAACAGCCCAGAAGACAATAGGGTCATTCCCAGAGAAAAAAAGAAATATGTCCATGCATCTAGAGCACCCTGAGAAGCCGGTGTCAGGGCAGGGCAGGGTGGTGCAGGACCATCTTTATGGGAACCTGTGAATGACAGAGGCCATGGAAAAGAAGTTTTTTGTGTTTTTTTTTGAGGGGTGACAGTGTCATCCTAGAGGACAAATGGAGAGATGCCATTTTCTGTCCAGCTCTGGAGGAAAAGGGTGGGTCTGATTTGGGAAACATGAGATTAGTTCAGCAAAATGGGTGGGGAAACTTAAATCTAAGAATGTGTGCAGAGGGAGAAGCAGCCAGCCCTGGGAGTTAGACATTTCCAAGCCCAAAAGGCATTCTGGGTAGATGCTGCTACTTCACATGCGCTTGACTGGCATGGACCCTTCCGTCCACAGGCTGACGCTCACCGAGTTAAATGAGTCAAGAAGCTATGGCTTGATTATTTGGTAGATTGTGGTAGCAAGTGACAGAAATGTAAGGAAAATAACTGGAAAAGTTTTATTCCTTCATTTTTCTGCCAAACAGAAGAAATGACAGTTATTTGTTGTTTGTGTGTGTCAGTGGCAGATCAGGTGAGACAGGCAGTGGGTGGCAGGTTGTGGGGGACAGAGGAAGGAGCTGACTCCCCTCTGAGACAGCTCAGCAGCCTCTTAATCAGGAGGGGAGAGGCTGAGCTCTGAGGAGAATATGGGTGTTTAGGCATTGGAAAAATTTAAGACCCTGGGGACAGAGGTCCACCTTGGGGCAGGTGAGTAAAATAGAAAAGTGGGGTGAGGGCTCTGTAATGTTTGTGTCCCCTGGCGGCTGGGGCTCAGTTTGTGGACTGTCATCCTGTGCACTGGGATGTGGCTGGTTTGACTGTCAAGGTGATTCAATGGGGACATGAAACTCTTTTCAACAAATGGTTGAATAATTGGATATTGTTCAAGAATAGGATATCCATATGGGAACAAAATAAATGTCAGCTTGCACCACACATAAAATTGAACTTGACTTGCATCATACATGTACATGTAAAAGTTAGTACTATGAAACTACTGGAAGGCAAAGGGGCAGTTTAAGGCAATGCAACGACTCTTTGATACAAGCACGGTCAGGACAGGTTGTTGTACTTTTGCCAGAACCCATGGACTCCAGTAATGAGAATGAACCCTGATGGCAGTTATGGACTTTGGGCGACAAGGATGTGTCAGTGCAGGTCCAACAGTTGTAAGAAATGTCGGGCCCAGTGGGAAGTGAGGAGGGCAGGGAGGCTGTGAGTGTGGAGGCGCAGAGGTTTATGGGAACTCTCTACATTCTGCTCAGTTTTGCTGGACTCCTAAAACTGCTATGAAAAATAAAGTCACCTTTTTTACTTTAGATTTAATATGTTAGTTTTTCCTTATAATTTCTAACCTTTATTTTTTTACATATGTATCCTTTTCCCCCCCATAAAACCCCACCGGCCACTTATGCCCCACCCCCCTGTTATCTGTGCCCATTGATTAGGCTCATGTGCAGGCACACAAGTCCCTTGGTTGATCTCTCCACCTTACATGCAACCTCCCCCACCTTCCCTGTGGTATGGTGTTCTGATCTCACGTTTCTCAGTCTCTGGATCTGTTCTTGTTAATCTGTCTCCGGCATTCATTATATTTTTTTAAAAATATATATATATTTTACTGATATTTTACAGGGAGTAAGGGATATTGATAGAAAGTCAGAAACATCGATGAGAGGGAAACATTGATCAGCTGCCTCTTGCACACTGCCTACCGGGATTGTGTCAGCAGCCAAGGTACATGCCCTTGACTGGAGTGAACCGGAGACCTTCCAGTCCGAAGGCTGATGCTCTATCCACTGAGCCAAACCGGTCAGCTGCCTTCATTATATTCTACAAATGAGTGAGATCATGTGATATTTATCCTTCTCGGCCTGGCTTTTTTCACTTAGCATAATGCTCTCCATCTTCATCCATGTTGCTGCAAATGGTAAGAACTCCTTTTTTTTTTTTTTTTACCACAGCATAGTATTCCATTGTGTAGATATACCACTGTTTTTTAATCCACTCATCTGTTCATGGGCAGTTAGGCTATTTCCAAATCTTAGCTATGGCGAATTGTGCTGCTAAAATCAACTTTTCAAAATATTTTTATTTATTTCATAGAGAAAGGAAGATGGAGAGAGAAGCATCAATGATGATGGATTATCATCGATTGGCTACCTCCTGCAAGCCCCCACATGGGGATTGAGTACACAAACCTGAGGATGTTCCCCGGGGCCAGAATCAAACGTGGGACCCTAGAGTCAGCACTCTACCCATTGAGCCAAACCCCCAAGGGCAAACATTTTTATTGTAAATATCGCCATGGGAAAACAGTATGGCATTTCCTCAAAAAATTAAAATGTCCAGAAATAGGCACATCAAATGGAGGGGGTTGCAGGAAGCAGCTGACTGATGTTTCTCTCTCTTATATGTTTAAATCTCTCTATCCCCCTCCCTTAATCTCTATAAAAAATCAATAAAGATATTTTTAAATAAAAAATAACAAAATGTCCAGAAATAAAGTCATTGAAAAGGTGTATTTATTATGGGCTAATATTTGTTTGTATGTGTGTGTCAGGAAATCAGCTTGGTCACACATTTAGAAATAAACCAAAGCATAAATCAAAATGTTTGAAATTCAGGCAAAACTACACTTAAAGGCAAAATCAATGCCTTCCATCTGGTTGTCAGTTAAAAAAAAAAAAAGAAAAAAAAGGAAAGCTCTGTGCCACCTTGAGGCAGATGCCTTAGCTGAGGTCAGTCACTTACCTGCTGTGACCGGGTTGGCTGGGGCTCAGATCTCAGACCTGGTGGAGACCCAGGGCACTGACTGCACAGCTGAAGGAGTCTGAATCTCTCCTCTGTTGCCTAAGTTTTTATACACCTTCTTGGTGACCAATGGCCAATCAGAATCCACAGTCTAACCCCCGCAACCTGATGGGATTTTTTGTTCCTCTCCATATTAACTGGTTAACCCAGAAATTGGATTAGGAAAGGGTCAGTTAGGGAGGGACAAGTAAGGCCTGGCAAAGTCATTCCTCCCCCAGACACTGACAGAGGTTGACTGAAAGAGCATAGTTGTCAGCCTCAGTGTGAGACAGTGAAGGTGTCATGGGTTCCTGACGTTAGACAGGAAAGAACAAAACCAGAGAGCATGGCTGCTGGGGTCTTTGACCTCAACAAAGAAATCCAGATGCATCCACAGTTAAAACAGCCGAGAAGACAATGGTGCCATTCTCAGGGAAAAAAAGAAATATGCCCATGCATCTAGTTGTCATTAGTTTTTCTGTCAAGAGACATAGAAGATCATGATCTCTTTGAGAAGAATGTAGTAGGTGATAAAGGATGTTGGTGGCCCTTTAGACCCTAATTGTTCTCTGAGGGAGTTCATGTTTGGAACATCACTAGAAGCCGGTGTCAGGGCTGGACAAGATGGCCCTGGGATATCTTAACGGGACCCTGTGAATGACCCAGGGCCATGAAAAAGAAGGGGGATTTTCCTTGAAGAGAGACGGAGAGACTCTTCTCTGGGTGAAATTAGGATCTAAAAGGAGATAAGCTGGAGGGGAGACAGTGCCCTCCTAGAGTGAAAGGGAGAGTTTTCACTTTCTGTCCTGTCCAGGAGGAGAAGGTTGGGTCTGCTCTAGGAAAGGTGGGATTAGCTCAGCAAACTGGGTGGAGAAGCTTAAATCTAAGACTGTGAGCTGAGGGAGAAGCGGCCACCCTGAGAGATAGAATTGTTCAAGCCCAAAAGGCATTCTGGTTGGATGCTGCTTCTTGATTGGCATGGAACCAACACCCTTCGGTCCACAGGTTAAGGCTCACTGAGTCTAACAAGTCTAGGGCTTGATTATTTTGTAGACTGTGGTAGCAAGTGACAAAAATGTAAGAAAAAGAATTAGAAAAGTTCTACTCATTCATTTTTCTGCCAAGCAGAAGAAACCACAGTAATTTGTTGTTGGCTTGTGTTAGTGGCAGAACCTGTGAGATAGGTGACGGGTGGCAGGTTCTGGGGGATTAGAGGCAGGAGCTGACTCCCCTCTGAGGCTGGGGGAGCTGAGGCAGCTCAGTAGCCTCTGAGTCAGGAGAGGAGATGCTGGACTCTGGGTTGAATATAGGTTTTTATACATCAGAAGAGATTGGATCCCTGCAACAGACGTCCACCTTGGGGCAGAGGCTTTAGAAATGTGACTAAAATAGCAAAGTGAGGGGTGAGGAGCTTGTAATAAATGTGTCCCTGGTTGCTGTTGCTGTTTGTTGAGGGATATCCCGTGCACTGGGAAGGGGGCGGTTCAATTCTTAAGATAATTCATTGGAGACATGAAAGTCTCTTCAACAAATGGTGTCACAACAGCTGGATATCCACTGTTACAGCTGTTGGGGGAAAACAGGATCAGGGGGGAACATTCATAAGCTGAGTCCCATTGGGCACCCTGTTCTGGGCTCTTTTCCCTGTCCTCAGAAAGAGACCATAAGACTGAAAGGAAAGAATTCCGGGGGCTTGTGATGGCAGGAAAGGAAGAAAAATACCATTTACTGAGCATTTACTCTATGCCAGGCCCGGTGCCCAGACCTCAACATGCACCATCTCCTGGGATCTTACAAATATTGACTAAGCTGGGTAAGCACCAACATCATGATTTTACAGGGCTCCTGAGCTCTTGTCTGAGGTCCCTGCGCCCAACAGCACCAGCCCCTCAGTTTGGAATTTTCATTTGGCTGTCCTTCATTGGGGTCACTGTGATGGGTTAATTTTATATGTCAACTTGACCTGTGGTCATCAAACCTTTGGGCCTGATGCACTACCAGTTGGCAAACACTGAACTTGACGAAGCTAAGGGTAGCCGTTAAAACCATTCTGGTGTGAATGGACCGCATTAACTGTGGATTCAGTAGAGGAGAAAGGAGACCTTACAGTGCAGGTGGGCTTCCTTCAGTCTCTTGGGGGCCCAAATGGACTAGAAAGAGGAAAGAAGGAAGAATCTCTCTTCTTTGGTTTTACCTGACGGTGAACATAGGTTTCAGGTTGTCAGGGCACCAAACTCCAGGGTGGGCACCAGCTGCCTTTTATTCTCAGGCCTATGGCCCCACACAGGGGTTTATGCCCCAGGCTCTCCTGGTTCTCAGGCCTTTGGACTAGGCCTGAGCTTTACCATTGGCTTGGTTCGTTCTCCAGCTTGTAGAGGGCTGGTATTGGGACTGTAAGTATGAGCCAATTCCTATCAGGCTCCTACCTGTGTCCAGGTGTTCTTGTTGGCTATTCTGGGAAACACTGTTGAACAAAGCCAGTGAACACAGGAAAGAAGCTCAGTAATTTTGAAGTGTGTCTGCTGCCCATTCTGCCTGGGTGATTTCAAAACATACTGCCTAGTCTTGCTCCAGAGAGATGGGAGGTGAAATGGCAATGAGATAATCGCCCCAGGATATGACTGCCCCAGGTTATATTATGTGGTGTAGAAATCATAATAAAAAGTATTATGTCTGTGAAAAATTTCAGTGTTTCTCTCAAAGGAATTTGGATGATTTTTCCTGGCTATAAGCAGGTTATTTCCTCTGCAGGAGACTCACAGACATGGTTAGGAGGCCTAGCAGCTCGGTTCCTCTGCTGTATAACTAACTACCTGCCATGCTTTGTCCATGAACCCCACATCACAAAATTTCTGAGGTTTGTGGGTTCACCAGCAGCACCATAAGCAACATTATCGTCCAGCGTCAGAGGCAGCAGTGAGAGCCTCTTCGCTTACGGGGTTGGTGGGCCACTTTGCATGTCCTGTTGGCTCCACCCACTGAGCGGCCACAAGGAGGTCAGAGATGCCCAGAGAAGGGAAGACCCCGAGGGAGCGATAAAATGGAGTGGAGCCTTGAGGGCAAACTACATCCCAGGTTCCAGGTTCTGACCCAGAGCCTTCAGCACCTTTATTTTTTTTATCAGTAACTGCAGGGTCCTGAGGTATAAACCGGGGAGACATGTGAATGAAGGCAAGCAGACCAGTACATTTCCTTTGAAATTGTCTTTATTTGTATAATTCCCTTACAACCATCCACATCGGGATTCCCTCCCACACAAGAAGCTCAGGTCCAAATTCTGACCCCTCCCAAAGCAAATGAGATTCATGTTTCTGATTTAGGACAGTTTGCCTTTGAGGTCCCATGAACTCCACATCCTTTTTCTCTTAAGATCCTGTACCCGGGCTGTGTCCCACCATTTCCCCTTTCACAATGAGCGTGAACCTGAAACACGGTAAGGGGGCACCTGAATAATGCAACCCGGTTTGAGGTTTCAGCCCACAAAGCCCCAGAAAGAAGCCTTTGCTGGGTGCATCCACCGAGCAAGGTCATTACAGGGGCACAGCACAGGCTCCACGTCACGAAAATGCCACATCATAAAACTCCCTGCGGCCACAGTTCTTGGTGCCAAGCAGGATGGTCCGGGGGTGTCCTAACTCCCTCAAAATCTCTGTCAGCTCAGCCCTAATGCGGGCAAGTCTGGGCTGGTTGACAGTCCCCTGGGTCCTGTGACATTCCATTGGGACGGGGTACAGCTCCATCTTTAAGTTGCGCAGCATGGCTGTGTGGCCCAGCAGCCTCCCCACGGTGGCCACGGAGAGGAGATTCTCAGAGATGGTGAAGAAACTGAGCTGGTGACAGCGGCTCAGGACAGGCAGGATGACCTCGACTTGGGAGTCCACCATGGCACAGTTATCCAGGCCCAGGTCCTGGAGTGTAGGTGCCACTGCCTCCAGCAGTGCTTGGAGGGGCTCGAGACTAAAATCAGCGAGGTTCACGGAATACAGACGCAGGGACTTCAGCTGCCTGTGGTTTGGGCACTGGAACAGGTGTGTCAGGTCTGAATGGGTCAGGCGCTGGCCATGTGTTATAGCAAGTTTTTCCAAGGGGGTCTGCAGGCACCTGGGGAGACACAGAGAGGTTAGTTCCTGGGGAATCAGGGACATCAGGTATAGGGGCCCTCATGGTGGAAGAGACCAATTTCTCCATGCCCAGGGCTGTCCTGACAATCTGATGAAGGGAAGACCCAGGGAGCCTAGTCTCCTTTTAGGCTAGGTCACGTTCATGCCATATCCAGAAGTTCGTTTCCTGAGCTGCCGAGCAGAGCACTGCACACTGGACAGTGCCTGGACATAAGGAAATCCCTGGGAACCTCCTCAGAGAGCCTGATACACCGTCTAGGTCAAGGATGGGCATCTCTGCACCTTAAGTTTAGGAGTCAAAGCCAAGAGTGCTGTCAACTCAGGCTTCCTTCTGTCCACTGCTCGGCTGCAGGCACCAGACATCTGAGCCACATGAGGCTCATTCATCTAATTCATAAAGAACACAACTGGCCTTAGCTGGCTTGAATCAATGAAAAGAGCTTAGTATTTTAAACCCAAGGGCCCCAGGTTTGATTCAAGGTCAAGGGCACAGATCTCATTTGCTGGCTCAATGTGGGCCCCGGTTGGGGCATGTGCTGAGGTTATCCAATCATATATCTCTTACTCTACCTCTGTGTCTGTCTCCATCTCTCTCTCTCTCACACCATCCATTCCACTCTCTTCAAATTAATGGAAAAATATATCCTCCTTTGAGGATTTAAAAAAGAAAAGAAAGAGTAAACCAGAGGAAGATTCTGCACCATCAGCTGGGGAGGCCAGTGTGCAGAGGCGACTTCCATCCTTACATCACTGCAAACCACTGGTCACTCTGCAATCCTTCCCACTCCCGCTCCCTTAGCAGTGGAATCCTGCCTTTCCTTTCTACTAATTACCTTCCTGATACCCAGGGACACCTCTGACAGATGGGGAATCTGAGACAGGCTCATATGTGTTCACATGTTTGGTGGGCACAGAGATTATGTCTTGGAATGCTCCATCTGATGTGGCTTTGCCTCCCGCCTCCCCTCTTTCTAAGGCCTCATCACTTAGCCAAAGAAGTCCTTAAAGAAGAATTCACACAGCCAGGCTCCCTGGGTCCCTCATTGAACCAGATCTGTTAGCCCTCCTGACTAGCTGATTTTAAAACATGCTTCCTTTGGTGTTCATGGGATACCATGCTCAAAGCACCTAATAAGATCACTCCCTACTACACAGCTCACCTGAGCATCTGGTCCAGACGGCCTCGGAGGAAGGAGGGGGAATCCAAGTGCAGTTCCCGGAGGTGCTGCAGTCTGAGCATCTGAGAGAGGAATTGGGAAAAGGATGCCTGCTCCTCCTGATCCACCTGATCCATCTGCTCCTCTTGCTCTTCCATCCTGGGTATCTCTTCATCCTCCCACTCCTGCTCCTCTTCCTCCTGTTGTTCCCTCTCTGACGCCTCTTCCTCCCTCATCTCCTGATCCTCTTCCTCTTGTTCTTCCTCCATTTCTTCATCCTCATCCACATCCACATCCTCCTCATCCTCGTCCTCCTCACTCAACAGGTCGATGTGGGAGAGAGAGAGTCTCTGAAGGTTCCTCATCTGCCCCAGGTAAAGAGCAAACATCCCCAGGGTGGGCAGGTCCCAGATGCAGTTCACTTCCACCTCCTGGATGCAGTCCAGCTGCACAGCATCAAGGACCTTCCTCAGCCTCTGGAAGGGCACCTCAGCAATCCTCAGCGCCTTGCAGCACAGGTGTACCAGCCCTTTCCTCTGCTGAGCCCATTGGATGATGTACATGAAAAACTCATCTCTGACCCCTTCGTTGAAGTTAAGGTCTAGGAACACCTCCAAGGGAGCTAAGGGGTGCTCCATGGTGGGGCTGGAGCTGTGCACAGTCACTGGTCCTGTGGGCGCACGCTTCTGGGTGCTGGCTCCACACCACATTCTCCAGAAGTTGGAATCCAGGTTCCTTAAATCCAGTACCCGCAGCTTCGACCTCCTGTGGGGAAAGCAGAACATTATTTGAGACTCTTTAAGGTCAACAGGGCATTGGCTGACATGCTTTATGGGCAGTGTGTCTCAGTGGTTGAGCATCTACTTATGAACCAGAAGGTCACAGCTAAAGCCCTGATCAGGATTCATGCCTGGGTTGCCGGCTCAATTCCCAGTGTGTGTGTGTGTGTGTGTGTGTGTGTGTTTGTGTGTGTGTTTGGAGGAGATAGGGGAACAATGATTCTCATCATTGAGGCTTCTGTCTATCTCTCCCTTCCTCTCTGAAATGAAGAAATAAAAGTTTTGTTTTGTTTTGTTTTGTTTTAAAAAAAGAAGATCAACAGAACCAAGACAGTTCAGAATGAGAATGAGCACCAGAGTTGAGGCAACAAGCAGACTCTACCCGCACCCTGACCTTCACTTTGAATCCCAAGTTCAGCAAGTCCCTTGCCCTCCTCTTCCCTCTCCTTTGTTTTGCTCATCTTATTCCAACTCTCTTGCTTAGTATTTCCTGTACCTTTAACTCCCACTGGAAGGAGGCAGGGCACGTTTCACAGCTGCGTCTGCCCACTATTCAGTCCTCTACTCCCCAGTGAGATCAGCAGTGTGTCAGGGCTCCCTGAGCCTCACTAGCACCTTCATACATCTTGGGTCCCCTCCTTGGGCCCTCCAGATGCCCTGACCACCTTTGTCTCCAGGATATCCAGTACCCTACCAGGCACCTCGAGCAGCCTTACCTGGGGTGAACCTCCTGGCCAAGCAGAACATCAAGCCCATCCAACACGGCTTTTAAGACCTTGAACCGAGGCTGCTGCATCAGGCCCCCCAGAGGAAGGACTGGGTAGGGCCAGGCTTGGGTCATAGCCTTCAGGGACTCCTGGTGGCGTCTACTGTGGTAGGCCAGGATGAACAGCGGTGGGAAGAGCTCGGTGGGCAGGAACTCCAGAGCTGGGATGGCCAAGGCCTGGTCCCTCAGCAGCCGCTTTCCTGCCAGCTCCAGGAGTGTGGGTGGGGTCTGCATGCTCATCTTCAAGGCGCGCCAAAGAATCCTGTGAAAATATCCAGGTAACAAACATCCGTGTCAGGACACACAGTTGTACCTCGATCCTCTGCCTCCCAATCCCTCAGAGGAGTCAAGTAAGGGCCAATGATCTCCCTCATGACCTCTAGCCCGCAATGTCCCCATTTCGGTAAGCCTGGCCCCTGATATTGCTGTTCATTTTTTTCCAGGTACAACAGAAACCTTTATTACATAGGCCTACCTATATATCACTGAATATTAATGTCCATGTAACAGTTTTGAGTTGCTGGGGGAGGAGAGAGAAACTCTCAAATTGTCCGTTAAAGAATGCCATTTTCTGCCCATCACATAGTTCGCAGACCTCCAGGAAGCATATTTCAGTACTTATTCACAGGCCCATCGCATTAATTGTGTGTCTAACAAATGTCCAGAGACAGGTTTGGCCTTCCTCAGACTCTCGAAAATTTGAAATGATCAGGACAACTCCTGTAAAGATCAAGCTTTCAAACTCTTCACCAAGGCTATCCTAGGTCAGCAGTCGTCCCAGATAGTACTTAGGTAGCAGCAGTCTATGCTTCAAGCATCCCTGTTTCCCTCTCTCAATCAGCAATATTTTTTTCACTTCTGCCAAGTTCTGCACCTGGACAGGGTTGTCAGGATCTAAACCTTGACTGGCACTTCTACTTTGACTGAATTCCCTGTGACATTGATGGTCTTACATGAGGCCATTCCCTTTCACAGAATCTCCTCGTTCACATTAGAAACTCCCAGCATACAGTCCACGACCAGGAAACTCAAATGCATTCCAAACACTCTCTTCATTTCCTGGAGTGGGGACCCAGACACAGGTCAGCTTTGGCGCCTCATCGTGTTCCTCATGCAAGTGGCTGAAGTCAGGCCCAGATCCTGCCTTTCATGCATTCGGGGCTTCAGAGGAATCAACTCAGGGCCAAGGCCACTGCCTGGTAATGGTGACAGCCTCAGTTTACTGAGTCCCATTCTGGGCTCCGTGGCCACAGAGCCATGGCTCTCCTCGGCAGGCTCCAGGACAAGCATCTCAGAAGCACCCACATCCTTCATTCCAGTCTGACTAGGAAGCGGGTCTTCAGGGGCTTGAAAGCTGACTCCCACCATTTCGGCAGAAGTTTCAGACCAATCTAGGGACACAAAGTACATATTTAAAATGCCCCAATAAAAACCCCTACAGTTAAGGTGTTTTCATTGGCGGATAGTGGGGGAGGTCAGGGAATGAGCTTGCTTAGACATTTAAAAATAAACAAAGCACAACTCCAAATGGTTGGAATTTAGACAAAGCTACACCTAGAGGCGAAATCAAAGCCTTTAACCTGTTAGTTTGTAAAAAAAGAAAAAAGGCCCTAGCCAGTTTGCCTCAATGGATACAGAATCAGCCAGCACAGTTAAAGGCCCTGGGATTGATTGTACTCAGCGGCACATGCTGGGGATCTAGGCTCAAACCCCACTAGGTGGCTTGAGGAGGTACCTGATTAAATATTGTCTCTCATTGTTGCTGTTTCTATCCCTCTTCCTCTCCCTTCCTTTCTAAAATCAATAAAAATGTTTTTTTTAAAGCGAATAAAAAAAGATATAGAAGGCTTTTGTGCCAAGTCAGGGTTCCCACTACCTTGTGGCAGAGTTATTAGGTGAGGCTGGTACCTTACCTGCTGTCACAGGTTTGGCTGGGGCTCAGATCTCAGACCTGGTATAGAGCCAGGGCACTGACTGCAGAGATGAAGGACTCTGAATCTCTCCTCTACTGACTGAATTTTTATACACCTTCTTGATTACCAGTGACTAATCAGAATCCCTGGTTTAAATTCCTGAACCTGATGGGATTTGAATTTCCCCATATTAATTGGTTAACCCAGAATTTGGGTTAGATGGCTACTGGCAGGAAACTGGCCTACCTGCCTGCCGTGGGAAAGGTGACCAGCCCCTTTGTCCACTAACACAGGGTACACCCAGCCTTACTGGGCTACTTAAGTCTTTAAAATTAATAGATTATTTTTCTATATTTCAACAATTTCATTTTGATTCTAGAGTAAATTTTAATACTTTTAAATAATTTTTTAGCATTTTTTTTTCATTAACAGACAATTTACTGATTTTCCTGAAGGCCTTAAAGTTAACTTTTTAAGATGCTTCATTAGCCATTTTAAAAGCACTCTTTATTATGAAAATGGCAATATCCCAGTTAGAACCTAGCCTGAATTTTTTCCTAGGTCCAATCTGCCATTTTTCTTAGGAAAAAACCAGTTCAGAGATTTTCATTTATGTAGCTTTTGTAAAGAGTTTCCTGCTCAACTAACTAATATCCGAAAAGGGACCATGCTCGCACTTTGTTTGAGGCTGGCTTTTCTCTTGACAGGAGCACAGATGAGGAGGAAACGGGTCTTGCAAGCTGAGTCAGAGCATAAAAACTGTGCACAATGCACTGCCCTGGGGAAGGGGCAGGAATCTTTATCACTGGCCCCAGGACAGATAATTGGATTTGGCCTGGGGATTCCCAACACCTGGGGGCATTCCTGTAAGCCCAAATAAAGTGGCAGAACCTTATCTGCAAGACAAAGTAAAGTATGGTAGCAACCATCTCAGGTAGAAACTGCTGTTTGGGTTCTGTACTTATTTGTTTGCCAAAACAATAGAAAATTATTTTGATTTTCTGAATTTATGTATGCTGTCCAGATACTGCATGGATGATGGTTTGAATGTCCCATTGATTGTGAATTCACTGGTCATCAAAGCACATTCCTCTGGAAACCAGGACAGGATAATTATCCTAAATTGTCTTAGTAGATTACTGAGTTTTGGTTGACTCAGTGGTCCTGAAATGAGAACATAGCCTAAATTGCCTCAGTAGCTACAGCTAATGCATTCCTGTTGACTCAGTGATCCCTGAATCTGGACAGCACCATTATTCTAAATTGCCCAGGTGGTCCCAGATAATGTGTTTCTGTTGATTCAGTGATTCTTAGATACTTTAGGTAACTGCCTTGCTCAATTTTTGCTTCTGTAAAAATGCTTTTTTTGAAACAGGTTCCTCATTCCAGATCCAAAGATGTAATCAAAACCTTTGTGCTATTCTGCCAATATAAACCGGATGTGTTGAACTGTTAGGGGCTGCAAGGTTGGGAGCACTTTTACTTTAGACTTCATATGCTGCAGTTCTTTAATAAATGACTCCATAATTACACTTCTAGAGGCGTCCTTTGTAAAATGGGGGTGCACTACAACAAAAGACCCCAGAAGGTTATAAAAAGTGAAGGCCTCAGCTTGTTTCTTCACCCTGATTTGGAAATTATTTCCAGAGTCCACTAGCAATAAGAAATGCGTCCCTACCTTTCTCTAGGAAGCCTGCTGGGCATTTATTTGGTCTTCTCCAACATATATATGGTTCCCTGAACCAAGAAGCTAACCTCATTTAGCTGTTTCCTCAGGTGAGTGGACAGGCTTTGGGGCCCAGTGTGTGGGACAGGCTTCCAGAATGTGCAAGCTTTTGATTTTAGCAGAATTGAATAGGGGTGTACTCCAGGACCAGGCAGGCAGCTGGAGGAAGTGGACGGACACCTCTGGACCTGTAAGGTAGGGGCCCCAGTCAGTCAGGCCCACTCCAAGTGAGTGGAAGTGGGAGATTGATCACCTCCCAAGAAGTCGTTAGTCTTCCTCAGGTAAATCATGAATCAGGACTCTTGTAGGTGAGTAAATTCAGATTCGATTAAGGAATTATGGGTTCACTCTTTTGTTTGTTTGTGTGTGGGACTAGACAATTTGCTACCAAGAAAAGGGGCTGGATACAGTCTTAACTCCTCAGGTGAGTTCTCACTGAGATGTAGGGGGAGAATTCTGTCCTGGGGCATGGTTGCTGGGAGTGCCCCCATGTCCATCTGGGGAGTTGGGCATTATCTGCTCAGCTCCAGTCTGGGCTAGTCTACTGAGAGTGTGTGAACACTAATGTTTGTCTGTCTCAGTATAATCATCTGCTGATTAACTGGTCTGTGTGAAAGCAAACTAGGGGCTTTGGTTTGCACTGTGATTTTGCTGTGTTAGGTTTGAAATTTGGGGATTCTGGGGTAGATTTAAAGATGTTTGCAGCTTGTCTCTTTTGGCTGGCTGGGACTTTCAGGGGGGTATCAGACCTCCGCAGAGCAGAGAGAATTTACCCGCCACGCCCCTGCCTGTGCTGATTAAGGATCTTTTCTGTAAGGAGACCCTCCTGACTTTTAGTACATTTTCCTGCACCTTTGTCTTTCTTTTGCCACCAATCATCATGGGGTTGGGACAAAGTAAACCCACTATTCTCAACTACTTGTTGGAAAATTTTGAAGAGGGTTTTATTGAGGACTATGGGATTAAAATGAACCCGAAAACACTGCGGAAATTCGGTGAATTAGAATGACCTCCATTTGGGGTCAGCTGGCCACAGGAAGGCTCTTTAGATTTAGGACTGGTCAGGACAGTCGGAAATGAACTTACAAAAGACTCCAGACATTCAGATCAGTTCCCACACATAGAAAGCTGAATAGAATTGCTAGAACTTTGCGATCTAGGGTCTAGGTCTGTTAGGGTTTAGGAGTAGAAGAAAAGAAACAGGTCTCTCAGAAGGGAACCCAAACGCTTGTTCTGCCAGGATCCCCAGAGGAAGTCGTTCTAGTTTTACCATGTCCATATGTGCCACAGGCAGCACCAATGGCTTCCCCAGCTGGTCTGAAAGGTCCAGAAATTTTGCCCCTCCCAGTTCTCCTCAACCAGCCTGTCCAGAGCAAGATGGGCAGCACTTGCGTTCAGCTCATCAAGGGACCAGGTCACAACCAGCACATGATATGCCTGTAAGGGAGATTCGGGTGCCAAAGTAGTTGGCGAAGATGGGACCTTGCAGGAGGGAGGGAGAGTCTATTATCATCAGCCCTGTACCATCAGTGAAATATTGAATTGAAAACATCACACCAAATCTCATTCAGAAAAACCTCAGGCCATCTTCCAGACCGAGAAGCCTTCCTGGGTGGACTGCAAGCAGCTCCTTTTAAGATCCTCTTAACAGTGAGGAGCGCATGAGAGTAGTAACAGAACTGGGAAGTGCCTCCAGACCCAGGCCTCAACAGGAATATTAGATACAGACAGATGGGCCAGGAAGGCCTTCCCAGATGAGCAACCCGATTAGAACCCGAACTCTGAAGATGGAAGGTCCTAGCTGGAACACTATCGGCTGGCTTTCCTCCAGGGAGTCAGGGCAGGAGCCAAGAAATCCAGCAACATGGCTAAAATCTCTGAGGTTTCCCAGACCTGATGAAAGTCTATCAGGTTTCTGTGAGAGACTATGGAAAGCACACCGGATCTACACCCCCTTTAGACCTAAGGACACAGAAAATCAAACCATGGTAAATGCTGTTCATGTAGGCCAAACCTGTCTGACATCAGGAGAAAACTACAGAAAATGGAAGGGTTTGCAGGAAAGAATGCCACTGAACTGCTAGAGATAGCTAACAAGGTTTTCATCAACTAAGACTGTTCAGCAAGGAAGGAGGAAGCAAAGAGAATACAAACAAGGGCCAATATAATAGCGGTGGCTATTGGAGGCTCAGAAACCCAAACAGATCAGCAAGGATACAGACCAGGGAAAAAGGAAGACAGAGCCGAAGATGAGACCAGTGGACCTATTGTTAGAAAACAGGACACTGAAAGTATGAATGTCCCAAACGGCAAAGTGTAAAGACTAGCACCCCTTTTCCACCCAGTGGCTATCAACGACTGGACAAAACTACACTTCAAGGCAAAATCAATGCCTTCCATCTGTTTGTCAGTTAAAAAAACAAAAGAAGAAAAAAAAGGAAAGGTCTGTCCCACCTTGAGTCAGGCTGCCTTAGATGAGGTCAGTAACTTACCTGCTTTGTCAGGGTTGGCTGGGGCTCGGATCTCAGACCCGGTGGAGACACAGGGCACTGACTGCAGAGCTGACGGACTTATGAATCTCTCCTCTGGTGCCTCAGTTTTTATACACCTTCTGGATAACTAACATCCAATCAGAATCCTTGGTCTACACCCCACAACCTGATGGGATTTTTGCCTTTCTTTATATTAATTGGTAAACCCACAAATTGGATTAGTTAAGGGTCAGTAAGGGTGGGGCAAGTTTAAGGCCTGGCCAACAGATTCCTTCCACAGACAGTGACTGAGGTTGACTGATGGCTGGAGTTGTCAGCCTCAGTGTGAGACAGTGAAGGTTTCATGGGTTCCTGACTTTACATGGGAAAGAACAAAACCAGAGAGCATGGTTCCTCGGTCTCGGACCACAATAAAGTAACCCAGATGCATCCACAGATAAAACAGCCGAAAACACAATGGTGCCATTGACAGGGAAAAAAGAAATATGTCCCTGCATCTAGTTGTCACTTAGGTTTTCTGTCAGGTGACATAGCAGATCATGAGCTCCTCGGGGAGCAGGTGGTAGGCAATAGAGGGTGTTAGTGGCCCTTCTCACCCTATATCTTTTCTGAGGGAAGTCTGATCTGGAACACCATGAGAAGCCGGGGGGGGGGCAGGGCTGGGCAGGTGGTGCTGGGCCATCAGTCAACCTCAGTCAGTGTCTGTGGAAGGAATCTGTTTGCCAGGCCTTAAACTTGCCCCACCCTTAATGACCCTTAACTAATCCAATTTGTGGGTTTACCAATTAATATAAAGAAAGGCAAAAATCCCATCAGGTTGTAGGGTATAGACCAAGGATTCTGATTGGACGTTAGTTATCCAGAAGGTGTATAAAAACTGAGGCACCAGAGGAGAGATTCATAAGTCCGTCAGCTCTGCAGTCAGTGCCCTGTGTCTCCACCGGTCTGAGATCGGAGCCCCGGCCAACCCTGACAAAGCAGGTAAGTTACTGACCTCAGCTAAGGCAGCCTGACTCAAGGTGGGACAGACCTTTCCTTTTTTTTCTTCTTTTGTTTTTTTAACTGACAAACAGATGGAAGGCATTGATTTTGCCTTGAAGTGTAGTTTTGCCCAGTCGTTGATAGCCACTGGGTGGAAAGGGTGTGCTAGTCTTTACACTTTGCCGTTTGGGACATTCATAGTTTCAGTGTCCTGTTTTCTAACAATAGGTCCACTGGTCTCATCTTAGGCTCCGTCTTCCTTTTCCCCTGGTCTGTATCCTAGCTGATCTGTTTGGGTTTCTGAGACCTGTTTCTTTTCTTCTCCTCCTAAACCCTAACAGACCTAGACCCTAGATCGCAAAGTTCTAGGAATTCTATCCAGCTTTCTATGTGTGGGAACTGATCTGAATGTCCGGAGTCTTTTGTAAGTTCATTTCCGACTGCCCTGACCAGTCCTAAATCTATAGAGCCTTCCTGTGGCCCGCTGACCCCAAATGGAGGTCACTCTAATTCACCGAATTTCCGCAGTGTTTTCGGGTTCATTTTAATCCCATAGTCCTCAATAAAACCCTCTTCAAAATTTTCCAACAAGTAGTTGAGAATAGTGGGTTTACTTTGTCCCAACCCCATGGTGATTGGTGGCAAAAGAAAGACAAATGTGCAGGAAAATGTACTAAAAGTCAGGAGGGCCTCCTTACAGAAAAGATCCTTAATCAGCACAGGCTGGGGCGTGGGGGGTAAATTCTCTCTGCTCTGCGGAGGTCTGATTCCCCCACTGAAAGTCCCAGCCAGCCAAAAGAGACAAAAAAAGCTGCAAATATCTTTAAATCTACCCCAGAATTCTCAAATTTCAACCTAACACAGCAAAATCGCAGAGCAAACCAAAGCCCCTAGTATACACACAGACAGAAGTTTTTATCAACTAACCCTCTGTGATCGAGAGCAAACCTCTCTGAGAAAACTATCTCAACAGCGCTGCTTGAGACTTTTGCAGACCATCGGAGTTCAGCCTTCAGTAAATGAAATGTTTTAACCAGATGAGCTAATAGGAAATCAAAGTAGCTTTCGCTTTCACACAGACCAGTTAATCAGCAGATGATTATACTAAGACAGACAAACATTAGTGTTCACACTCTCTCAGTAGACTAGCCCAGACTGGAGCTGAGCAGATAATGCCCAACTCCCCAAATGATCATGGGGGCACTCCCAGCAGCCATGCCCCAGGACAGAATTCTCCCCCTACATCTCAGTGAGAACTCACCTGAGGAGTTAAGACTGTATCCAGCCCCTTTTCTTGGTAGCAAATTGTCTAGTCCCACACACAAACAAACAGAAAAGTGAACCCATAATTTCTTAATCAAATCTGAATTTACTCACCTACAAGAGCCCTGATTCCTGATTTACCTGTGGATGACTATCGACTTCTTGGGAGGTGATCAATCTCCCACTTCCACTCACTTGGAGTGGGCCTGACTGACTGGGGCCCCTACCTTACAGGTCCAGAGGTGTCCGTCTGCTTACTCTAGCTGCCTGCCTGGTCCTGGAGTACACCCCTATTCAATTCTGCTAAAATCAGAAGCTTGCACATTCTGGAAGCCTGTCCCACACACTGGGCCCCAAAACCTGTCCACTTACCTGAGGCAACAGCTAAATGAGGTTAGCTTCCTGGTTCAGGGAACCATATATATGTTGCAGAAGACCAAAGAAATGCCCAGCAGGCTTCCTAGAGAAAGGGAAGGACGCATTTCTTATTGCTAGTAGACTCTGGAAAAAATTTCCAAATCAGGGTGAAGAAACAAGCTGAGGCCTTGACTTTTTATAACCTTCTGGGGTCTTTTGTTGTAGTGCACCCCCATTTTACAAAGGATGCCTCTAGAAGTGTAATTATGGAGTCATTTATTAAAGAACTGCAGCATATGAAGTCTAAAGTAAAAGTGTTCCCAACCTTGCAGCCCCTAACATTTCAACACATCCGGTTTATATTGGCAGAACAGCACAAAGGTTTTGATTACATCTTTGGATCTGGAATGAGGAACCTGTTTCAAAAAAAGCATTTTTACAGAAGCAAAAATTGAGCAAGGCAGTTACCTAAAGTATCTAAGAATCACTGAATCAACAGAAACACATTATCTGGGACCACCTGGGCAATTTAGAATAATGGTGCTGTCCAGATTCAGGGATCACTGAGTCAACAGGAATGCATTAGCTGTAGCTACTGAGGCAATTTAGGCTATGTTCTCATTTCAGGACCACTGAGTCAACCAAAACTCAGTAATCTACTAAGACAATTTAGGATAATTATCCTGTCCTGGTTTCCAGAGGAATGTGCTTTGATGACCAGTGAATTCACAATCAATGGGACATTCAAACCATCATCCATGCAGTATCTGGACAGCATACATAAATTCAGAAAATCAAAATAATTTTCTATTGTTTTGGCAAACAAATAAGTACAGAACCCAAACAGCAGTTTCTACCTGAGATGGTTGCTACCATACTTTACTTTGTCTTGCAGATAAGGTTCTGCCACTTTATTTGGGCTTACAGGAATGCCCCCAGGTGTTGGGAATCCCCAAGCCAAATCCAATTATCTTTCCTGGGGCCAGTGATATGGATTCCTGCCCCTTCCCCAGGGCAGTGCATTGTGCACAGTTTTTATGCTCTGACTCATCTTACAAGACCAGTTTTCTCCTCATCTGTGCTCCTGTCAAGAGAAAAGCCAGCCTCAAACAAAGTGTGAGCATGGTCCCTTTTCGGATATTAGTTAGTTGAGCAGGAAACTCTTTACAAAAGGTACATAAATGAAAATCTCCTAACTGGTTTTTTCCTAAGAAAAATGGCAGATTGGACCCAGAAAAAATTCAGGCTAGGTTCTAACTGGGATATTGCCATTTTCATAATAAAGAGTACTTTTATAATGGCTAATGAAGCATCTTAAAAAGTTAAATTTAAGGCCTTCAGGAAAATCAGTAAATTGTCTGTTATGAAAAAAAATGCCAAAAGAATTATTTAAAAGTATTAAAATTTAGTCTAGAATCAAAATGAAATTGTTGAAATATAGAAAAATAATGACTTAATTTTAAAGATCTAAGTAGCCCAGTAAGGCTGGGTGTACCCTTTGTTAATGGAAAAAGGGGCTGGTCACCTTTCCCACAGCAGGCAGTTAGGCCAGTTTCCTAGCAGTAGCCGTCTAATCTGAATTCTCAGTTAATCAATTAATTTGGAGAAATACAAATCCCATCAGGTTCAGGAATTTAAACCAGGGATTCTGATTAGTCACTGGTAATCGAGAAGGTGTATAAAAATTCAGGCACTAGAGGAGAGATTCAGAGTCCTTCAGCTCTGCAGTCAGTGCCCTGACTCTACACGAGGTCTGAGATCTGAACCCCAGCCAACCCTGTGACAGCAGGTAAGGTACCAGCCTCACCTAATAACTCTGCCACAAGGTAGTGGGAACCCTGACTTGGCACATAAGCCTTCCATATCTTTTTTTATTCGCTTAAAAAAACATTTTTATTGATTTTAGAAAGGAAGGGAGAGGAAGAGGGATAGAAACAGCAACAATGAGAGGGAATTATTTAATCAGGTACCTCCTCAAGCCACCTAGTGGGGTTTGAGCCTAGATCCCCAGCATGTGCCGCTGAGTACAATCAATCCCAGGGCCTTTAACTCTGCTGGCTGATTCTGTATCTACTGAGGCAAACTGGCTAGGGCCTTTTTTCTTTTTTTACAAACTAACAGGTTAAAGGCTTTGATTTCGCCTCTAGGTGTAGCTTTGTCTAAATTCCAACCATTTGGATTTGTGCTTTGTTTATTTTTAAATGTCTAAGCAAGCTCATTCCCTGACCTCCCCCACCATCCGCCAATGAAAACACCTTAACTGTAGGGGTTTCTATTGGGGCATTTTAAATATTTACTTTGTGTCCCTAGATTGGTCTGAAACTTCAGCCAAAATGGTGGGAGTCAGCTTTCAGGCCCCTGAATACCCGCTTCCCAGTCAGACTGGAGTGAAGGATGTGGGTGCTTCTGAGATGCTTGTCCTGGAGCCTGCCGAGGAGAGCCATGGCTCTGTGGCCACGGAGCCCAGAATGCGACTCAGTAAACTGAGGCTGTCACCATTACCAGGCAGTGGCCTTGGCCCTGAGTTGATTCCTCTGAAGCCCCGAATGCATGAAAGGCAGGATCTGGGCCTGACTTCAGCCACTTGCACGAGGAACACGATGAGGCGCCAAAGCTGACCTGTGTCTGGGTCCCCACTCCAGGAAATGAAGAGAGTGTTTGGAATGCATTTGAGTTTCCTGGTCGTGGACTGTATGCTGGGAGTTTCTAATGTGAACGAGGAGATTCTGTGAAAGGGAATGGCCTCATGTAAGACCATCAATGTCACAGGGAAATCAGTCAAAGTAGAAGTGCCAGTCAAGGTTTAGATCCTGACCACCCTGTCCAGGTGCAGAACTTGGCAGAAGTGAAAAAAAAATATTGCTGATTGAGAGGGGGAAACAGGGATGCTTGAAGCATAGACTGCTGCTACCTAAGTACTATCTGGGACCACCGCTGACCTAGGATGCCCTTGGTGAAGAGTTTGAAAGCTTGATCTTTACAGGAGTTGTCCTGATCATTTCAAATTTTCGAGAGTCTGAGGAAGGCCAAACCTGTCTCTGGACATTTGTTAGATACACAATTAATGTGATGGGCCTGTGAATAAGTACTGAAATATGATTCCTGGAGGTCTGCGAACAATGTGATGGCAGAAAATGGCATTCTTTAACGGACAATTTGAGGGTTTCTCTCTCCTCCCCCAGCTACTCAAAACTGTTACATGAACATTAATATTCAGTGATATATAGGTAGGCCTATGTAATAAAGGTTTCTGTTGGACCTGGAAAAAAATGAACAGCAATATCAGGGGCCAGGCTTATCAAATGGGGGACATTGCGGGCTAGAGATCATGAGGGAGATCATTGGCCCTTACTTGACTCCTCTGAGGGATTGGGAGGCAGAGGATCGAGGTACAACTGTGTGTCATGACACGGATATTTGTTCCCTGGATATTTTCACAGGATTCTTTGGCGCGCCTTGAAGATGAGCATGCAGACCCCACCCACACTCCTGGAGCTGGCAGGAAAGCGGCTGCTGAGGGACCAGGCCTTGGCCATCTCAGCTCTGGAGTTCCTGCCCACCGAGCTCTTCCCACCGCTGTTCATCCTGGCCTACCACAGTAGACGCCACCAGGAGTCCCTGAAGGCTATGACCCAAGCCTGGCCCTACCCAGTCCTTCCTCTGGGGGGCCTGATGCAGCAGCCTCGGTTCAAGGTCTTAAAAGCCGTGTTGGATGGGCTTGATGTTCTGCTTGGCCAGAAGGTTCGCCCCAGGTAAGGCTGCTCGAGGTGCCTGGTAGGGTACTGGATATCCTGGAGAGAAAGGTGGTGAGGGCATCTGGAGGGCCCAAGGAGGGGACCCATGAAGGTGCCAGTGAGGCTCTAGGAGCCCTGACACACTGCTGATCTTACTGGGGAGTAGAGGACTGAATAGTGGGCAGAAGCAGCTGTGAAACATGCCCTGCCTCCTTCCAGTGGGAGTTAAAGGTACAGGAAGTACTGAGTAAGAGAGATGGAATAAGATGAGCAAAACAAAGGAGAGGGAAGAGGAGGGCAAGGGAGTTGCTGAACTTAGGATTCAAAGTGAAGGTCAGGGTGCGGGTAGAGTCTGCTTGTTGCCTCAACTCTGGTGCTCATTACATTCTGAACTGTCTTGGTTCTGTTGATCTTCTTTTTTTAAAACAAAACAAAACAAAACAAAACTTTTATTTCTTCATTTCAGAGAGGAAGGGAGAGATAGACAGAAGCCTCAATGATGAGAATCATTGTTCCCCTATCTCCTCACACATACACACACACACACACACACACACACACACACACACACACACACACACACACACTGGGATTTGAGCCTACAATCTAGGCATGAATCCGGACCATGGCTTTAGCTGTGACCTCCAGGTTCATAAGTAGGTGCTCAACCACTGAGACAAACTGTCCTATAAAGCATGTCAGCCAATTCCCTGTTGACCTTAAAGAGTCTCAAATAATGTTCTGCTTTCCCCACAGGAGGTCGAAGCTGCGGGTACTGGATTTAAGGAACCTGGATTCCAACTTCTGGAGAATGTGGTGTGGAGCCAGCACCCAGAAGCGTGCGCCCACAGGACCAGTGACTGTGCACAGCTCCAGCCCCACCATGGAGCACCCCTTAGCTCCCTTGGAGGTGTTCCTAGACCTTAACTTCAATGAAGGGGTCAGAGATGAGTTTTTCATGTACATCATCCAATGGGCTCAGCAGAGGAAAGGGCTGGTACACCTGTGCTGCAAGGCGCTGAGGATTGCTGAGGTGCCCTTCCAGAGGCTGAGGAAGGTCCTTGATGCTGTGCAGCTGGACTGCATCCAGGAGGTGGAAGTGAACTGCATCTGGGACCTGCCCACCCTGGGGATGTTTGCTCTTTACCTGGGGCAGATGAGGAACCTTCAGAGACTCTCTCTCTCCCACATCGACCTGTTGAGTGAGGAGGACGAGGATGAGGAGGATGTGGATGTGGATGAGGATGAAGAAATGGAGGAAGAACAAGAGGAAGAGGATCAGGAGATGAGGGAGGAAGAGGCGTCAGAGAGGGAACAACAGGAGGAAGAGGAGCAGGAGTGGGAGGATGAAGAGATACCCAGGATGGAAGAGCAAGAGGAGCAGATGGATCAGGTGGATCTGGAGGAGCAGGCATCCTTTTCCCAATTCCTCTCTCAGATGCTCAGACTGCAGCACCTCCGGGAGCTGCACTTGGATTCCCCCTCCTTCCTCCGAGGCCGTCTGGACCAGATGCTCAGGTGAGCTATGTAGTAGGGAGTGATCTTATTAGGTGCTTTGAGCATGGTATCCCATGAACACCAAAGGAAGCATGTTTTAAAATCAGCTAGTCAGAAGGGCTAACAGATCTGGTTCAATGAGGGACCCAGGGAGCCTGGCTGTGTGAATTCTTCTTTAAGGACTTCTTTGGCTAAGTGATGAGGCCTTAGAAAGAGGGGAGGCGGGAGGCAAAGCCACATCAGATAGAGCATTCCAAGACATAATCTCTGTGCCCACCAAACATGTGAACACATATGAGCCTGTCTCAGATTCCCCATCTGTCAGAGGTGTCTCTGGGTATCAGGAAAGTAATTAGTAGAAAGGAAAGGCAGGATTCCACTGCTAAGGGAGCGGGAGTGGGAAGGATTGCAGAGTGACCAGTGGTTTGCAGTGATGTAAGGATGGAAGTCGCCTCTGCACACTGGCCTCCCCAGCTGATGGTGCGGAATCTTCCTCTGGTTTACTCTTTCTTTTCTTTTTTAAATCCTCAAAGGAGGATATATTTTTCCATTAATTTGAAGAGAGTGGAATGGATGGTGAGAGAGAGAGAGAGATGGAGACAGACACAGAGGCAGAGTAAGAGATATATGATTGGATACCCTCAGCACATGCCCCAACCGGGGCCCACATTGAGCCAGCAAATGAGATCTGTGCCCTTGACCTTGAATCAAACCTGGGACCCTTGGGTTTAAAAGACTAAGCTCTTTTCATTGATTCAAACCAGCTAAGGCCAGTTGTGTTCTTTATGAATTAGATGAATGAGCCTCATGTGGCTCAGATGTCTGGTGCCTGCAGCCGAGCAGTGGACAGAAGGAAGCCTGAGTTGACAGCACTCTTGGCTTTGACTCCTAAACTTAAGGTGCAGAGATGCCCATCCTTGACCTAGACGGTGTATCAGGCTCTCTGAGGAGGTTCCCAGGGATTTCCTTATGTCCAGGCACTGTCCAGTGTGCAGTGCTCTGCTCGGCAGCTCAGGAAACGAACTTCTGGATATGGCATGAACGTGACCTAGCCTAAAAGGAGACTAGGCGCCCTGGGTCTTCCCTTCATCAGATTGTCAGGACAGCCCTGGGCATGGAGAAATTGGTCTCTTCCACCATGAGGGCCCCTATGCCTGATGTCCCTGATTCCCCAGGAACTAACCTCTCTGTGTCTCCCCAGGTGCCTGCAGACCCCCTTGGAAAAACTTGCTATAACACATGGCCAGCGCCTGACCCATTCAGACCTGACACACCTGTTCCAGTGCCCAAACCACAGGCAGCTGAAGTCCCTGCGTCTGTATTCCGTGAACCTCGCTGATTTTAGTCTAGAGCCCCTCCAAGCACTGCTGGAGGCAGTGGCACCTACACTCCAGGACCTGGGCCTGGATAACTGTGCCATGGTGGACTCCCAAGTCGAGGTCATCCTGCCTGTCCTGAGCCGCTGTCACCAGCTCAGTTTCTTCACCATCTCTGAGAATCTCCTCTCCGTGGCCACCGTGGGGAGGCTGCTGGGCCACACAGCCATGCTGCGCAACTTAAAGATGGAGCTGTACCCCGTCCCAATGGAATGTCACAGGACCCAGGGGACTGTCAACCAGCCCAGACTTGCCCGCATTAGGGCTGAGCTGACAGAGATTTTGAGGGAGTTAGGACACCCCCGGACCATCCTGCTTGGCACCAAGAACTGTGGCCGCAGGGAGTTTTATGATGTGGCATTTTCGTGACGTGGAGCCGGTGCTGTGCCCCTGTAATGACCTTGCTCGGTGGATGCACCCAGCAAAGGCTTCTTTCTGGGGCTTTGTGGGCTGAAACCTCAAACCGGGTTGCATTATTCAGGTGCCCCCTTACCGTGTTTCAGGTTCACGCTCATTGTGAAAGGGGAAATGTTGGGACACAGCCCGGGTACAGGATCTTAAGAGAAAAAGGATGTGGAGTTCATGGGACCTCAAAGGCAAACTGTCCTAAATCAGAAACATGAATCGCATTTGCTTTGGGAGGGGTCAGAATTTGGACCTGAGCTTCTTGTGTGGGAGGGAATCCTGATGTGGATGGTTGTAAAGGAATTATACAAATAAAGACAATTTCAAAGGAAATGTACTGGTCTGTTTGCCTTCATTCACATGTCTCCCCGGTTTATACCTCAGGACCCTGCAGTTACTGATAAAAAAAATAAAGGTGCTGAAGGCTCTGGGTCAGAACCTGGAACCTGGGATGTAGTTTGCCCTCAAGGCTCCACTCCATTTTATCGCTCCCTCGGGGTCTTCCCTTCTCTGGGCATCTCTGACCTCCTTGTGGCCGCTCAGTGGGTGGAGCCAACAGGACATGCAAAGTGGCCCACCAACCCCGTAAGTGAAGAGGCTCTCACTGCTGCCTCTGACGCTGGACGATAATGTTGCTTATGGTGCTGCTGGTGAACCCACAAACCTCAGAAATTTTGTGATGTGGGGTTCATGGACAAAGCATGGCAGTCAGTTACACAGCAGAGGAACCGAGCTGCTGGGCCTCCTAACCATGTCTGTGAGTCTCCTGCAGAGGAAATAACCTGCTTATAGCCAGGAAAAATCATCCAAATTCCTTTGAGCAAAACACTGAAATTATTCACAGACATAATACTTTTTATTATGATTTCCACATCACATAATATAACCTGGGGCAATCATATCCAGGGGGGATTATCTTATTGCCATTGCACCTCCCATCTCTCTGGAACAAGGCTAGGGAGTATGTTTTGAAATCACCCAGTCAGAATGGGGAGCAGACACACTTCACAAATTAGTGAGCTTCTTTCCTGTGTTCATTGGCTTTGTTCAGCAGTGTTTCCCAGGATAGCCAACAAGAACACCTGGACACAGGTAGGAGCCTCATAGGAATTGGCTCACTCCTACAGTCCCAATACCAGCCCTCTACAAGCTGGAGAACGAACCAAGCCAATGGTAAAGCTCAGGCCTAGTCCAAAGGCCTGAGAACCAGGAGAGCCTGGGGCATAAACCCCTGTGTGGGGCCATAGACCTGAGAATAAAAGGCAGCTGGTGCACACCCTGGAGTTTGATGCTGACAAATAGAAATCTATGTTCACAGTCAAGTAAAACCAAAGAAGAGAGATTTTTCCTTCCTTCCTCTTTCTAGTCCCCTTGTGCCCCCCAAGAGATTGAAGGAAGCCCTGCACTATAAGATCTCCTTTCTCCTCTACTGAATACACAGTTAATGCGGTCCATTCATACCCAGAATGGTTTTAACAGCTACCTGGGCAACCCTTAGCTTCGTCAAGTTCAGTGTTTGCCAACTGGTGGTGCATCAGGCCCAAAGGTTTGACGACCTCAGGTCAAGTTGACATATGAAATTAACCCATCACAGTGACCCCAATAAAGGGCAGCCAAATGAAGATTCCAAACTGAGGGGCTGGTGCTGTTGGGCGGAGGGACCTCAGACAAGAACCTCAGGAGCCCTGTAAAATCAGGATCTTGGTGCTTATCCAGCTTAGTCAATGTTTGTAAAATCCCAGGAGATGGTGCATGTTGAGATCTGGGCACCGGGCCTGGCATAGAGTAAGTGCTCAGTAAGTGGGATTTTTCTTCTTTCCTGCCATCGCTAACTCCCAGAATTCTTTCCTTTCAGTTTTTTGGTCTCTTTCTGAGGACAGAGAAAAGAGCCCAGAACAGGGTGCCCATTGGGACTCAGCTTATGCATGTGGTCCCCTGATCCTGTTTTCCCTCAACAATTGTAGCAATCAGCCCGGGTGTAGGGTGTGGGTGGAAGTGTGGTGATGGTGGACTTATAGTGAAAAGGTTGGATTCATCCCTGGTGATTATCAGGAAAAATGTCCAGGCCTCAGCATTCCTGTGTCACCTGCTGGTCAGAACAAGTGACCTGTTAGTTTTGCAAGCAGGGCTAAGGTGTTGAGTGGTTATAAAATCTCTTTTATGTAAATGCTATTTGAGTATAAATATTTTGGTTGGGAGTTATGTAAATGATAATTATATAAACTGCCATTAAAGTGGTTAAGGAGCATGCATGATGTGTGTCTGGTGTTGAGTTTGACCTATGAACCAGAAGGTGAAGGTTTCATTCCTGGTTTGGCATATGCCTGGGGTTGTGGGCTGAAACCATAGTGGGGGGGATTCAGTAGGAAGCCAGTAAATGATTCTCTCTCATTAGTGATGTTTCCATAACTTTCTCTCTCCCTATTTTTAAAATACAACAGAATGATAAAGGGAATTTAGTATTTTAGAAACTACACGGGAAGATTTCATACTTATTTTTTAATAATTTATTGTTCAGAGTATTACATAAATCTTCTTTTTCCCCCATTGATTTCTCCTTTGGCGTTCTCATCCCCAGGCACATGCCCTCAGCCCCCTACTGTCCTTCTCCTGTGCTTATGCTACTATGTATGCAGAAAAGACTTTGATTGATCTCTTACGCCCTCACCCCCACCTTCCTTCAGAGATTGGACAGTCTGTGTATGCTTCTGGGAATCTGGTTCTATTTTTCTTCATCAGTTTACAGTGTTCATTATATTCCACAAATGAGTGAGATCACGTGATATTTGTTTTTCACTGATAGGTTTATTTTACTTAACATAATGCTCTCCAGTTATATCCGTGCTTTTGGACGTGGTAAGAGTTCCTTCTTTTATATAGCATCCTAGTATTTCATTGTGTAGATGTATCACCGTTTTCTAACCCACTCATCTGTTGACTGACTCCTAGGCTTTATCTAAATCTTACCTTTGTGAATTGTGCTGCTGTGAAGCTAGGTTTCCATATATATCCCCCTCTGATTAGTGTTCCTGTTTTCTTGGAATGTATTTCCAAAAGTTGGAGTACTGGGTCAAATGGAAGTGTCCTTTCTAATTTTTTGAGGAAATGTCATAATTTTTGCCCATATATATATATATTTTTTAATGTTTGCCCTAGTGGATAGAGTTTGGCTGAGTGGATAGAGTGCTGACTAGGTTCCCATGTTTGATTCTGGTCAAGGCACATGCCCAGATTTGTGGACTCAATCCCCAGTGTGGGACTTGGATGCGGTAGCCAATCAAAAATAATCTCACATCACTGATGCTTCTCTCTCTCCCCTGTCCCTTCCTCTCTGAACTAAATAAAAATATTTTGAAAAATGGATTTTATTTTTAGAGCAGATTTAGATACACAACTAAATTGAGCAGAAGTCAGAGAGTAGAGAGTTCCCATACACCTCTACCCCTCCAAAATCACAGCCTGTCCACTCTCCCCATCCCCACTGGGCCAGACATTTGTTAGAATTCCTGGACCTGCACTGACAGATTCTTGTCAGCCAAAGTCCATAATTGCCATCAGGGTTCATTCTCATGACTGTGGAGACCATGGGTTCTGGCAAAGGTACAACGACATGCCCCCACCGTACTTGTATCAAAGAGTCATTGCATTGCCTTAAAAACGCCTTTTGCCTTCCAGTAGTTTTATCACACTACCTTTTGCATATACATGTATGATCCAAATCAAGTTCATTTTTATGAGTGTTACAAGCATTGACAGTTATTTGTTCCCGTGTGGATATCCTATTGTTGTGACACCATTTGTTGAAGAGACTTTCAGGTCTCCAATGAATTATCTTAAGAATTGAACCGCCCCCTTCCCAGTGCATTGGATGTCACTCAACAAACAGCCATAGCAGCCAGGGGACACATTTATTACAAGCTCCCCAACCCTCACTTTGCTCTTTTACTCGCATTTCTAAAACCTCTGCCCCAAGGTGGACGTCAGTTGCAGGGTTCCAACCTCTTCTGATGCCTAAAGACCCATATTCTCCTCAGAGCCCAGCATCTCCTCTCCTGACTCAGAGGCTGCTGAGCTGCCTCAGCTCCCCCAGCCTCAGAGGGGAGTCAGCTCCTGCCTCTCATCCCCCAGAACCTGCCACCGGTCACCTATCTCACAGGTTCTGCCACTCACACAAGCCAACAACAAATAACTGTGGTTTCTTCTGCTTGGCAGAAAAATGAATGAGTAGAACTTTTCTAATTCTTTTTCTTACATTTTTGTCACTTGCTACCACAATCTACAAAATAATCAAGCCCTAGGTGTTTTTACTCGTTTGAATCAGTGAGCCTGAACCTGTGGACCAAAAGGTGCTGGGTCCATGCCCATCAAGGGCAGGGAAAGTAGCAGCATCCAACCAGAATGCCTTTTGGGCTTGAACAATTCTATCTCTCAGGGTGGCAGCTTCTCCCACAGCTCACACTCTTAGATTTAAGCTTCTCCACCCAGTTTGCTGAGCTAAGCCCAACTTTCCTAGAGCAGACCCACCCTTTTCCTCCTGGGCGGGACAGAAGATGGGATCTCTCCCTTTTCTCTCTAGGAGGGCACTGTCTCCCCTCCAGCTTGTTTCCCTTTAGATCTTAATTTCACCCAGAGAAGAGTCTCTCCATCTCTATCCTTTCCAAGAAAAATCCCCCTTCTTTTCCATGGCCCTGGGTCATTCACAGGGTCCCATTAAGATGGCCTAGGGCCACCCTACCCAGCCCTGACCCCAGCTTCTCATGGTGTTCCGGACCTGGGCTCCCTCAGAGAACAATTAGGGTCTGAAGGGCCACCAACATCCTCTATCACGTACCACATGCTCCCCGAAGAGCTCATGATCTTCTATGTCACTTGACAGACAACCAAATGACAACTAGATGCATGGGCATATTTCTTTTTTCCCTCGGAATGGCACCATTGTCTTTGGGCTGTTTTAACTGTGGATGCATCTGGATTACTTTGTTGAGGTCAAAGACTCCCAGCAGCCATGCTCTCTTGTTTTTCTGTTTCCTGTCTAATGTCAGGAACCCATGACACCTTCATTGTCCCACACTGAGGCTGACAACTATGCTCCCTCAGTCAAACTCAGTCAGTGTCTGGGGAGGAATGAATTTGCCAGGCCTTACTTGCCCCTCCCTAATTGATGCTTTCCTAATCTCATTTCTGGGTTAACCGATTAATATGGAGAAAGGCAAAAATCCCATCAGGTTGGGGGGTTTAGACTAGGGATTCTGATTGGACGTTGGTAATCCAGAAGGTGTATAAAAACTGAGGCACCAGAGCAGAGATTCAGACTCCTTCAGCTCTGCAGTCAGTGCCCTGGGTCTCCACCAGGTCTGAGATCTGACCCCAGCCAACCCGGTCACAGCAGGTAAGTGACTGACCTCAGCTAAGGCATCTGCCTCAAGGTGGCACAGAGCTTTCATTTTTTTTCTTCTTTTGTTTTTTTACCTGACAACCACATGGAAGGCATTGATTTTGCCTTTAAGTGTAGTTTTGCCTGAATTTCAAACATTTGGATTTATGCTTTGGTTTGTTGATTAATGTGTAACCACCCTGATTTTTTGACCACCCATACAAACAAACACACGCCCCTAATAAAAATATCTTAACTGTCACTTTATTTTTGGACATTTTATTATTGTTTACTTCAAAATATATTTATTGATTTTTTTACAGAGAGTAAATGGGAGGCCTAGAGAGTTTGAAACTTAGATGAGAGAGAACCATCGGTCAGCTGCCTCCTACAACCCCCTCCTTTGGATGTGCCTATTTCTGGACATTTTATATATTGAGTTGATGTCCCCAGGGTGGTCTGAAACTTTTCCTGAAAAAAGGTGGGCGTCAGCTTACAAGCCCTTCAGTAGACTTCCCAGGCAGACTAGAATGAAAGATGAGGGTGCTTCTGAGGTGCCTTTCCTAGGGCCTGCAGGGGGAGCTATGACTCTGTTGTCAACTAGCCCAGAATGGGACTGTCTAAACTTAGGCTCCCACTATTGCCAGGCAGTTGTTTTGGCCCTCAGTTGACTCCTGTGAAAATGGAGAGTCAGTGGATGGGGCTCAAAGACGTGGCCTTACAAGGATGCCTTATTCCCTGCATATTTCCACAGGATTCCTTTGGAGCACCTTGACCATGAGCATCAGGACCCCACCCACACTCCTGCAGCTGGCAGCAGCAAACATGCTGAGGGACCAGGCCTCAGCCTTCGCAGCTCTGGAGTACCTGCCTGAAGAGCTCTTCCCGCCACTGTTCATCCAGGCCTACTATGGTGGAAGATACCAGTCCGTGAAGGCAATAGCACAAGCCTGGCCCTACCCTGTCCTCCATCTGGGCGGACTGCCACAGCTGTCCCTGGATGAGAGCTTCAAAGCCGTGTTGGATGGGATTGACTTTCTGCTTGCCCAGAAGGTTCGTCCCAGGTAAGGCTGCTCCAGGTGTATGGTGGTATCCTGGACATCCCAGAGACAGCGGGCAACAGGGCGTGTGGAGGGCCTAAGAGGAGAAATGAGTTTTCTTTCTTTCTTTTTTTAAAAAATATATTTTATTGATTTTTTACAGAGCGGAAGGGAGAGGGATAGAAAGTCCAAAACATCCATCAGTTGCCTCTTGCACGCCCCCTACTGGGGATGAGCCCACAGCCAAGGTACATGCCCTTGACCGGAATCTAACCCGGGACCCTTCAGTCTGCAATCCTATGCTCTATCCACTGAGCCAAACCGGTCTCGGGAGAAATGAGTTTTCTCATGGTACCACTGAGGCTCAGGGAAAACCTGGCACACTGCTCAGCTCACTGTGGGAACTGGAGGACTACCTACTGAGGGACCCACCTACAAAGTGAGCCCGGCCACCTCCCAGTGGTAAAGGTGCTCAAAGCGCTGAGCAGGAGGGATGGAAGGAGATGAGCAAAGCAGAGGGAAGAGGAGGGAATGGGAGGTGCTGACCTTGGGATTCAAAGTAGAAGCTCAGAGTTGGGGTAGGGTCTTATTATTGCCTCAAATCAGATGCTCAGTCTCATTATCATCTGCACTCATTCTCTTGATATTTTATTTTAATTTTTTTACATATATTTTTATTGACTTGTTACAGAGAGGAAGGAAGTTGGATAGAGAGCTATAAACATCTGTAAGAGATAAACATCAATCAGCTGCCTCCTGCACATACTCTAATGAGAATATATCTAGAACTGAGGTACATACCCTTCCCAGAATCAAATCTGCGACCCTTCAAATCACAGGCATTGGCTCCATCCACTGAGCAAACCGGTTAGGGCTCTGTTGATACTTTTTTTAAATATAATTTTATTGATTTCAGAGACAAAGGGAGAGAGATAGAATTAGAAGCATCAAGGATGAGAGTGAACATTGACCTCCTTCTGCACAACCCCCACTGCAACCCCCCTCACACACACACATACACACACACACACACACACACACACACACACACACACACAAACTGGGCAAGCTAGGCATGTGTCCTAATTGGGAATCAAACCTTCACCTACTGGTTCATAGGTAGATAGATGCTCAACCACTGAGACCCACTGTCCATAAAGAATGTCAACCAACGCCTGGTTATCTGGGAAGAATCTCTGCTAATGGCCTGCTTTCCCCACAGGAGGTGGAATCTGCAGGTGCTGGATCTAAGGTACAAGACTGTCAGCTACAGGAGAATGTGGTGTGGACCCAGCACCCAGAAGCGCTCACAAAGACCAATGACTATGCACAGGTCCATCTCCAACATGGAGCAACCCTTCACTCCTTTGGAGGTGTTTCTAGACCTTAACTTCAATGAAAGGGACAGGGATGAGTTTTTCATGTACATCATCCAATGGGCCCAGCAGAGGGAAGGGCTGCTACACCTGTGCTGCAAGAAGCTGAGCATTGCTGAGGTGCCCTTCCTGAGGCTGAGGAAGGTCCTGGATGAGGTACAGCTGGACTGCAACCGGGAGGTGGAAGTGAACTGCACCTGGGACCTGCCCACCCTGGGGATGTTTGCTCATTACCTGGGGCAGATGAGGAACCTGCAGAGACTGTCACTCTCCCACATCGCTGTGCTCATGGAGGAGTGGGAGGAGGTGCAGGAGCAGGTGGAAGAAGAGGCCCAGGAGCAGGTGGAGGAAGAGGATCAGGAGTTGGAGGAGGAAGAGGAGCAGGAGTGGGAAGAGGAAGAGGCATGGGACAGGAAACAGCAGGAGGAGCAGCAATCCTTTTCCCAATTCCTCTCTCAGATGCTCAGGCTGCAGCACCTCTGCGAGCTCAATATATATGCCGCCTCCTTCCTCCAAGGCCGTCTGGACCAGTTGCTCAGGTGAGCTGTGTAACAGCGGACACAACCTTAGAATGTCAAGAGAGTGGTCTTGTCAGGTGCTTTGAGGGTGACATTCCACAAGCGCCCAAAGGAGCATGTTTTGAAATCAGCCTGTCAGGAGGGGTAACAGAACTGGCTAAATGAAGGACCCAGCAATCCTGGGTGTATATTCTTCCTTAGGGACACATGTCTAAGTGATGAGTACTTAGAAAGAGGGGAGGGAGGAGGCAAAGCAACATCAGATGGAGCATTTCCAGAGATAAACTTTGTGCCCACCAGCCATGAGAGCACACGTGAGCCTGTGTCAGATTTCCTGTCTGTCAGAGGTGGTCCTGGGTACCAGGCAGGTCGTTAGTAGAAAGGACAGGCATGAATCCGCAGCTAAGGGAGTGGGAGTGGGAGTGGAAAGGATTGCAAAGAGGAATTGGTAGTTTGGGCTGACGCAGGGATATCAGTCTCTCTGCAGATTGGCATCCCAAGGGATTTTGTAGGTTTTGCCCAGATTAGTGCGTTCTCTCCCCCTCTCTCTTTCTCTCTCTCCCTCTCTCTGTCTTTCTTAAATCATCATGTGAGGACAGTTTTTTCTCTTGATTTTTTGAGAGTAGAAAGGAGGGAATGTGAGAGAGAAAAACCTATATGTGAGTAAGATAATTGCTTGCCCACAGCACATACCCCCACCAGGACCAGGGTTGAGCCTGCAAATGAGGTACATGAGCTTCAGTGGTAATCAAACCTGAGACACTTCAGTCCAAAGGCCAACACTTCATACACTGAGGCAAACTGGTTAGGGCCATGTTTGTTCCCTATGCATTAGATGAAAGAGCTTCGTGTGGCCCAGTTATCTGCTCCTAAAGCCAAGCAGTGGACAGAAGAAATCCTGAGTTGACAGCACTCTTGGTTTTGTCTCCAATCATAAGGTCCAGGGATGCCCACCTTCACCTAGACACTGTGTCCGGCTCTCTAAACAGGTTCCCGGGGTTTTCCTTAAGTCCAGCCATCCACCAGTGTGCAGTGCTCTGCTAGGCAGCTAAGGAAAGGAAGTACTGAAGTTAGGGTGAATTTGACTCAGCCTGAAAGGAGACTGGACTTCCTGGGTGTTTCCCTTCATCACATTGTCAGGACAGCCCTGGGCTTGGAGAAATTTGCCTTCTCACACCTGGAGGCCCCCTCTACCTGTCACCCCCAAGTCCCCAGGAATTAACTACTCTGTCTCTCCCCAGGTGCCTACAGACCCCCATGGAAAAACTTGTCATAACACATGGCCAGCATCTGATGCATTCAGACCTGACACATCTGTTCCAGTGCCAGAAACTCACGCGGCTGAAGTTCCTGCATCTCTATTGTGTGAGCCTCCCAGATTTTAGTCCTGAGCCCCTCCGAGCTCTGCTGGAGGCAGTGGCACCCACCCTCCAGTACCTGGGCCTCGATAACTGCCATGGTGGACTCCCAAGTTGAGGCCATCCTGCCTGTCCTAAGCTGCTCTCACCAGCTGAGGGAATTCAGCATCACCGAGAACCGCCTCTCCCTGGCCACCGTGGGAAAGCTGCTGAGCCACACAGCTGGACTGCGCAGCTTAGAGCTGGAGCTGTACCCCGTCCCAATGGAATGTTGCAGGTTCCAGGGTACTGTCAACCAGGACAGACTGGCCCTGATCCGGGTTGAGCTGACGGGGATACTGAGGGAATTAGGACAGCCAAGGACAATCCTCCTTGTCAGTGAGCACAGTGGCCACAGGGAGTTTTATGATGTGGCATTTTCATGACCGGGAGCCATGTTGTTCCCCTGTAATGACCCTGTTCAGTGGGTTCACCCAGCAAAGGTTCTTTCTCGGCCTTTGGAGCCTTAAACCCGAACAGGGTGCATTATATGCAGCCCCCACCTTTCAGGTTCTTGCCCAGTGTGCATGGGGAAAGGGAGAGCCACAGCCAGGGTATATGGGATTGTAGGGGCAAAGGATGGGGAGCTCATGGGACCTCAAAGGCAAACTGTCCTGCAATCGGAAACATGAATCTCATTTGCTTGGGGAGGGGTCAGAATTTGGACTTGAGCTTCTTGCGTGGGAATTAATCCTGGTATGGATGGTTATAAAGGAATGATCAGAAATAAAGACAATTTCAAAGACAACCTTCTGGTCCTCTTTCGTGTATTCATTCACCTTTCTCCACAGTTTAAACCTCAAGATCCTTCAGTTACTGATAATAAAATAAGTGGGGGCAGAGGGCTCAGGATCAGAACGTGGAACTGCTGGAATGCAGTTCGACTGCAGGTCTCAGCACCATTTTATCACTCCCTCCAGGTCTTTACTTCTCTCTGGGCATCTCTGACCTCCTTGTGGCTGCTCAATGGGTGGATACAATGGGACATGCTAAGTGGCCCACCATCCCCTTAAAGGGATCTCGCTGCTAGCTCTGACCCTGGACTCCACTGTTCCTCACAGTCCTCCGGGTGGACCCACAAGTCTCAGAACTTGTGCCAGGAGGTGTTCAGGAACAAGGCAGGGCCCCCAGTTCCAGAAGGGCTTTTCCACACTGCAGAGGAACCGAGGCCCTGGGACTCCCAGCCCATGCCTGTCAGCTTGGTGTGGACGAAGTAAGGTGCTTGTGGCCAGGAAAATCAACCAAATTCCTTGAGCAAAACCCTGAAATTATTCAGGAACATAACACTGTTTCCTAGTCTTTCTATACCACATAAAATAGAACCTAGATAGGGGGTGGGGAGCAGCTCATATCTATGGGGGATTGGCTTATGTCCATTATACCTACCATTTCTCCATGGAGCAAGACTAGGGAACTTGTTTTGAAATTGGTCTGAAAGGACGGGAATAGACACACTGCAGAAATGAGTGAGATTCTTCCCTGTTCTCGGTCGCTGTATTAGGCAGTGTTCTCCAGAATAGCCAACAGGGAAATGTGGATGTAGGTAGGAGATATATAGACATAGGCTCACACCTTCAGTTCCAAAACAGCCCTCTGTAAGATGAAGAACGAACCAAGCCAATGGTATACCTCAGGCCAAATCCAAAGGCCTAAGAACCAGGGGAGTCCATAGTGGAACCCCCAGTGCAGGGCCATAGGCCTGAGAATAAAGGGCAGCTGGTGCACACTCAGGAGTTTGACTCCCTGCCAAACAGAATCTGTTCACCATGAGGTAAAACCAAAGAAGAGAGAATTCTTCCTTCCTTCCTCTTTCTATTCCACTTCGGGGCCCAAGAGATTGGAGGAAGCCCATGTACACTGTAAGATCTCCTTTTCCTCCACTGAATCAAAAGCTAACCTGGTGCATTCAGACCCAGAATGGTTTTAACAGCTACCAGTGCAAGCCTTAGCTCCATCAACTTCAGTGTTTGCCAACTGATGGTCCTTCAGGCCCAAAGGTTTGACGACCTCAGGTCAAGTTGACATAAAATTAACTCATCACATTGACCCTAATCAAAGGTCTCCCGAAAGAATACTTCATTCTGAGGGGATGATTCTGTTGGTGGAGGGACCTCAGATAAGAACCTCAGTTCCCCCTAAAATGAGGAGGATGGTGCTCCCCCAGCTTAGTGGATGCTTGTAGGATCCAAGGACAAGGTGCATGTTGAGGGCTTGGCACCAAGCCAGCATGGAGTAAGAGCTCAGTAAATTATCAGAAGCCCCCAGCATTCTTCTCCCTCAGTCTCATGCTCTCCTCCTGAGGACAGGGAAGAGAGCCTAGCACAGGGCACCCAGTGGGCCTCAGCTTCTGAATGTGCTCCCCACGCCCGTCCCTGTTTTACAAAAACAGCTGTAGGGGTGAACATGGAGTTGGGGTTGGAATGGGAATACATGGGGTGGAGGGCATTAGAGTGTGGTTCTTTAGGGGGAGTTTAGTGCAAAGTGTGGATTCATCCCTGGCGATTATCAGGAAAAATGTCCAAGCCTCAGGATTGGGGTGCCTCCTGCTGGTCAGGCAGGTGATGTGTTAGTGTTGCAAGCAGAGCTATTGTGTTGGGTGTTTTTTAAATCTGCTTTTATACAGATGCTATTTGAGTATAAATATTTTTGTTGTCAGTTATGTAAATGTTAACGATACAAACTGCCTTTTAAAGTGATTAAGGAGCATGCCTGCTATGGCTCAAAGATTGAGTTTGGAACTATGAACCAGGAGGTCAAGCTTCAATTCCTGTTTTGGCACATATGTGGGCTTGTGGGCTGGATCTTTAGTAGAGGGCATTGGATGGATAGCCAATCAATGATTCTCTCTCATTATTGGTACTTCCATCACTTTATTCCTCTCTCCTTTTCTGAAATCAATAAAATATTTAAAAAAATAAAACAGGATGATAAAAGTAATTTAGTATTTTAAAAACTGCATGGGTTTATTGTGTGTGTGTGTGTGTGTGTGTGTGTTATAATTTTATTATTTCCTGTTTAGAGGATTACATAAGTCTTTCCTCTCCATTGATTTCTTCTTTGCCACCTTCATCCACCAGGCAAAAGCCTTCACCCCTCCTTAAGTCTTTGTCCTGTGCTTATGCTGCTATGTATGCATATAAGTCCTTTGATTGATCTCTTATCCCCTCACCCCCGCCTTCCTTCAGAGTTTGGACATCTGTTTGATGCTTCTGCGAATCTGGCTCTATTTTTCTTCATCAGTTTATAGTGATCATTACATTCCAAAAATGAGTGAGATCATGTGATATTCCTTTTTCTCTGATTCGTTTATTTACTTGGCATAATGGTCTCCAGTTTAATTCCTGCTTTTGGAAATAGTAAGAATTCCTTCTTTTATACAGCATCCTAGTGTTTCATTGTGTAGATGTATCACCATTTTCATATCCACTCATCCACTGAGGGACACTTAGGCTGTTTCTAAATCTTAGCTATTGTATATTGTGCTGCTATAAACTAAGGGCTGCATATTTCCCATCCTATTTATATTTCTGTTTTCTTGGAATATATTCCTAGAAGTGGGAGTACTGGTTCAAATGGAAGTTTCATTTTTAATTTTTTCAGTAAATGCCATACTGGTTTCCCATGGCGATATGTAAAATAAAAATGCTTGCCCTCTGTGGTTGGGCTCAGTGGATGGAGTGCAGACTCTAGGGTCCCCTGCTAGATTCTGGTCAAGGGCACAGGCTCGGGTTTGTGTACTCAGTTCCCAGTTGGGGGCTTGCAGGAGCTAACCAGTCGATGATAATCTCACATTATTGATGCTTCTCTCTCCATCTCCCTTTCTCTATGAAATAATTAAAAATATTTTGAAAACTTGATTTTAGCAGCACAATTGGCCATAGCTAAGATTTGGAAATAGCCTAATTGCCCATGAATAGATGAGTGGATTGAAATATTGTGGTATGTCTACAGAATGGAATACTACTCTGTGGTAAAAAAATAAAAATAAAAATAAAAACAACGAAAAAAAGGAGTTCTTACCATCTGCAACAACATGGATGGAGATGGAGAGCATTATACTAAGTGCAATAAGCCATGCAGAGAAAGATAAATATCATATGATCTCACTCATTTCTGGATTATAAAGAACGGCATAGACTAGTGAACAAGAACAGATCCAGAGACTGAGAAATGTCAATCAGAACATCACACCACTGGGAAGGTGAGGCAGGGAGAGGGTAAGGTGGAGAGATCTACCAAGGGAATTATGTGCATGCATGTGAGGATAATCAATGGACACAGATAACAGGGGGGTGGGGCATAAGTGGCAGGTTGGGGTTTATGAGGGAATAAGGACATATATGTAAAAAATAAAAGTTAAAAAAATTATGAGGAAAAACGAAAATATTAAATCTAATGTAAAAAAGCTGACTTTCTTTTTCAGAGCAGTTATAGGAGTCCAAAAAAACTGAGCAGAATGTAGAGTTCCTATAAACCTCTGCCCCTCTACCCTCACAGCCTCCCTGCCCTTCTGAACCCCACTGGGCCAGACATTTCTTACAATTGTGGGACGTGCACTGACAAATCCTTGTCACCCAAACTCCATAATTGCCTTCAGGGTTCATTCTCATGACTGTGGAGCCTATGGATTCTGGCAAAAGTACAATGACATGCCCCCACCGTGCTTCTATCAAAGAGTGCTTGCATTGCCTTAATAACCCCCAGTTGCTTCCATTGGTTTTACCCCACTACTGTTTACATGTACATGTATGATTCAAATCAAGTTCACTCTTATGTGTGGTGCTAGCTGACATTTATTTTATTCCCTTTGGCTATCCTATTCTTGAACAAAATCCAATTATTCAGCCATTTGTTGAAAAGACTTTCATGTCCCCATTGAATCATCTTGAGAATCAAACCAGCCACCTCCCAGTGCACAGGATGACACTCCACAAACTGAGCCCCAGCCGCCAGGGCACCCATTTATTACAGAGCCCTCACCCCACTTTTCTATTTTACTCATCTGCCCCAAGGTGGACCTCTGTCGCTACGGTCTCAATCCATTCTGATGTCTAAAGACCCATATTCTCCCCAGAGCTCAGCTTCTCCCCTCCTGACTCAGAGGCGGCTGAGCTGCCTCAGCTCCCCGAGCCTCAGACGGAAGTCAGCTCCTGCCTCTCGTCCCCCACAACCTGCCACCCACTGCCTGTTTCACCTGTTCTGCCACTAACACACACAAACAACAAATTACTGTTGTTTCTTCTGCTTGGCAGAAAAATGAAGGAATAAAATTTTTCTAATTCTTTTTCTTACATTTCTGTCACTTGCTACCACAATCTACAAAATAACCAAGCTGTAGCTGCTTTGACTCATTTAACTCGGTGAGCGTCAGCCTGTGGACAGAAGGGTCCATACCAGTCAGGTGCATGTAAAGTAGCAGCATCCACCCAGAATGCCTTTTGGGCCTGGAAATGTCTAACTCCCAGGGCTGGCTGCTTCTCCCTCTGCACACATTCTTAGATTTAAGTTTCTCCACCCAGTTTGCTGAGCTAATCCCATCTTTCAAGAGCAGACCCACCCTTTTCCCCCAGGGCAGGACAGAAGATGGTATCTCTCCATTTGTCCTCTAGGATGGCACTGTCTCCCCTCCAGCTTGTCTCCTTTTAGATCCTAATTTCCTCAGCGAAGAGTCTTTCTATCACTCTTCAAAAAACTAACATACAAACAAACTCTTTTCCATGGCCTGTGTCATTCACAGGGTCCCTTTAAGATGGCTAAGCACCACCCTGCCCAGCTCTGACCCCGGCTTCTCATGGTGTTCCAGATCTGACCTCCCTCAGAGAAGACTTACGGTCTAAAGGGCCACAAAAATCCTCTATCGCCCACCATCTGCTCCCCGAGGAGTTCATGATCTGCTATGTCACCTGACTGAAAACCTAAGTGACAACTAGATGCAAGGACATATTTATCTTTTTCCTGGGAATGGCACCATTGTCTTCTGGCTGTTTTATCTGTGGATGCATCTGGATTACTGTGTAGTGGTCAAAGACCCCAGCAGCCATGCTCTCTGGTTTTGTTCTTTCCCATCGAATGTCAGGAACCCACTACACCTTCACTGTCTCACACTGAGATTGACAACTATGGGCCATCAGTCAACCTCAGTCACTGTCTGGGAAAGGAATCAATTTGCCAGGCCTTACTTGCCCCACCCTAACTGACCCTTTCCTAATCCAATTTCTGCTTTATCCAATTAATATGGACAGAAACAAAAATCCCATCAGGTTGGAGGATTTAGACCAGGGATTCTGATTGGACGTTAGTAATGCAGAAGGTGTATAAAAACTGAGGCACCAGAGGAGAGATTCACAGTCCTTCAGCTCTGCAGTCAGTGCCCTGTGTCTCCACCAGGTTTGAGATCCAAGGCCCGGCCAACCCGTTCACAGCAGGTAAGTGACTGACCTCAGCTAAGGCATGTGCCTCAAGGTGGCACAGAGCTTTCCTTTTTTTTTTCCTTCTTTTATTTTTTTAACTGACAACCAGATGGAAGGCATTGATTTTGCCTTTAAGTGTAGGTTTGCCTGAATTTTAAACATTTGGATTTATGCTTTGGTTTATTTATAAATGTGTAACCAAGCTGATTTCCTGACACACACATACAAACAAATACTAGCTCCAAATAAATACATCTTTCTTGTAAGTTTATTTCTGGACATTTTAGTATTTTTTATTTTAAGATATATTTATTGATTTTTTACATAGAGTAAGGGAAGGTGGATAGAGAGATTGATACAGAGGAGAGAGAAACATCAGTCAGCTGCCTCCTGCAACACCCTCCTTTGGATGTGCCAATTTCTAGACATATTTTATTTTTTGAGTAAATGCCATCCTGTTTTCCCATGGCGATATTTAAAATGAAAATGTTTGCCCTCGGTGTTTGGCTCAGTGGATAAAATCCTGACTCTAGGGTCCCACGTTTGGTTTGTGTACTCAATTCCCAGGTGGGGGCTTGCAGGAGGTAGCCAATGAATGATAATCCATCATCATTCATGCCTCTCTCTCCATCTCCCTTCGTCTATGAAATAAATAAAAATATTCTGAAAAGATGATTTTAGCACAATTTGCCATAGCAAAGATTTGGAAATGGCCTAACTGCCCATGAACAGATGAGTCGGTTAAAAAACAGTGGTATGTCTACAAAATGGAATACTATGCTGTGGTTAAAAAAAAGGGAGTTCTTACCATTTGCAGCAACATGGATGGAGATGGAGAGCATTATGCTAAGTGAAATAAACAAGGCAGTGAAAGATAAATATCACATGATCTCACTCATTTTTATGATATAATGAACGCCACTGAAATCAGTTTGGCTGAGTGGATAGAGCGTCAGCCTTCGGACTGGAAGGTCCCAGGTTTGATTCCGGTCAAGGGCATGTACCTTGCCTGCGGGCACAATCCCGGTAGGGAGTGTGCAAGAGACAGCTGATCAATGTTTCTCTCTCATCGATGTTTCTGACTTTCTATCCCTCTCCCTTCCTGTAAAAAATCAATAAAAAATATATTTTTTAAAAGAATATAATGAATGCCACAGACATATTAACAAGAACAGATCCAGAGACTGAGAAACCTCCATCAGAACATCACACCTCAGGGAATGTGGGAGAGGGTGGAGGTAAGGTGGAGAGATCGACCAAGGGACTTGTGTGCCTGCATATGAGCCTAATCAATGGACACAGACAACAGGGTGGTGGGGCATAAATGGCCGGTGGGGTTTTATGGGGGTAAAAGGACACATATGTAAAAACTAGAAGTTAAAAAAATTATAAGAAAAAACTCAAATATTAAATCTAAAGTAAAAAAGCTGATTTTATTTTTCATAGCAGTTTTAGGAGTCCAGCAAAACTGAGCAAAATGTAGAGAGTTCCCATACACCTCTGCTCCTCCACACTCACAGCCTCCCTGCCCTCCCCAACTCCCACTGGGCCAGACATTTCTTACAACAGTTGGACCTGCACTGACACATTCTTGTCGCCCAAAGTCCGTAATTGCCACCAGGGTTCATTCTCATGACTGTGGAGTTCATGGGTTCTGACAAAAAACAATGACATGTCCCCACGATGCTTGTATCAAAGAGTCGTTATGTGGCCTTAAAACCCCCTTTGCCTTCCAGTAGTTTTATTGTATTAACTTTTACATGCACATGTATGATCCAAATAAAGTTCACTCCTATGTGTGATGCAAGCTGATATTTATTTTATTCCCTTTGGCTATCCTATTCTTGAACAATATCCTATTACTCAACCATTTGTTGAAAAGACTTTCATGTCCCCATTGAATCATCTTGAGAATCAAACCAGCCACCTCCCAGTGCACAGGATGACACTCCACAAACTGAGCCCGAGCTGCCAGGGCACCCATTTATTACAGAGCCCTCACCCCACTTTTCTATTTTACTCACCTGCCCCAAGGTGGACCTCTGTCCCCATGGTCTCAAATCATTCTGATGCCTAAAGACCCATATTCTCCCCAGATCTCAGCCTCTCCCCTCCTGACTCAGAGACTGCTGAGCTGCCTCAGCTCCCCGAGCCTCACACGGGAGTCAGCTCCTGCCTCTCATCCCCCACAACCTGCCACCCACTGCCTGTCTCACCTGATCTGCCACTAACACACGCAAACAACAAATAACTTGTTTCTTCTGCTTGGCAGAAAAATGAAGGGATAAAACTTTTCCAGTTCTTTTTCTTACATTTTTGTCACTTGCTACCACAATCTACCAAATAATCAAGCCCCAGCTGCTTTGACTCATTTAACTCGGTGAGCGTCAGCCTGTGGACAGAAGAGTCCATGCCAGTCAAGTGCATGTAAAGTAGCAGCATCCACCCAGAGTGCCTTTTGGACTTGGAAATGTCTACCTCCCAGGGCTGGCTGCTTCTCCCTCTGCTCACATTCTTAGATTTAAGTTTCTCAACCCATTTTGCTGAACTAATCCCATCTTTCCTAGAGCAGACCCACCCTTTTCCTCCGGGGCTGGACAGAAGATGGCGTCTCTCCATTTGTCCTCTAGGATGGCACTGTCTCCCTTCCAGCTTGTCTCCTTTTAGATCCTAATTCCCTAGAGAAGAGTCTTTCTAACTCTCTCTCAAAGGAAAAAAAAACTTCTTTTTCATGACCCTGGATCATTCACAGGGTCCCATTAAGTTGACCCAACACCACCCTGTCCAGCCCTGACCCCGGCTTCTCATGGTGCTCCAGATCTGTCCTCCCTCAGAGAAGACTGCGGTTCTGAAGAGTCACCATCATCCTCTATCGCTCACCATATTCTCCCTGAGGAGCTCATGATTTGTTGTGTCACCTGACAGAAAACCTAAGTGACAACTAGATGCAGGGACATATTTCTTTTATCCCTGGGAATGGCACCATTGTCTTCTCAGCTGTTTTAACTGTGGATGCATCTGGATTATGTTGTTGTGGTCAAAGACCCCAGCAGCCATGCTCTCTGGTTTTGTTCTTTCCCATTGAATGTCAGGAACCCACTACACCTTCACTGTCTCACACTGAGGCTGACAACTACGGGCCATCAGTCAACCACAGTGTCTGAAGGAATCAATTTGCCAGGCCTTACTTGCCCCACCCTAACTGACCCTTTCCTAATCCAATTTCTGCTTTATCCAATTAATATGGAGAAAGACAAAAATCCCATCAGGTTGGGGTATTTAGACCAGGGATTCTGATTGGATGTTAGTAATCCAGAAGCTGTATAAAAACTGAGGCACCAGAGGGGAAAGTCAGACTCCTTCAGCTCTGCTGTCAGTGCCCTGGGTCTCCACCAGGTCTGAGATCTGAGCCCCAGCAGGTAAGTGACTGACCTCAGCTAAGGCATCTGCCTCAAGGTGGCACAGAGCTTTCCTGTTTTTTCTTCTTTTGTTTTTTTACCTGACATACAGATGGAAGGCACTGATTTTGCCTTTAAGTGTAGTTTTGCCTGAATTTCAAACATTTGGATTTATGCTTTGGTTTGTTTATAAATGTGTAACCAAGCTGATTTCCTGACACACACATACAAACAAATACTAGCCCCAAATAAATACATCTTTGTTGTAATTTCTGGACATTTTATTATTTTTATTTAAAAATATACTTATTGATTTTTTATAGAGAGTAAGGGAGGGGGATAGAGTTTGAAACAAAGAGAAGAGGAAAACATTGGTCAGCTGCCTCCTACAACCTCCTCATTTGGATGTGCCTATATCTGGACATTTTAAATGTTGAGTTTATGTCTCTTGGGTGGTATAAAACTTTTCCGGAAAAAAAGTGGGGGTCAGGTTACAGGGTCTTCAGTACCCTCTTCCCAGGCAGACTGGAATGAAAGATGAGGGTGCTTCTGAGATGGCTGTCCAGGGGCCTGCAGGGGGATCTATGGCTCTGTGGTCATCTAGCCCAGAATGGGACTCTCTAAACTGAAGCTCTCACCATTGCCAGGCAGTGGCTTTGGCCCATAGTTGGTTCCTGTGAAAATGGGGTGTCAGTAGAGAGGGCTCAAAGGCTCAGCCTGAAAAAGGATGCCTTATTCCCTGGATGTTTCCACAGGATTGTTTTGGAGCACCTTGAGGATGAGCATCAGGACCCCACCCACACTCCTGCAGCTGGCAGCAGAGAGCCTCCTGAGGGACCAGGCCTCAGCCATTGCAGCTCTGCAGTACCTACCCGATGAGCTCTTCCCACCACTGTTCATGCAGGCCTACTATGGTGAAAGATTCCAGTGCGTGAAGGCAATGGCACAAGCCTGGCCCTACCCTGTCCTCCCTCTGGGCGGCCTGCCACAGCTGTCCCTGGAGGAGAGCTTCAATGCCGTGTTGGATGGGCTTGACCTTCTGCTTGCCCAGAAGGTTCGCCCCAGGTAAGGCTGCTCCAGGTGTATGGTGGTGTCCTGGACATCCCAGAGACAGCGGGCAACAGGGCGTGTGGAGGGCCTAAGGGGGGATCTTAGATTTCTGATGGTGCCCGTGAAGCTCAAGGAGCCCTAACACACTGCTGAGCTCACTGTGGGAACTGGAGGACTTCCAGCTGGGAGAGTCACCTGCAAAATGTGCACTTCCTCCCCCCAGTGGCAGTTGAAAGTAGGATAATGGCAGGCCAGGAGGGATGAAGGAGATGAGCAAAGTAAAACAGTGGGAATAGGGGGCAAGGGAGAAGCTGACCATGGCAATCAAAGTAGAAGCTCATGATTCGGGTCGAGTCTGATTGGTACTTCAACCCCGATGCTCAGTTTCATTCTTTCCTGCCTTTTTTCTGTTGCTATTTTTTAAAAATATATTTTCAGTGATTTCAGAGAGGAAGGCAGCGGGATAGAGAGAAAAAAGCTTCAATGATGAGAGGGAATCATTAATTGGTTGCTTCCTGCATTACCATGACTGGGGGAGCGAGCACCCAAACCCAACATGTGCCCTTGGGCCAAATCTAATCTGGGACTCTTTCGTCCACACGCAGAAGCTCTGTCCACTGAGCCAAACCAGCTAGGGCTCTCTTGTTATTTTTGTTCTTGTTTTCAGAGAGGAAGGGAGAGATAGAGATAGAGACACCAATGATAAGAGACAAACATTGATGGGCTGCCTCCTCCAAAACCTCCCCTTGGCACTGGGCATTGAGCCTGAAACCCAGCCATATGGCCTGATTAAGAAACAAATCATGACCTTCTGGTTCATAGGTAGATGCTTAACCCCTGAGACACACTGTTCATAAAGTATCTTAGCCAATGTCCTGTTGACATGAAAGAATATTGACTAATGTTCTGTTTTCCCCTAGGAGGTGTAAACTGCAGGTGCTGGATTTAAGAAACACGGGCGCCAACTTCTGGAGAATGTGGTGTGGAGCCAGCACCCAGAATCACTCAACCAGGCCAGTGACTGTGCACAGCTCCAGCCCCAACATGGAGCACCCCTTAGCTCCCTTGGAGGTTTTCCTAGACCTTACCTTCAATGAAAGGGACAGAGATGAGATGTTCATGTACATCATCCAATGGGCCCAGCAGAGGGAAGGGCTGCTACACCTGTGCTGCAAGACGCTGAGGATTGCTGAGGTGCCCTTCCAGAGGGTGAGGAAATTCCTGGATGTGGTGCAGCTGGACTGTATCCAGGAGGTGGAAGTGAACTGCACCTGGGACCTGCCCACCCTGGGAATGTTTGCTCTTTACCTGGGGCACATGAGAAACCTGCAGAAACTATCCCTCTCCTTCATGCATGAGTTGACAATGGATGAGGAGGAGGAGGACGATGAAGAAGGGGAGGAAGAACAGCAGGAGTATGAGGAGGAGGAGGAGGAAGATGAGTACAATGAAGTAGGGGAGGAAGAAGAGATGGAGCAAGAGGAGTGGGAGAGGGAGCAGCTGGAGGTGGAGGAGCTGGTATCCCTTTTCCAGTTGTTCTTACAGATGCTCAGGCTGCAGCACCTCAAGGAGCTCAACATGGATTCCCCCTCCTTCATGCGAGGCCGTCTGTACCTGTTCCTCAGGTGAGTTGTGTAGCAGTGGACATAACCTTAGAATGTCAAGGGAGTGGTCCTGTTAGGTGGTTTTAGGGTGATATCCTGTGAGCGCCCAAAGGAAGCAGGTTTTAAAATAAGCCTGTCAGGAAGGGTAACAGAACTGGCTCAGTGAGGGACCCAGCAAGCCTGCCTGTGTGAATTCTTCCTTAGGGACAGATGTGTAAGTGATGAGGCCTTAGGAATTTGGTTGGGAGGAGGCAAAGCCACATCAGATGGAATATTTCCAGACATAATCTCTGTACCAACCAGCCCAGTGAACACATGTGAGCTTGTGTCAGATTTCCCATCTGTCAGAGGTGTCCCTGGGTATCAGGAAGGTAATTAGTAGAAAGGAAAGGCAGGATTCCACAGGTAAGGAAACGGGAGTGGGAAGGATTGCAGAGTGACCAGTGGTTTGCAGTGATGTAAGGATGGAAATTGCCTCTGCACACAGGCCTCCCCAGCTGATGTTGCAGAATCCTCCTCTGGTTTACTCTTTCCCTTTTTTTTTTTAAATCCCTAAAGGAGGATATATTTTTCCATTGTTACAGTGGAATGGAGAGAGAGAGAGAGAGAGAGAGAGAGAGAGAGAGAGAGAGCGAGCATTGGTTGCCCTGAGCACATGCTCCAACCCAGGTTGAGCATTGAGCCCGCAAATAAGATCTGTGCCCTTGACCATGAATCAAACTTGAAACCCTTGGGTTCAAAAGAGAAAGCTCTATCCACTGATTCAGACCAGCTAGGGCCAGGTGCGTTCCTTATGAATTAAATGGATGAGCCTCCTGTGGCCCAGTATTCTGGTGCCTGGAGCCAAGCAGTGACAGAAGGAAGCCTGAGGTGACCGCACTCTTGGTGCAGTCAAAAGGTGCAGGGATGCCCACCATTGACCTAGACACCGTCAGTCTTTCTGAGCAAGTTCCTGGTACTTATGTCTAGGCACCCTCCTGTGTGTAGGCTCTGCTTGGCAGCTGAGGAAAGGAAGCTTTGAAGATTGCAAGAACTTGACCAAGCCTAAAAGGAGCGTGGGCATCCTGGGTGCTGGATTTCATCAGATTGTCAGGAAAGCCCTGGGCTTGGAGAAATTTGTCTTCTCATGCCTGGAGGCCCCTCTACCTGCCACCCCCTAGTCCCCAGGAACTAACTGCTCTGTCTCTCCCCAGGGACCTGCAGATTCCCTTGGAAAAACTCTCCATAACAAATTGCCCGCAGCTGACCCATTCAGACCTGACAAACCTGTTCCAGTGCCCGAAACTCAGGCAGCTGAAGTCCCTGCGTCTGTATTGTGTGAGCCTCGAGGATTTTAGTCCTGAACCCCTCCAAGCAATGCTGGAGGCAGTGGCACCCACCCTCCAGGACCTGGGCCTAGATAACTGTGTCATGGTGGACTCCCAAGTCGAGGCCATTCTGCCTGTGCTTAGCCGCTGTCACCAGCTGAGGTTCTTCACCATCACTGAGAACAACTTCTCTGTTGGCACCATGGGAAAGCTGCTGCGCCACACAGCCATGCTGCGGAACTTAGACCTGGAGCTGTACCCCATCCCAATGGAATGTTACAGGATCCAGGGGACTGTCAACCAGGAGAGACTGGCCCTGGTTCGGGCTGAGCTGACAGAGATACTGAGGGAGTTAGGACAGCCCAGGACTATCCTGCTTGCCACCAAGAACTGTGGCCACACTGAATTTTACAATGTGGCATGTTCATGACCCGGAGCCATGTTGTTCCCCTGTAATGATCCTATTCAGTGGGTGCGCTCAGCAAAGGCTTCTTTCTGGGCCTTTGGAGGCTGAAACCTCAGACAGGGGTGCATTATACCAGGTCCTAACTTTTCAGGTTCATGCTCATTGTGAATGGGGAAAGGGAGGGCCACAGCCAGGGTATATAGGATTGCAGGGGAAAGGATGGGGAGCTCATGGGACCTCAAAGGCAAAGTGTCCTACATTCAGAAACATGAATCTCATTTGCTTGGGGAGGGGTCAGAATTTGACTTGAGGTTCTTGTGTGGCAAGGAATCCTGGTGTGGATGGTTGTAAATGATCAGAAATAAAGACAATTTCAAACACAACCTTCTGGTCCTCTTGCATGTATTCACCTGTCTCCACAGTTTACACCCCAGGACCCTGCAGTTACTGATTTTTAAAAAAGGGGGTGGAAGATCATGTGGAGGGCTCAGGATAAGAACCTGGAACTGATGGGATGGGGTTGAGCTGTAGAGCTCAGTAGAATTTTATCGCTCCCTCCAGGTCTTTTCTTCTCTCTGGGCATCTCTGACCTCCTTGTGGCTGCCCATGGGTGGATGCAATGGGACATGCTAAGTGGCACACTAGACCCTGAAGTGATGGGGCCCTTCCTGCTAGCTCTGACCCTGGAATCCACTGTTCCTCACAGTGCTCTGGGTGAACACACAAGTCTCAGAACTTGTGCCAGGAGGGTTTCAGGGAAAAGGCATGGCCCGCTGGTCAAGAAGGGCTTGTCCACACTGCATAGGAACCGAGGCCCTGGGCCTCCCAGCCCATGCCTGTCAGCCTGGTGTAGAGGAAGTAACCTGCTGTGGCCAGGAAATCATCCAAATTCTTTTGAGCAAAATATTGAAATTATTCAGGGGCATAACACTTTTTCCTAGTATTTCTCCACCACATGAAATAGAACCTGGAGTGGGGGTAGGGGGGGCAGGAGGCAGGTCATATCAATGGGGGATAAGCTTATGCCCATCACACCTCTGGTCTCTATAGAGCAAGACTAGAGAGTGTGTTTTGAAATCACCCTATCAGGATGGGGAGCAGACTCACTGCACCAATGAGTGAGCTTCTTCCCTGTGCTGTATTAGGCAGCATTTATCAGAATAGCTAACAGGGACACACGGACATAGGTTGGAGCCATATAGACATAGACTCACACCTTCAGTCCCAATACCAACTCTCTGCAAACTGGAGAACAAAACAAGTCAATGGTATAGCTCAGGGCAAGTCTGAAGGCCTGAGAACCAGAGGAGCCCATGGTGTAACCCCCAATGAGGGGCCATAGGCCTAAAAATAAAGAACAGCTGGTGCCCACCCTGGAGTTTGATGCCCTGACAACCTGGAACCTATGTTCACCGTCAGGTAAAACCAAAAAAGAGAGAATTCTTCTTTCCTTCCTCTTTCTATTCCACTTGGGCACCCAATAGATTGAAGGAAGCCCACCTGCACTGTAATATCTTTCTCCTCTACTGAATCAAAGGCTAACCTGGCCCATTCACACTCAGAATGATTTTAACAGCTAGCTGGGTGTTGGGGGGGAGTTCTCTGTTTCCCTCTTCCAGGGTGGACAGAGAAGTAGGGTCCAGTTACTGAATAGAGGAGCTGGGGACTGAGAAATAATAGAAAAGAACATATGACACAGGAGTAGAAATAAAGCTGGGGCTGGGTGGAACCTCTGCTCCCTGATGGAGAGACAGGGAATTCCAACCCAAATGCAGCATGTTTGTTTATACCAAAACAGAAAGAGGTTTAACATGAAAAGACTTGAAATCAAAGGAGCCTAATTGGGCCCAGGCCCCATTCATTCCCTCATTCCCTGGCCTCCCCTGAATCTATTATCTCAAGGGCCTTCCCCGCAACACCTGAAGCAAGTTAAAAGTCAGTACTGAGTAACGCATCCAGCCCTTTTGGTGGATGCATTTCCAAGACGTGGCTTTGCCTGGTGCCTTGGATTCAGCTGACACTGATTTAAAGAATGCTCAGGTGCCTTCCCTGGGGGTCGGCCCTCTACACCTGGGCAACCCTTAGTGCCCAGGTTCAGAGGTTGCCAACTGGTTATCCATGAGTTCCAAAAGTTGTACAACTTCAGGTCAAGTTGACATAAAATTCGCCTATCACAGTGAACCCAATCAAAGGGCGCCTGAATGAAGACTCCACACTGAGGGACTGGTTCTGGTGGGTGGAGGGACCTCAGACAAGAACCTCAGTTGCCCTGTAAAATGAGTGTCATCATGGTGCTCACCCAGCTTAGTGGATGCTTGTAGGATCCAAGGAGATGGAACATGTTAAGTTCTTGGCTTGTAGGATCCAAGGAGATGGAACATGTTAAGTTCTTGGGCCTGGCGCAGAGTAAGAGCTCAGTAAGTGTGTTTTTCCTTCTTTTTCCTCTCAGCATAAGCCCTCAGCATTCTTCCTCCTCAGTCCCATGCTCTCCTCTTGAGGACAGGGAAGAGAGCCCAGCACAGGGTGCCAAGTGGGACTCAGCTTCTGCCCCCCTGATCCTGCTTCACCCAGCTGCAGCCATCAGCATGGTGGTGGCGAGGCTGAGAGGGGTGGTGATGGGGGACTTATAGTGAGAAGATTGGATTCATCCCTAGTGATTATCAGGAAAAATGTCCAGGCTCAGGATTTATGTGTTACCTGCTGGTCAGACCAGGTGACATGCTAGAAGTATGTTTTTAAAATCTGGTAATATGTAGATGCTATTTGAGTATAAATATATTTGTTATGATTTATGTAAATGGTATAAACTTCCTTTTAAAATGAAAAAGGATCCTGGCCGGTGTGGCTCAGTAGTTGAGTTTGGAATATGAACCAGGAGGTCATGATTCTTTTCCTCTTTAGGGCACCTTCCTGGGATTGCAGGCTGATCCTTAGTCAGGTGCTTTCTGTGGCAGCTAATCAATGATTCTCCCCTATCATTGACGCTTCCATCACTCTCTCACTCTCCCACTTCCTGAAATCATTAAAAATATTATTAAGCAGAAACCGGTTTGGCTCAGTGGATAGAGCATTGGCCTGCAGACTGAAGAGTCCCAGGTTCGATTTCGGTCAAGGGCATGTACATTGGCTGCAGGCACATTCCCAGTAGGGGGTGTGCAGGAGGCAGCTGATCAATGTTTCTCTATCATCGATGTTTCTGACTTTCTATCCTTCTCCCTTTCTCCCTGTGAAAAATCAATAAAATATATAAAAAATAAAAAATAAGAAATGAAAATATTGTTAAAAATAGAGTTATATATGAAATTCAGTATTTAAAGATGCATGAGGATTTTTTTTTAAATGTTTGTCCTATGTGGTTTGACTTAGTGGATAGTAGGTCCGCCTGTGAACTGAATGGTCCCAGGTTCAATTCTAGGCAAGAGCAAGCCTGGGGGCTACAGGCTTAATCCCCAATGGGGGCTTGCAGGAGGTAGCCAATCAATGATTCTCTGGATGCTTCTAGCTCTCTCTTCCTCTCCCTTCCTCTAAAATAATTATAAAATGTATTTTTTTAAAAAATGTTTATTTGGGTTTGGGGACTCAAAACAAACTTTAAAACTGATTTTAAAGATCAATGACCAGTAATTGTTTCATCTTTAAAAACATTTGGAATAAGAAAATTTAAGAGCTGGAAGGATTATAGTAAACTTATTAAAAGTAGACTTTATGGCCCAGTGGTGAGACTTAATGGTTGAGCGTTGATCTCTGAGCCAGGAGATCAAGGTTTAATTTCCAGTCAGGGCCTGTGCCCTGGTTGTGGACTCATTCCCTACTGTGAGGAGTGCAGGAGGCATCCAATCCATAATTCTCCCATCATTGATGTTTCTGTCTCTCTCCCTCTACCTTCTTTTCTGAAATAATTAAAAATATTTTGAAATGTGGATTTTTATTTTTTAGAACACAGGTTCACAGCAAAACTGATCAGAAGGTAGAGAGTTCCCATACACCTCTGCCCCTCCATACTCACAGCCTCCCCACCTTCCCCATCCCCCACTGGACCAGACATTTGTTACAACTCTTTGACCTGCACTGACACATCCTTGTCACCCAAAGTCCATAATTGCCATCAGGGTTCATTCTCATGACTGTGAAAACCATAGGTTCTGGAAAATGTACAATGACATGCTGCCACTATGCTTGTATCATAGAGTCATTGCTTTGCCTTAAAAACCCCCTTTGCCTTTCTGTAGTTTTAACCCACAGGCTTTTGTATGTACATGTATGATCCATATCTAGTTCATTTTATGTGTGGTGCAAGCTTTGACATTTATTTTGTTCCCAGGTGGATATCCTGTTGTTATGACACCATTTGTGGAAAAGATTTTCATGTCCCCATTGGAGCACCTTGGCACCTTGTTGCAATTGACCACACACAGAATTCTCTATTCTGTTCCCAACACCACACTGTGTTATGTTATAAAAGGCTAATATGTAAATCAAACAAACAATGGAATGACCAGTGGGAAGATGCTCAATGCAGGAGCTGCCCCCTGATGGTCAGTGCGTACCCACAGTGGGCGCACCGCTCAGCTAGAAGCCAGGCTCATGGCTGGGGAGTGCAGGGGCAGTGGTGAGAGCCTCTTCCACCTCCACAGCAGCTTTAAGCATGTCCAACTGCAGGGAGCGGGCCTAAGCCGCCATTTGGTTATCCCCTGAAGGCTCTAGAACTGCAAGAGGGCACAGGCCAGGCTGAGGGACCCCCCAAGGGCACGGATTTCATGCACCTAGTCTCTAGTACTTTTATAAAATTTACTTGAGGCTAGAAAAGGTTACTTGCATTTCTGTAGAAATTAAAAAATAAGTCTGTCAAGGACAAGAGTTTGGTGATTGCCAGGAGGGGGAGGGCATAGGGTAGATAAATGGTGATGGATGGGGACTTGCCTTGGGGTGGTGAACACACAAGAGAGTATAGAGACAATGTGCTGCAGAACTGTGCACCTAAACCCTGTATTCTTTGTTAACCAGTGTCACACTAATAAATTCAATAACAACATAAACGGGGGAAAAAGAAAACGGAATGATCAGCAATATAACATTTTAATAAAAGTTCAAGCACAAATAAAATAAAACTATCAAGTCTACAATGCTAATGGAATTTTAGTTAGAATTGAATCTATATATTTGGGGAACAACATCCAGTCTTTTAATGCACGAAAATGATGTCTCTCCATTTATGTAAACACTCCTTAACTTTTTTCAGTTTGTTTTATAGTCTTTTTGAAAATATTATTTATTGAATTTCAATATACTTTTTTTTAATTTCAGAGAGGGATAGGGAGAGGGAAAGATAGAAACATCAATGATGAGAGAGAATCATTGATTGGCTTCCTCCTGCCTACCCCACTACTGGAGATCAAGCCCACAACCCAGGCATGTGCCCTTGCCTGGAATCCAAACCAGGGCCTTTTAGTCCACAGACTGACACTGTTTCCACTGAGCCAAAACAGCTAAGTCTGTTTTTATTTTTTGATATGCTTAATTATATTGATTGATTATCAACCATTAACCCAACCTTGCATTCCTAGGATAAGCCACTCTTCGTAATTACATAGCAAAATTTGCAGGCATAGAGCACACAGCCTATGTTGCTCCTGTTTGTGCACCGATATTATGATACTAGAGGCCCAGTGCAGGAAATCGTGCAAGGGGCTCAGCCCTCGATGCCTTAGCCATCCCTCACAGCCCCCGCCTCATCCAGAATGTCATCGACAGTCTCTTCTGCTGTTCAGTCTAATTAGCATATTAGCTCTTTACTATATCGGATTTGCTGTCAGCTTCCTGAAGTTGCCCTTGACTGATAAATATCTGAACCGATAAGATTTATAAGATTTAACGTTCGCCAAACACCTCTGGGGAAGTGACCAGGTCCCGCCAATGCTCTCATAAGACAGGCTTTTTCCTTGGGTATGACACAGGGATCCTGTAATCAAGGCCACTATGGAGATGTCCCCGGAGCCATCAGGGACCAATGACCTTTGAGGGTCTGAGTCCACTGCCATATCTCATCCCCAAATGACGTGATTCCTTTCGAGCTGCCCTTTCTTACCTTCTGGGCCATTGGTCTCCCTGACACTGTCCTCAGAAATATCCGATCCTGAGCCACTGAGATGGCATCACTGTGCTGAGCTGACTTGGGAGAAAAGTCACCTACTCCCACATGATGACATTTTCTAGTTGTTCATCATCAGGCCACGTGCTCCCAAATGCAAAGCCTGTTCTCCGAAGATAATGAAGAGTTGTATATGTGTGGGTCAGTGTGGCTCTCTGCTGGGCACCTGCATATCCAGGTGTCTTAGCTCGTTCTCCCAAGGAGAGCCTGACACGGGGATGCAGGCACACAAAATAGATGGGGAGGAATGGGGCGGAGGGGCTCTCTTATTGAGAACAGTCAGAGGGACACAAAGAGGGCAGGGGGAGGAGCTAAGCCAGAATGTGGTCCCAGCTTCCCCCTGACCCCACAGGAAACTAAGGTGTGGGGTGAAGCCACAGCATAGGGACCCCTGGAGGCCAGGCTGCTGGTTTTATGGGATGCCTGGGGCAGGGCTGACTAGGGGCTTCACTTCCATGAGGGTGATTGGCTACCAGACATAGGATCTGGTAGCCATTAGCAATCTGCACTCATAGCAGTTGGGGCTGGGTGCAACCAGTGCAGGGGTCTGGACAGGACTCCTTTTTTAAAAGTACATATTTGTATTGAGCTTGTATCAAAGAGTTGTTGCATTGCCTTAAAACCCCCCTTTTCCTTCCAGTAGTTTTATTGTATTACCTTTTACACGTACATGTATGATCCCAATCAAGTTCATTCTTATGTGTGGTGCAAGCTGACATTTATTTTGTTCCCATGTGGATATCCTATTGTTGAACAATATCCAATTATTCAATCATTTATTGAAAAGACTTTCATGTCCCCATTGAATCATCTTGAGAATCAAACCAGCGATCTCCCAGTGCACAGGATGACACTCGACAAACTGAGCCCCAGTTGCCAGGGCACCCATTTATTACAGAGCACTCACCCCATTTTTCTATTTTACTCCCCTGCCCCAAGGTGGACCTCTGTCCCCAGTGACCCAACCCCTCCTGATGCCTAAAGACCCATAATCTCCCCATAGCTCAGCTTCTCCCCTCCTGACTCAGAGGCTGCTGAGCTGCCTCATCTCCCCGAGCCTCAGATGGGTATGAGCTCCTGCCTCTCACCCCCCATAACCTGCCACCCACTGCCTGTCTCACCTGGCCTGCCACTAACACAGGCAAATAACAAATAACTGTTGTTTCTTCTGCTTGGCAGAAAAATGAAGGGATAAAACTTTTCTAATTCTTTTTCTTACATTTTTGTCACTTGCTACCACAATCTACCAAATAATCAAGCTGTAGCTGCTTTGCCTCATTTAACTCGGTGAGCATCAGCCTGTGGACAGAAGGGTCCATGCCTGTCAAGGGCACCTAAAGTAGCATCATCTACCCAGAATGCCTTTGGGCTTGGAAATATCTAACTCCCCAGGCTGGCTGCTTCTCCCTCTGCAAACATTCTTAGATTTAAGTTTCTCCACCCATTTTGCTGAACTAATCCCATCTTTCCCAGAGCAGACCCACCCTTTTCCTCCAGGGCTGGACAAGAAGATGGCATCTCTCCATTTGCACTCTAGATGGCATTGTCTCCCCTCCAGCTTGTCTCCTTTTAGATCCTAATTCCCCCAGAGAAGAGTCTTTCTATCTCTCTTCAAAAAAAATCCCCCTTCTTTTCCATGGCCCTGGGTCATTCACAGGGTCCCATTAAGATGGCCCAGGGCCACCCTGCCCAGCCCTGACCCGGCTTCTCATGGTGCTCCAGACCTGACCTCCCTCAGAGAAGACTTGGGGTCTGAAGAGCCACCAACATCCTCTATCGCCCACCACATGCTTCCTGAGGAGCTCATGATCTCTTGTGTCACCTGACAGAAAACCTAAGTGACAACTAGATGCAGGGACATATTTCTTTTGTTCCTAGGAATGGCTCCATTGTCTTCTCGGCGGTTTTAACTGTGGATGCATCTGGATTACTGTGTTGTGGTCAAGGACTGCCAGCAGCCATCCTCTCTGATTTTGTTCTTTCCTGTCTAATGTCAGGAACCCGGACACCTTCACTGTCTCACACCGAGGCTGACAACTACGGGCCATCAGTCAACCTCAGTCAGTGTCTGTGAAGGAATCAACTTGCCAGGCCTTACTTGTCCCACCCTAACTGACCCTTTCCTAATCCAATTTCTGGGTTAACCAATTAATATGGAGAAAGACAAAAATCCCACCAGGTTGGGGGGTTTAGACCAGGGATCCTGATTGGACGTTAGTAATCCAGAAGCTGTATGAAAACTGAGGCACCAGAGGAGAGATTCAGAGTCTGTCCGCTCTGCAGTCAGTGCCCTGGGTCTCCACCAGGTCTGAGATCTGAGCCCCAGCCAACCCGGTCACCGCAGGTAAGTGACTGAGCTCAGCTAAGGCATCTGCCTCAAGGTGGCACAGAGCTTTCCATTTTTTTCTTCTTTTGTTTTTTTAACTGACAACCAGATGGAAGGCATTGATTTTGCCTTTAAGTGTAGTTTTGCCTGAATTTCAAACATTTGGATTTACGCTTTGGTTTGTTTAGGAATGTGTAACCAAGCTGATTTCCTGACATACATACTAACAAACACAAACCCCTCATAAAAATATCCTAACTGTGACTTTATTTCTGGACATTTTATTATTTTTTATTTAAAAATACTCTTATTGATTTTTTATAGAGAATGAGGGAGGGGGATAGAAAGTTTGAAACATAGAAGAGAGAAAAACAATGGTCAGCTGCCTCCTGCAACCCCCTTCTTTGGATGTGCTTATTTCTGGACATTTTATTTATTTATTTATTCATTCATTCATTCATTCATTTATTATTATTATTATTTTAAAATATATTTTATTGATTTTTTATAGAGCAGATGGAATAGGGATAGATAATCAGAAACAACGATGAGAGAGAAACATTGATCAGCTGCCTCTTGCATATCCTCTACTGGAGATGTGCTCGCAGCCAAGGTACATGCCCTTGACTGGAATCGAACCCGGGGCCTTTCAGTCAAAGGCCGACACTCTACCACTGAGCCAAACCAGTTTCGGCTCTGGACATTTTAAATGTTAAGTTTATGTCGCTAGCGTGGTCTGAAACTTTTTCGGAAAAAAGGTGGGGGTCAGCTGACAGGGCCTTCAGTACCCACTTCCCAGACAGATTAGAATGAAAAATGAGGGTGCTTCTGAGATGCTTGTCCAGGGGCTTGCAGGGGGATCTATGGCTCTGTTGTCATCTAACCCAGAATGGGACTCTCTAAACTGAGGCGCTCACCATTGCCAGGCAGTGGCTTGGACCCTCAGTTGATTCCTGTGAAAATGGGGTGTCAGTAGATGAGGCTCAAAGACTTGGCCTGATCAGGATGCCTTATTCCCTGGATGTTTCCACAGGATTCCTTTGGAGCACCTTGAGGATGAGCATCAGTATCCCACCCACACTCCTGCAGCTGGCAGCAGAGAGCCTGCTAAGGGACCAAGCCTTGGCCATCACAGCTCTGGAGTACCTGCCCGATGAGCTCTTCCCACTGCTGTTCATCCAGGCCTACAATGGTAGAAGATCCCTGTCCCTGACGGCAATGGCACAAGCCTGGCCTTATCCAGTCCTCCCTCTAGGGCGCCTGATGCCGAGGCCTCGGGTCAAAGTCTTAAAAGCTGTGTTGGATGGGCTTGACATTCTGCTTGGCCAGGAGATTTGCTCCAGGTAACTCTGCTCCAGGTGCCTGGTAGGGTTTTGGGCATCCCGGGGACAAAGGTGGTCCGGGTATGTTGAGGGCCTAAGGGGAGACCCGAGGTTTCTGAAGGTGCCAGTAAGGCTCAGGGAGACCTGGCACACTGCTGAGCTCACTGTGAAGTGGAGGACTGCCTACTGGGCTTAAGCACCTGCAAAAGGTACTCTTACTTCTCTTAGTGGTAGTTAAAGGTAGGAGAAGTATGGACCAAGGATAGATAGAAGGAGATAAGCAAAGCAGAGGGAAAAGGAGGGCAAGAAAGATGCTGAACTTAGGATTCAAAGTATAGGTCAGTGTGGGGGTAGAGTCTGCTTGTAGCCTCAACTGAGGTACTCAGTGTCATTATGATCTGCCCTCATTTTGTTGATCTTCAAAAAAAAACCATTTTTTTCTTTTTTAAAAAATACATTTTATTGATTTTTTTTTTTTTTACAGAGAGGAAGGGAAAGGGATAGAAAGTCAGAAACATCAATGAGAGGGAAACATTGATCAGCTGCCTCCTGCATACCCCCTACTGAGGATGTGCCTGCAACCAAGGTACATGCCCTTGACCGGAATCGAACCTGGGACCTTTTAGTCCGCAGGTCGACGCTCTGTCCACTGAGCCAAACCGGTTTCGGTAAACATTTTTTTCCCTTGATTTCTGAGAGGAAGGGAGAGATAGAGATAGAAGCCTCAATGATGAGAGACAATCATTGATCAGCAGGCACACACACAAAACACACTGGGATTGAGGCTGAAATCCAGGCATGGATCCTGACCAGGGATTGAACTGTGACCTTCCGGTTCATAGGTAGATGCTCAACCACTGAGACACACTGTCTGTTCATAAAGCATGTCAGCCAATGCCCTGTTGACCTGAGAAAATCTCGGCTAATGTCCTGCTTTCCCCACAGGAGGGGGAAACTGCGGGTTCTGGATTTAAGGAACCTGGGTGGCAATTTCTGGAGAATGTGGTGTGGAGACAACACCCCGAAGCGCTCACCCACAGGACCAGTGACTGCGCAAAGCTCCAGCCTCAACATGGAGCACCCTTTAGCTCCCTTGGAGGTGTTCCTAGACCTTAACTTCAATGAACGGGACAGAGGTTTGTTTTTCATGTACATCATCCAATGGGCCCAGCAGAGGGAAGGGCTGCTACACCTGTGCTGCAAGACGCTGAGGATTGCTGAGGTGCCCTTCCAGAGGCTGAGGAAGGTCCTGGATCAGGTGCAGCTGGACTGCATTCAGGAGGTGGAAGTGAAATGCACCTGGAAGCTGTCCACCCTGGGGAGGTTTGCTCTCTACTTGGGGAAGATGAGTCACCTGCAAAGACTCACTCTCTCCCACATCCAGGTGTTGAGTGAGGAGGAGGAGGAGCACGAGGATGAGGAAGAACTGGAGGAAGAACTGGAGGAAGAGGAGCCGGAGACGGGGGAGGAAGAGTAACAGGAGTGGGAGAGGGAAGAGCAGGAATCCTTTTCCCAATTCCTCTCTCAGATGCTCAGGCTACAGCACCTCCGGGAACATGACATGGATTCCCCTTTCTTCCTCGTAGGCTGTCTGGACCAGATGCTCAGGTGAGCTGTGTAACAGTGGACACAACCTTAGAACGCAAAGGGCGTGGTCTTGTTAGGTGCTTTGAGGGTGATATCCCGTGAACACCCAAAGGAACCATGTTTGAAATCAGCCTGTCAGGAGGGAGAACAGAACTGGCTCAATAAGGGACCCAGTGAGCCTGGCTGTTTAAATGCTTCCTTTGGGACACATGTGTAAGTGATGAGGACTTAGAGGGGTGGGAGGATGCAAAGCCACATCAGATGGAGCATTTCGAGACATAAGCTCTTTGCCCACCAGCCTGGTGAATACATGTGAGCCTGTCTCAGAGTTCCCATCTGTCAGAGGTGGCCTGGGTACCAGGAAGGTCAGTAGCAGAAAGGAAAGGCATGATTCCGCAGGTAAGGGAACGGGAGTTAAAAGGATTGCAGAGTGACCAGCGGTTTGTAAGGATGGAAGGATGGAAGTCGTCTCTGCACACTGGCCTCCCTCGTTGAGGTTGCACAATCTTTCTCTGGTGTACTCTCTCCATTTTTTAATCCTCAAAGGAGGATATATTTTTCCAGTGATTTTTAGAGAGTGGAATGGAGGAGAGAGAGAGAGAGAGAAAGAGAGAGAGAGAGAGAGAGAGAGAGAGAGAGAGAGAGAAATAATATGTGTGAGAGAGAGATGATTGGTTGCCCTCAGCATGTGCCCTAATCTGGGCCGGGCATTGGACCTGCAAATGACATTTGTGCTCTTTACCATGAATCAAACCTGAGACCCTTGTGTCCAAAAGGGAAAGCTCTATCCACTGATTCAAACCAGCTAGGGCCAGGTGCCTTCCTTATGAATTAAATGGATGAGCCTCATGTGGCCTAGTTGTCTGATGCCTGGAGCCAAGTAGTGGACAGAAGGAAACCTGATTTGAAAGCGTTCATGGTTTTGTCTCCAATCATAAGGTGCAAGAATGCCCAGCCTTGACCTAGAGACCCGGTGTCCAGCTCTTTGAGCAGATTCCCTGAGTTTTCCTTATGCTCATTCACACTCCAGAGTGCAGTGCTCTCCTTGGCAGCTGTGGAAAGGAAGCTCTGGAAATGGTGTAAATTTGACTCAGTCTAAAAGTAGACTGGACTTCCTGGGTGTTTCCCCATATCAAAATGTCAGGACAACCCTAGACTTGGACAAATCAGTCCTCTTCCAAATGGAGGCCCACTCTAGAGGCCATCCCTAAATCTCTAGGAACTAACTACTCTGTGTCTCTGCAGGTGCCTGCAGACCCCCTTGGAGAACTCGCCATAACAAATTGCTCGGAGCTGACCCTGTTCCCATGCGCGAACCTCAGGCAACTGAAGTCCCTGCATCTCTTTGGTGTCAGTCTCGCTGATTTTAGTCCTGAGCCCCTCCGAGCTCTGTTGGAGGTAGTGGCACCCACATTCCAGGACCTGGGCCTCGGTAACTGTGACATGGTGGACTCCCAAGTTGAGGCCATCCTGCCTGTCCTGAGCCACTGTCACCAGCTCAGGTTCTTCACCATCTCTGAGAACAATTTTCTCCCTGGCCACCATTGAGAAGCTGCTGCGCCACACAGCTGGCCTGCGCAGCTTAGAGGTGGAGATATATCCAGTCCCCTTGGAGTGTTACAGGACCCAGAGGACTGTCAACCAGGAGAGACTTGTGGTGATCCAGGCTGAGTTGATGAGGATACTGAGGGAGTTAGGACAGCCTAGGACCATTGAGCTTGCCACCATGCCCAATGGCCACAGAGAGATTTATTATGTGACATTTTCATGACCAGGAGCTGGTGATGTGCCCCTGTAATGACCCTGCAAAGGTTTCTTTCTGGGCCTTTGGAAGCGGAAACTTCAGACCGGGTGCATTATACAGCCCCCCTCCCCCCTTCCAAGTTCATGCTCCCTGTAAACGGGGAAAGGGAGGGACACAGCCAGGGTGCAGGATTGCAAGGAACAAGGATGGGGACTTCATGGGACCTTAAAGGAAATGTGTCCCACAATCAGAAACATGAATCTCATTTGCTTGGGGAGGGGGGCAGAACTTGGGCTTGAACTTCTGTTGGATTGAATCCTGGTATGGATGAATGTAAAGGAATGATCAGGAATAAAGACAATTTCAAAGACAACCTTCTGGTCCTCTTGCATGCATTCACCTGTCTTCACAGTTTACACCTCAGCACCTGCAGTTACTGATCAAAAACGGTGCTGAGAGCTCAGGATCAGAACTTGGAGCTGCTGGGATGCGGTTCGGCTGCAGGGCTCAGCACCATTTTACCACTCCCTCCAGGTCTTCACTTCTCTCTGGGCATCTCTCACCTCCTTGTGGCTGCTCAGTGTGTAGATGCAGTGGGACATGCTAAGTGGCCCACCAACCCCTGAAGTGAAGGGGACCTTGCTGTTGGCTTTGACCCTGGAATCGAGTGTTCCTCAAAGTCCTACTGGTGGATCCACAAGCATCAGGACTTGTGCCGTTAATAGTTCAGGGACAAAGGAGGCCTGGCCCTCAGTTACAGAAGGCCCTCAGTTACGTGCAGAGGAACCGAGTCCTGGGCCTCCCAGCCCATGCCTGTCAGCCTCGTGTTGAGGAAGTAACCTGTATGTGGCCACAAAAATCCAAATTCACTTGAGCAAAATACTGGAATTATTCAGGGACATAACATTTCTAAGTATTTCTATACCACATAAAATATAATCTGGGGGTGGGGGTGGCAGGTCATATTCATGGGGGATTGGCTTATTCTCATCACACCTCTTTGTCTATATGGAGCAATACTAGGGAGCATGTTTTAAAATCAGACTGTCAAGATGGGGAGCAGACATACTGCACAAATGAGTTTGCTTCTTCCCTGTGCTCGGTCACTGCATTAGGCAGCATTCCCCGGAATAGCCAACAGGGACACATGGATGTAGTTAGTAGAATTATAGGGATATTCTCATGCCTTCAGTCCCAACATCAGCCCCCTGCAAGCTGGAGAACAAACCAAGCCAATGGTATAACTCAGGCCAAATCCAAAGGCCTGAGAACCAGGGCAGCCCATAGGATAAACCCCAGTGTGGGGCCATAGGCCTGAGAATAAAGAACAGCTGCTGCCCACCCTGGAGTTTGATGCTCTGACAACCTGGAACCTATGTTTACCATCAGGTAAAACCAAAGAGGCGAGAATTCTTCCTCCCTTCTTATTTTTATTCCACTTGGGGCCTCAAGAGATTAGAGGAAGCCTATCTGCACTGTAAGATCTCCTTTCTCCTCCACTGAATGAAAAGATAACTCGGTCCATTCGCATCCAGAATGATTTTACCAGCTACCTGGGCAAACCTTAACTCCATCAAGTTCAGTGTTTGCCAACTGGTGGTCCGTAAGTCCCCAAAGTTGGCTACAACAGGGGGCACTTGAATGAAGACTCCTGTGGGGCTGGTGCTGTCTGGTGGAGGGACCCCAGACAAGGACCTCAGTTCCCCCTAAAATGAGGATCATGGTGCTCACCCACTTAATGGATGCTTGTAAGATCCAAGGAGATGGTGCTTGTTGAGGGCTTGGCACTGGGCCTGGCATAGAGTAAGAGCTCAGTAAATGGGGTTTTCCTTTTCCCTTCCAGCAGAAGCCCCCGGCATTCTTCTCCCTTAGTCTCATGCTCTCCTCCTGAGGACAGGGAAGAGAGCCCAGCACAAGGAGCCCAGTGAGACTCAGCTTGTGGTGTGCCCCCCCACCCCCATCCCTGCTTCAGCCAAACAACTGTAGCGGTCAGCATGGAGGTGGGGTTGGAATGGGAATCTTGGGAGGGGGGGTAAAATGGGGTCGTTGGGGTGGACTTATAGTGAAAAGAGTGGATTCATCCCTGGTGGTTATCAGGAAAAATGTCAGGCCTCAGGATTCGTATGCTACCTGCTGGTCAGACCAGATGATGTGCTACTGTAGCAGGCACAGTGTTTATAAAATCTGCTTTTATGTAGATGCTATTTGAGTACAAATATTTTTGTTGTGAGTTAGGCAAATGTTAATGATACAAACTGCCTATTAAAGTGATCAAGGAGCATGCCTGCTGTGGCTCAAGGGTTGAGTGTGGAACTCTGAACCAGGAGGTCAAGGTTCCTTTCCTGGTTAGGCACCAGCCTGGGGTTTGGGGCTGGATCTTTAGTAGGGGGCATTCGGGAGACAGCCAATCAATGATGCTCTCTCATTTTTTATGTTTCCATCACTTTCTCCCTGTCCCCCTTCCTGAAATCAATAAAATATTTAAAAAATAAAATAGGATGATAAAGAAAATTTAGTATTTTAAAGACTGCATGGGGATATTGTGTGTGTGTTTAATTATTGTTGTTCAAGGTATTACATAAAGTCTTCTTTTTTCTGACTGATTTCTCCTTTGCTACCCTCAACCCCCAGGCACAAGCCCTCATCCCCATGCTGTCTTTCTCCTATGTTTATACTGATATGCATGCATATTAATCCTTTGACTGATCTTACTCCATCACTCCTGCATTACTTCATAGGTTGGACAGTCTGTTTGATGCTTCTGTGACTCTGGTTCTATTTTTGTGCATCAGTTTACGGTGTTCACTATATTCCACAAATGAATGAGATCCTGTGATATTTCTTTTTCTCCGATTGGCTTATTTCACTTAGCATAATGCTCTCCAGTAAAATCCGTGCTTTTGGAAATGGTAAGAATTCCTTCTTTTTTACAGCATCCTAGAATTTCATTGTGTAGATGTATCCCCGTTTTCTAATCCATTCATCTGCTGAGGGGCACTTAGGCTGTTTCTACATCTTAGCTATGGAACTGTGCTGCTTTGACCCAAGGGCTGCATGTATTCCTTCCTACTGGTGTTTCTGTTTTCTTTGAATGTATTCCTACAAGTAGGAGTACTGGGTCAAATGGAAGTTTCATTTTAATTTTTTTGACTAATGCCTTACTCTTTTCCCATGGTGATATTTAAAATATAAATGTTTGCCATTGATGGTTTGGCTCAGTGGATAGAGTCCTGACTCTAAGGTCCCATGTTTGATTATGGTCAGGGGCACATGCCCGGGTTTGTGGGCTCAATCCCCAGTGAGGGGCTTGCAGGAGGTAGCCAATCAATGATAATCTCACATCATTGATGCCTGTCTCCTCCTCTATGAAATAAATAAAAATATTTTGAAAAGTTGATTTTAGCAGCTTAATTCCTCATAGTTAAGATTTGGAAATCTGCCCAAGTGCCCATGAGCAGATGAGTGGATTCAAAAACTGTGGCACATCTACACAATTGAATACTATGCTCTGGTAAAAAAGAAGGACTTCCTACCATTTGCAACAACATGGCTGGAGATGGAGAGCATTATACTAAGTGAAATAAGCCAGGCAGAGAAAGATAAATATCATATGATCTCACTCATTTGTGGAATATAATGAACAGCATAGACTGCTGAACAAGAACAGATCCAGAGACTGAGAAACGTGGATCAGAAGAACATCATACTGCAGAGAAGGTAGGGGAGGGTGGGGGTAAGGTGGAGAGATCAACCAAGGGACTTGTGTGCATGCATATGAGCCTAATCAATGGACACAGACAACAGGGGTTGGGGCATAAGTAGGAGGTGGCGGTTTATGACGGAATAAGAACCCTTATGTAAAAAATAAAATTAAAAAAATTATTAGGAAAAAAATAAAATTAAATAAATTAAATATTTTTTAAAAAGTGATTTTATTTTTTCAGAGCAGATTTAGGTTCCCAGTAAAACTGAGCAGAAAGTAGAGTGCCCATATACCTCTGTCCTTCCACACTCACAGCCTCCCCACCTTCCCCATCCCCCACTGGGCCAGACATTTCTTTCAACTGTTGGATCTGCACTGACACATCCTTGTCACCCAAAGTCCATAATTGCCATTAGGCTTCATTCTCATGACTGTGGAGTCCATGGGTTCTGGCAAAAGTACAATGACGTGCCCCCACCGTGCTTGTATCAAAGAGTCATTGCATTGCCTTAAAAACCCCCTTTGCCTTCCAGTAGTTTTATCATACTAACTTTTACATATACTAGATTCATGCAAATCAAGTTCATTTTTATGTGTGGTGCAAGCTTTGACCTTGATTTTGTTCCCCTTAGGCTACCCTATTGTTAAACAATATCCTATTATTCAACCATTTGTTGAAAAGACTTTCATGTCCCCATTGAATCATCTTAAGAATTGACTGGCCACCTCCCAGTGCATGGATGACACTCCACAAACTGAGCCACAGCAGCCAGGGCACCCATTCATTACAGAGCCCTCACCCCACTTTTCTATTTCACTCACATTCCTAAACCCCTGCCCCAAGAGGACCTCTGTCCTCAGGTTTCCAACTCTTCTGATGCCTGAAGACCCATATTCTCCCCAGAGCTCAGCTTCTTCCCTCCTGACTCAGAGGCTGCTGAGCTGCCTCAGCTCCCCCAGCCTCAGAGGGGAGTCAGCTTCTGCCTCTCATTCCCCACAACCTGCCACCCACTACCTGTCTCACCTGTTCTGCCACTAACACAAGCAAATAACAAATAACTTGTTTCTTCTGCTTGGCAGAAAAATGAAGGAATAAAACTTTTCTAATTATTTTTCTTACATTTTTGTCACTTGCTATCACAATGTACCAAATATTCAAGCCATAGTTGCTTTGATTCATTTGACTCAGTGACAATCAGTCTATGGACTGAAGGATCCTGGGTTCCATGACATTCAAAGGCACTTAAAATAGCAGCATCTACCCAGAATGCCTCTTGGGCATGGAAATGTCTAATTCCCAGGGCTGGCTGCCTCTCCCTCTGCTTACATTCTTAGATTTAAGCTTCTCCACCCAGTTTGCTGAGCTAATCCCATCTTTCCCAGAGCAGACCCAACCTTTTCTTCCTGGGCGGGACAGAAGAAGGCATCTCTCCCTTTGCCCTCTAGGATGGCACTGTCTCCCCTCCAGCTTGTCTCCTTTAAGATCCCACATTTACCCAGAGCAGAGTCTTTCCATCTCTCTCTTTTCCAAGAAAAGTCCCTCATCATTTCCATGGCCCTGGGTCATTCACAGGGTTCCATTAGGATGGCCCAGTGCCACCTTGCCCAGCCCTGACCCCTGCTTCTCATGGTGCTCTGGACCTGACCTCTCTCAGAGAAGACTTAGGTTCTGAAGGGCCACCACATTTTCCATTGTCTTGCACTTGTTCCCCAAGGAGCGCATGATCTGCTATGTCATCTAACTGAAAACCTAAGTGACAACTAGATGCCTGGACACATTTCTCTTTTCCCTGGGGATGGAATCATTGTGTTCTCAGCTGTTTTATCTGTGAATGCATCTGGATTACTTTGTTGTGTCTGAAGACCCCAGAAACCATTCTCTCTGGTTTTGTTCTTTCCCGTCCAATGTCAGGAACCCATGACAGCTTCACTGTCCACACTGAGGCTGACAACTACCCTCCGTCAGTCTACCTCACTCAGTGTCTGTGGAAGGAATCAATTTTCCAGGCCTTAACCTTGCCCCTCCGTAACTTAGCCTTTCCTAATCCAATTTCTGGGTTAACCATCTAATTTGGAGAAAGGCAAAAATCCCATCAGGTTGGGGGGTTTAGTACCAGGGATTTTGATTGGACGTTAGTAATCCAGAAGGTGTATAAAAACTCAGGCACCAAAGGAGAGATTCAGACTCCTTCAGCTTGGCAGTCAGTCCCCTGGTTCTCCACCAGGTCTCAGACCTGAGCCACAGACAACCCTGACGCAGCAGGTAAGTTACTGAGCACAGCTAAGGCAGCCTGCATCAAGGTGGCACAGAGCTTTCCTTTTTTCTCTTCTTCTTTTGTTTTTCTTTTTAACGGCCTTTAAGTGTAGTTTTGCCTGAATTACAATCATTTGGATTTATGATTTGGTTTACTGATAAATGTGTAACCAAGCCGATTTCCAAACACACACATTCAAACAAACACACGGCCCTAATAAAAACATCTTAGCTGTGCCGAAACTGGATTGGCTCAGTGGTAGAGTGTCGGCCTTCGGACTGAAAGGTCCCAGGTTCGATTCCAGGCAAAGGCATGTGCCTTTGCTGTGGGCACATCCCCGGCGGGGGTGTGCAGGAGGCAGCTTGATTGATGTTTCTCTCTCATGGATGTTTCTGACTTTCTATCCCTCTCCCTTCCTCCCTGTAAAAAAATCAATAAAATATATATATAAAAAAATAAAAACATCTTAGCTGTGACTTTATTTCTGGATATCTTAGTATATTTATTTTGAACTAAAATGTATTTATTGATTTTTTTACATGGAACAAGGAAGTGGGATAGAGGGTTTGAAATAGATGAGAGAGAAGCATCAGTCAGCTGCCTCCTGCAACCCCCTCCTTTGAATGTGCCTAGTTCTGGCATTGCCAGGCAGTGGCTTTGGCCCTCAGTTGACTCCTGTGAAAATGGAGAGTCAGTGGATGGGGCTCAAAGACTTGGCCTGAAAAGGATGCCTTATTCCCTGGACATTTCCGCAGGATTCCCTTGGAACACGAAGATGAGCATTAGGACCCCACCCACACTCCTGGAGCTGGCAGCAGAGAGCCTGCTGAGGGACCAGGCCTCGACCATCGAAGCTCTGGAGTACCTGCCCGCGGAGCTCTTCCCGCCACTGTTCTACCAGGCCTACTATGGTGGAAGATGTCAGGTAGTGAAGGCAATGGCACAAGCCTGGCCCTACCCTGTCCTCCATCTGGGCAGCCTGCCCCAGCTGTCCCTGGACGAGAGCTTCAAAGCCGTGTTGGATGGGCTTGACGTTCTGCTTGCCCAGGAGGTTCGCCCCAGGTAAGGCTGCTCCAGTTGCCTGGTACCAGAGGCAGCGAGCATCAGGGCAGGTGGAAGGCCTAAGAGGGGAACTGAGTTTCTGAAGGTTCCATTGAGGCTCAGGGAAAACCGGGCACATTGCTGAGGTCACTGTGGGAACTGGGAGACTGCCTACTGGGAGAGTCACCTGCAAAATGTGCCCGGCCTCCTCCCAGTGGTAGTTAAAGGTTTGCAAAGTGCTGAGCAGGAGGAATGGAAGGAGATGAGCAAAGCAGAGGGAGGAGGAGGGTAAGGGAGATGTTGCCCTTGGGATTCAAAGTATAAGCTCAGAGTTGGGGGGAATCTAATTGTTGCCTCAGATCAGATGCTCATTCTCATTTTCACCTGCACTCATTCTGTAGATATTTTATTTTTATATTTTTACTTATATTTTTATTGACTTTTTACAGAGAGGTAGGGAGAGGGTAGAGAGCTAGAAACATGGATAAGAGAGCAACAGCAATCAGCTGCCTCCTGCTCACACCCTAATGGGAATATGTCTGGAAATGAGGTACATGCCCTTACAAGAATCGAACTGGGATCCTTCAATTCACAGGCATTGGTTCCATCCACTGAGAAAACTGGTTAGGGCTCTGTTGATGTATATTTTTTAAATTTATGTTTTGTTGATTTCAGAGAGAAAAGGAGAGAGAGAATTGGAAGCATCAATGATGAGAGTGAACATTGACTGGCTGGTGCCCTGATTGGGAATCAAACCTTGACCTATTGGTTCATAAGTAGATGCTCAACCAGTGAGACACACCTCCAATAAGGCATGTTAACCAATGCTTGGTTATCTGGGAAATATCTTGGCTAATGGTTTGCTTTTCCCACAGGAGGTGGAAACTGCGGGTGCTGGATTTAAGGTGCAAGAGGTCCAGGTTCAGGAGAATGTGGTGTGCAGCCAACACCCAGAAGCACTCACCAACAGGACCAATGACTATGTATAGCTTCAGCCCCAACATGGAGTACCCTTTTACTTCTTTGGAGGTGTTCCTAGATCTTAACTTCAATGAAAGGGACAGGGATGAGTTTTTCATGTACATCATCCAATGGGCTCAGCAGAAGGAAGGGCTGCTACACTTGTGCTGCAAGTCGCTGAGCATTGCTGAGGTGCCCTTCCAGAGGCTGAGGAAGGTCCTGGATGAGGTGCAGCTGGACTGCATCCAATACGTGAAAGTGAACTGCACCTGGGACCTGCCTACCCTGGGGATGTTTGCTCTTTACCTGGGGCAGATGAGGAACCTGCAGAGACTAGACCTCCCCCACATCGATATGTGGGAGGAGTGGGTGGAGGCACAGGAGCAGGAGGAGGAAGAAGAGCAGGATTGGGAGGAGGAAGAGCCGTGGGAGAGGATACAGCAGGAGGAGCAGCGATCCTTTTCCCAATTCCTCTCTCAGATTTGCGGGCTGCAGCACCTCCGTGAGCTCAGCATTAATACAAGCTCCTTCCTCCAAGGCCGTCTGGACCAGTTGCTCAGGTGAGCTGTCTAACTGTGGACACAACCTTAGAATGTCAAGGGAGGGGTCTTGTCAGGTGCTTTGAGGGTGATATCCTGTAAGCACCCAAAGGAAGGATGTTTTTAAATCAGCCTGTCAGGCGGGGTAATAGTACTGGTTCAGTGAGGGACCCAGTGAGCCAGGCCATGTGAATTCTTCCTTAGGGACAGATGTCTAAGTGATGAGGCCTCAGAAAATGGGGAGGGAGGAGGCAAAGGCACATCAGATGGAGCATTTCCACACACAAAGTCTGCGCCCACCAGCCATGTGAGCACACCTGAGCTTGTGTCAGATTTCCCATCTGTCAGAGGTGTTCTGGGTACGAGGCAGGTCATTAGTTCAAAGGACAAGCATGATTCTGAGCTAAGTGAGTAGGAATGGAAAGGATTACAAAGAGTGATTGGTGGTTTGGCATGTTACAGGAATATAATTCTGTAGTGTGGCATCCCCAGTTGATTTCGTAGGATTTTGCCCAGATTTGTGCGCCCCCCCCCCACTCCTCTCTTTCTCTCTCTTTTTTAAATCATCAGGTGCGTACATTTTTTCCTCTTGATGTTTTGAGAGTGGAAAGCAGGGAAAGTGAGAGGGAGAGAACAATCTATGTGTGAGTGAGATACTTGCTTTACCACAGCACATACCCCGACATGAACCAGGGTTGAACCTGCAAATGAGGTGCATGTGCACCAGTGATAATCACACCTGAGACACTTCAGTCCAAAGGCCAATGCTTTATACACTGAGACAAACTGGTCAGGGCCATGTTTGTTCCCTATGCATTAGATGAATGAGCCTCGTGTGGCCCAGCTATCTCGTGCCTGGAGCCAAGCAATGGACAGAAGGAAGGCTGAGTTGGCAGTACTCTTGGTTTTGTCTCTAATCATAAGGTACAGGGATGCCCTCTCTTGACCTAGACAGTGTATCAGGCTCTCTGACCAGGTTCTCAGGGTTTTCCTTTTGTCCAGGCACCTTCCCGTGTGCAGTGCTCTGTTGGGCAGCTGAGGAAAGGAAGCTCTGGAGATGGCATGAACTTGACCCAGCCTCAAAGGAGACTGGACATTCTGGGTGTGTTCCTTCATCAGATTGTCAGGACAGCCCCGGGCTTGGAGAAATTTGTCTTCTCACACCTGTAGGCCCCCTCTACCTGCTACTTCTGAGTCCCCAGGAACTAACTGCTGTTTCTCCCCAGGTGCCTGCAGACCCCCTTGGACAAATTCGCCATAGCTTATGACCAGCGCCTGACCCATTCAGACCTGACACACCTGTTCCAGTGCCAGAAACTCAGGCAGCTGAAGTTACTTTGTCTGTATTGTGTGAGCCTCGAAGATTTTAGTCCTGAGCCCCTCTGTGCTCTGCTGGAGGCAGTGGCACCCACACTACAGTACCTAGGCCTCGATAACTGTGCCATGGTGGACTCCCAAATGGAGGCCATCCTGCCTGCCCTGAGCCGCTGTTATAGGCTGAGTTTCTTAACCATCACTGAAAACAACTTCTCTGTGGCCACTGTGGGGAAACTGCTTCGCCACACAGCCGGGCTGCGCAGTTTAGTGCTGGAGCGGTACCCCTTCCCAATGGAATGTTACAGGATCCAGGGGACTGTCAACCAGGACAGACTGGCTCTGATCCGGGCTGAGCTGACAGAGATACTGAGGGAGTTAGGACAACCCAGGAGAATTCGGCTTGCCTCCCGGCACAGTTGCCACTGGGAGTTTTATGATGTGGCATTTTCATGACCAGGAGCTCATTTTGTGCTCCTGTAATGACCCTGATCACTGGATGCACCCAGCAAAGGATTCTTTCTGGGCCGTTGGAACTTGAAACCTCAGAGCTGGGGTGCATTACATGGGGCCGCCACCTTTCAGGTTCTTGCTCAGTGTGCATGGGGAAATGGGGGGCTGGGGGAGACAAAGCCAGGGTACAGGATTGAAGGGGTAAAGGATGGGGAGCTCATGAGACCTCAAAGGCAAAGTGTTCTACAATCAGAAACATGAATCTCATTTGCTTGGGGAGGGGTCAGAATTTGGACTTGAGCTTCTTGTGTGGGAGAGAATCTTGCGGTGGATTGTTGTAAATGAATGATCAGAAATAAAAACAATTTCAAAGGCAACTTTCTGGTCCTCCTGCATGTGTTCCCCTGTCTCCACAGTTTTCACCTCAACACCCTGCAGTTTCTGATGAAAAAAGGTGCTCAGGATCAGAACCTGGAACTGCTGGGATTCGGTTCGGATTCAGGGCTCAGTACCATTTTATCACTCCCTCCAGGTCTTCTCTTCTCTCTGGGCATCTCTGACCTCCTTGTGGCTGCTCAGTGGATGGATACAATGGGACATGCTAAGTGGCCCATCAGCCCCTGTAGTGAAAGTGTCCTCGACGCTCACTCTCACCCTGGACTCGAGTGGTCCTCACAATCTTCTGGGTGGAACAACAAGTCTCAGGACTTGTGCCATGAGGGTTCAGGAACAAGGCAGGGCCAGCATTTCCACAAGGGCTTGTCCACACTGCAGAGGAACCAAGCCCCTGGGCCTCCCAGCCCATGCCTGTCAGCCTGGTGTGGAGGAAGTAACCTGCTGGTGGCCAGGAAAATCATCAAATTCCTTTAGCAAAACACTGAAATTATTCAGGGGCATAACAATTTTTACTAGTATTTCTATACCACATTAACTATAACCTGGTGTTGGGGGTTTGGCTTATGCCTATCACACCTCCAGTCTCTGTATGGAGCAAGAATAGACAGCGTGTTCTGAAATCAGCCTGTCACGATGGGGAGCAGACACACTGCACAAATGAGTGAGCTTCTTCCCTGTGCTGGGTCGCTGTACTATGCAACATTCCTTGGAATAGCCCATAGGGACACGTGGGCGCAGGTTGGAGATATATAGATATAGGGTCACACCTTTAGTTGCAATACCAGCTCTCTACAAGCAGCAGAAGGAACCAAGACAGTGGTATTGCTTAGGCCAAGTCCAAAGGCCTGAGAACCAGGGGTGCCCATGGTGTAACCCCCAGTGTGGGGCCATAGGCCTGAGAATAAAGAACAGCTGGTGCACACCCTGGGGTTTGATGCCTTCACAACCAGGTTCCTATGTTCACCATCAGGTAAAACCAAAGAAGAGAGAATCATTCCTTCCTCTTTCTATTCCACTTCAGCCCCCAAGAGTTTGGAGCAAGCTCACCCAAACTAAAACATCTCCTTTCTCCTCTACTGAATCAAAAGCTATCCCCTCTAGTCACATGCAACTGGCGGTCCCTCAGGCCCAAAAGTTTGACAACCTCAGATCAAGTTGACATATAAAATTAACCCATCACATTGACCATAATCAAAGAATACCCGAATGAATACTTCATGCTGAGGGAATGGTTCTGTTGGGTGGAAGGGACCTCAGGCAAGAACTTCAGTTCCCCCTAAAATAAGGATCATGGTGCTCACCCAGCTTAGTGGATGCTCGTAGGATCCAAGGAGAAGGTGCATGTTGAGGGCTTGGCACCAAGCCTGGGTAGAGGAAGAGTCAGTAAATCATTTTTCCTTGTTTGTCCTCCCAGCAGAAGCCCTCAGCATTCTACCCTTCAGTCTCATGCTCTCTTGTGAGGACAGGGGAGAGAGCCCAGCACAGGGCATCCAGTGGGACATAGCTTCTGTTTGGGGCCCCCTGACCCTGCTTTACCCAAACAGTTGTAGGGGTCAGCATGGAGATTGTGTTGGAATGGGAATGTCTGGTGGTTGGGTATTAGAGTGGGTTGGTGGTGTTGCGCTTACACTGCAAAGAATGGATTCTTCCCTAGTGATTATCAGGAAAAATGTCCAAGCCTCAGGGTTGGTGTGTCACCTGCTGGTCAGACCAGGTGATGTGCTAGTGTTGGAAGCACAGGTATTTTGTGGGTGTTTTTAAAATCTGCTTTTATGTAGATGCTATTTGAGTATAAATATTTTTGTTGTAAGTTAGGCAAATGTTAGTGGTATAAATTGCCTGTTAAAGTGATCAAGGAGCATGCCTGCTATGGCTCAAAAGTTGAGTTTGGAACTATGAACCAGGAAGTCAAGGTTCCTTTCCTGGTTAGGCACAGGCCTGGGGTTTTGAGCTGGATCTTTAGTAAGGGGCATTCAATAGGCAGCCAGTCAATGATTCTCTCTCATTGTTGATTCTTCCATCACTTTCTCCCTGTCCCCCTTCCTGAAATCAATAAAAATTTAAAAAATAAAGTAGGATGATAAAGGAAATTTAGCATTTTAAAGACTGCATGGGATGATTGTGTGTGTGTGTGTGTGTGTGTGTGTGTATAATATACATATATATATATATATATATAATTTAATTCTTTGCTGTTTAAAAATTATATAAATCTTCTTTTTCCCTCATTCATTTCTCCTTTGCCACCTTCACACCCCAGATAAAAACCTTCCCCCCACCACTGTCTTTCTCCTGTGCTTATCCTCCTATGTGTGCATATAAGTCCTTTGGTTGATCTCTTACCTCCTCAACCCCACCTTCCTTCATAGGTTGGAGAGTCTGTTTGATGTTTCTGTGACTCTGGTTCTATTTTTCTTCATCATTTTACGGTGTTTAATATGTTCCACAAATGAGTGAGATCAGGTGATATATCTTTTTCTTTGATTGGCTTATTTCACTTAGCATAATGCTTTCCAATCCACGCTGTTGCAAATGGTAAGAATTCTTCTTTTTTAAAATTTATTTTATTTTATTTTATTTTTTTACACAGCATAGTATTTCATTGTGGAGATGTGTCACTATTTTCTAATTTACTCATCTGCTAAGGGGCACTTAGGCTTTTTCAAAAGCTTAGCCATTGTAAGTTGTGCTGCTATGAACCTAAGGGTGCAAATATCCCTTCCTACTGGTGTTTCTGTTTTCTGGGAATGTATTCCTAGAAGTGGGAGTACTGGGTCAAATGGATGTTGCATTTTTAATTTATTGAGTAAATGCCATACTGTTTTCCCATGGGAATATTTAAAATAAAATTGTTTGTCCAAGGTGGTTTGATTCACTGGATAGAGTGCTAACTGTAGGGTCCCATGCTTGATTCTGGTCAAGGGCACATTCCCGGGTTTGTGTGCTCAATCCCCAGTCGGGGCTTCCAGGAGATAGCCAATCGATGATGATCTCGCATCAGTGATGCCTCTCTCTCTCCCCTCTCCATTCCTCTCTGAAATAAATAAAAATATTTTGAAAACCGTATTTTAATTTTTAGAGCAGATTTAGGTTCACGGCAAAATTGAGCAGAAAGGGGAGAGTTCCCATACACCTCTGTCCCTCTACACTCACAGCTGCCCCACTCACCACATCTCCCATTTGGGCAGATATTTGTTACAACTGTGGGACCTGCACTGGCAGGTCCTTGTCACCCAAAGTCCATAATTGCCATAGGGTTCATTCCAATGACTGTGGAGTCCATGGGTTCTACCAATTGCACTATGACATGCCCCCACTGTACTTGCATCAGAGAGTGAGTGATTGCATTCCCTTAAAATTCCCTTTGCCTTTCAATAGTTTTATCCAACTAGCTTTAACATACACAGGTATGATCCAACTCAAGTTAACTTTTAAGTGTGGTGCAAGCTTTGACATTTATTTTGTTGACATGTGGACATCCTATTGTTGTGACACCATTTGTTGAAAAGACTTTCATGTCCCCATTGAATCATCATGAGAATCAAACCAGCCACCTCCCAGTGCATGGGATTACATTAAAGAAACTGAGCCATAGCCGCCAGGGGACACTTTATTGCAGAGCTCCCATCCCCACTTTTTTTTAATTTTACTCACATTTCTAAAACCCCTGCCCCAAGGTGGACCTCTGTCCCCAGTGATCCAACCCTTTATTATGCCTAAAAGACCCATATTCTCCTCAGAGCTCAGCTTCTCCCCTCCTAACTCAGAGGCTGCTGAGCTGCCTCAGCTACCCCAGCCTCAGAGGGGAGTTAGCTCCTGCCTCTCATCCCCCACAACCTGCCACCCACCGCCTGTCTCACCTGACCTGCCACTAACACATGCAAACAATAAATAACTGTTGTTTCTTCTGCTTGGTGGAAAAATGAGTGAATAGAACTTTTCTAATTATTTTTCTTTCATTTTTGGCACTTGGTACCACAATCTACCAAATAATCAAGCACTAGCTAGTTTGACTCAGTGAGCGTCAGTCTGTGAACTGAAGGTTCCATGGCAGTCAAGGGCACTTAAAGTAGCAGCATCCCCCCAGAATGCCTTTTGGGCTTGAAAGTGTCCAACTCCCAGGGCTGGCATCTTCTCCCTCTGCTCACATTCTTAGATTTAAGTTTCTCCACCCAGTTTGCTGCGCTAATCCCATCTTTCCCAGAGCAGACCCACCCTTTTCCTCCAGGGCTGGACAGAAGATGGCATCTCTCCATTTGCCCTCTAGGATGGCACTGTTTCCCCTCCAGCTTGTCTCCTTTTAGATCCTAATTTACCCAGAGCAGAGTCTTTCCATCTCTCTTCTTTCCATGAAATCAATAAAAATATTTTAAAAAATAAAATGGAATGATAAATGAAATTTAGTATTTTAAAGACTTCTGGGGATATTATATCTATATATGTCTATATATCTATATATATATATATATATATATATATATATATATATATATATACACATATATCCTTTTTAATTATTTGTTGTTATAGTATTACATAAGTCTTCTTTTTCCCTCATTGATTTTTCCTTTGCCAACCTCTCCCACTTGGCACATGACTCACCCCCTACTGTCTTTGTCCAATGGTTATGCTCAAATGTATAAATATAAGTCCTGTGGTTGGATCTCTGAGCCCCCTCACCCCCGCCTTCCTACATAGGTTGGACAGTCTGTTTGATGCTTCTGTGACTCTGGTTCTATTTTTGTTCATCAGGTTATTGTGTTCATTATATTCCACAAATTAGGGAAACCATATGATATTACTTTTTCTCTGATTGGCTTATTTCACTTACCATAATGCTCTCCAATTCAATCCATGCTGTTGCAAATGGTAAGAATTCCTTCTTTTTCACACAACGTAGTACTTCATTGTGTAGATGCATCACCGTTTTTTATTCCAACTCATCTGCTGAGGGGCACTTAGGCTTTTTCCAAATCTTACCTATTGTAAATTGTGCTGCTATGAACCTAGGGGTGCATATATCCCTTCTGATTGGTCTTTCTGTTTACTTGGAATGTATTCCTTGAAGTAGAAGTACTGGGTCAAATGGAAGTTTCATTTAAAAATTTTTTATGAAATGCCATACTGTTTCCCCATGCGTACATTTAAAATAAAAATGTTTTCCCTAAATGGTTTGGCTCAGTGGGACTCAGCTTCTGAATGCTGACTGTACAGTCCCATGTTCAATTCTACTCAAGGGCACATGCTCGGGGATTCAAACGCAATCCCTAGTTGTGGGCTTGCCGGAGGTAGCCAATCAATGATAATCTCACATCATTGATGCCTCTCTCTCCCTCTCCCTTCCCGTCTGAAATAAATAAAAATATTGTGAAAAGTGGATTTTATTATTTACACAGTTTTAGGTTCACAGCAAAACTGAGCAGAAGGTATAGAGTTCCCATACACCTCTGCCCCGCCACACTCACGGCCTCCCGACCCTCCCCATGCCCCACTGGGCCAGACATTTCTTACAACTGTTGGACCTGCACTGACACATCCTTGTAGCCAAAACTCCATAATTGCCGTCAGGGTTCATTCTCATGACTGTGGAGTCCATGTGTTCCGGCAAATGTATAATGACACCCCCCACCGTGCTTGTAATATAGAGTCATTGCATTGCCTTAAAAGCCCCCTTTCCCTTCCAGTAGTTTTATCAGAAGCTTGCACATTCTGGAAGCCTGTCACACACACTGGCCCCTCAAACCTGTCCACTCACGTGAGGCAATAGCCAAATGTGGTTAGCTTCCTGGTTCAGGGAACCATATATATGTTGCAGAAGACCAAAGAAATACCAAGCAGGCTTCCTAGAGAAAGGGAGGGACGCATTTATTATTGCAAGTGGAGGCTGGGAATAAGTTCCAAACCAGAGTGAAGAAACTAGCTGAGGCCTTCACTTTTTATAACCTTCTGGGGTCTTCTGTAGTGCATCCCCATTTTAGAGAGGATGCCTCAAGAAGTGGAATTATGGAGTCATTTCTTAAAGGCAAGTGGCATACGAGGTCTGGAGCAAAAGGGCTCCCAACCTCGCAGCCCTTAACAGTTCAACACATCAGGCTTATATTGGCAGAATAGCACAAAGGTGTTGATTACATCTTTGGGTCTGGAATGAGGAACCAGTTTCCCAAAAAGCATTTTGTACAGAAGCAAAAATTGAGCAAGTTAGTTCCCGAAAGCATCTAAGAATCACTGAATCTACAGAACCACATTATCTGGGACCAGCTGGGCAATTTGGAATAATGGTGCTGTCCAGATTCAGGGACCACTGAGCCAACAGGAATGCATTAGCTGTAGCTTGAGGCAATTTAGGATCTCTTCTGATTCCGGGACCACTGAGCCAACTGAAACTCAGTTATCTGTAGCTACTGAGACAATTTAGGATTATTGTCCTGTCCTGGTTCCCAGAGGAATGTGCTTTGATGACCAGTGAGTTCACAATCAATGGGATATTCAAACCATCATCCATGCAGTACTTGCACAGCATACATAAGTTCAGAAAATCAAAATAACTTTCTATTGTTTTGGCAAACAAATAAGTACAGGACCCAAACAGCAGTTTTTACCTGAGATGGTTGCTACCATACTTTACTTTGTCTTGCAGATAACGTTCTGCCACTTTATTTGGGCTTACAGGAATGCCCCCAGGTGTTGGGAATCCCCAGGCCAAATCCAATGATCTGTCCTGGGGCCAGTGATAAAGACTCTTGCCCCTTCCCCAGGGCAGTGCATTGTACACAGTTTTTATGGTCTGACTCAGCTTGCAAGACCAGTTTCCTCCTCATCTGTGCTCCTGTCAAGAGAAAAGCCAGCCTCAAACAAAGTGCGAGCATGGTCCCTTTTCGGATATTAGTTAGTTGAGCAGGAAACTCTTTACAAAGCTACATAAATGAAAATCTCCTAACTGGTTTTTTCCTAAGAAAAATGGCAGACCGGACCCAGAAAAAAAATTCAGGCTAGGTTCTAACTGGGATATTGCCATTTTCATAATAAAGAGTACTTTTACAATGGCTAATGAAGCATGTTACAAAGTTAACTTTAAGGCCTTCAAGAAAATCAGTAATTGTCTGTTATGAAAAAAAATTGCCAAAAAAAAAGATTTAAAAGTATTAAAATTGACTCTAGAACCTCAAAAAATTGTTGAAATATAAATAATGTATTACTTTTAAAGATCTAATTAGCCTAGTAAAGCAGGGTGTACCCTTTGTTATTGGAAAAAAGGACTGGTCACCTTTCCCCCAGCAGGCAGGTAGGCAGTTTTCTGCCAATAGTCATCTAATCTGATTTCTAGATTAAACAATTAATATGGAGAAAGGCAAAAATCCTATCAGGTTCTGGGCTTTAAACCAGGGATTCTGATTGGTCAGTGGTAATGGAGAAGGTGTATAAAAACTCGGGCACCAGAGGAGAGATTCAGAGTCCTTCAGCTCTGCAGTCAGTGCCCTGTTTCTCCACCAGGTCTCAGATCTGAACCCCAGCCAACCCGGTCACAGCAGGTAAGGTACCAGCTTATATCAGGACTCTGCAACAAGGTGGCAAGAGTGCTGACATGGTATGGAGAGCCTTCCATATATTTTTTTCTTCCTTTTTAAAAATGAATTTTTATTGATTTTAGAAATGAAGGGAGAAGGAGAGAGAGACAAAAACAGCAAGAATGATAGAGAATTATTAATCAAGTACCTCCTCAAGCCACCTACTAGGATTTGAGCTTACATCCCCAGCATGTGCCTCTGAGTACAATCAAACCCAGGGTCGTCCACTCTGCTGGCTGATTCTGTATCCACTGAGGCAAACCGGCTAGGGCCTTTTTTCTCTCTGTACAAATGAACAGGTTGAAGGTTTTGATTTTGCCTCTCAGTGTAGCTTTGCCTGAATCCCAAACATTTGGATTTGTGCTTTTGTTTATTTTTAAATGTCTAAGCAAGGTCATTCCCTGACAGCCCAAACCCTCCACCAATGAAAACATCTGAACTGTAGGGGGTTTTATTTTGGGGCATTTTAAATATTTAGTTTGTTTCCCTACATTGATCTGGAACTTCTGCCAAAATGGTGGGAGTCAGCTTTCAGGCCTGAATACCCCCTTCCCAGTCAGACTGGAATTAAAGATGTGAGTGCTTCTCAGTAGCTTGTCCTGGAGTCTGCAGGGGAGAACTATGGCTCTGTGGCCACAGAGCGCAGAATGGAACTCACTAAACGGAGGCTCTAACCATTGCCAGGCACTGGCCTTGGCCCTGAGTTGGTTCCTCTGAAGCCCCGAATGCATGAAAGACTGTGTCTGGGTCTGCCTTCAGCCACTTGCATGAGGAACCCCATGAGGCCCCGAACCTGACCTTGTTCTGGGTCCCCAGTCTGGGAAATGAAGAGAGTATTTGGAACGCATTTGAGTTTATTGGTCGAGGACTGTATGCCGGGAGTTTCTAATATGAACGAGGAGCTTCTGTGAAAGGGAATGGCCTCATGTAAGACCATCAATGACAAAGTAGAAGTGCCAGTCAAGGTTTAGGTCCTGACCGCCCTGTCCAGGTGCAGAACTCGGCAGGAATGAAGACAGTATTGCCGACTGAGAGGGGGAAACAGGGATGCTTGGCGCATAGACTGCTGCTACCTGAGTACTACCTGGGACCACACCTGACCTAGGATGCCCTTGGTGAAGAACTTGAAAGCTTGATCTTCGCAGGAGGTGTCCTGATCATTTCAACTTTTCAAGAGTCTGAGGAAGGCCAAAACTGTCTCTGGACAGATTCTAAATACACATTTAATGTCATAGGCCTGTGAATCAATATTGGCTTCTTGGAAGTCTGTGTACAATAAGATGAGCGGAAAATTGCATTCTTTAACAGAACATTTAAGGGTTTCTCTCTCCTCCCCCAGCAACTTCAAATTAGTATTTGATGCTACCGAAGGAAGGTTTTTGTAATAAAGGCTTATGTTGGGACTGAAAAAAAATAGAGCAATACTAGGGGATAGGCTTCCCCAAATAGGGACTTTCCTGGACAGAGTTCATAAGGAAAATCATTGGCACTGCGTTGATTCCTCTGAGGGATGGGAAGGCAGACAATGGGGTTAAAAATGTCTTGTTCTCTGGACATTTCTGTAGATTCCTTTCTGAGCACCTTGAAGATGAGCATGCAGACCCCACCCACACTCCTGGAGCTGGCAGGAAAGCGGCTCCTGAAGGACCAGGCCTCGGCCATCACAGCTCTGGAGTACCTGCCCTCTGAGCTCTTCCCACCGATGTTCATCCTGGCCTACCACAGTAGACACTACCAGGAGTCCCTGAAGGCTCTGGCCCAAGCCTGGCCCTACCCTGTCCTCCCTCTGGGGGGCCTGATGCTGAGGCCTCAGGTCAAGGTCTTAAAAGCCGTGTTGGATGGGCTTGATGTTCTGCTTGCCCAGGAGGTTCGCCCAAGGTAAGGCTGCTTCAGGTGCCTGGTAGGGTCTTGGGTATCTCAGAGACAAGGGTGGGCAGGGCATGTGGAGAGCCTAAGGGGGGACCCAAAATTTCTGAAGGTGCCCGTGGGGCTCAGGGAGACCTGGCACACTGCAGAGCTCACTGGGAAGTGGAGGACTGCCTACAGGGCAGGGGTACCTGCAAAAGGTGTCCTGCCTCTTCCCAGTGGTAAGTAAAGGTAGGAGAAGTGAGAACCAGGAGGGATGTAAGGAGGTGAGCAAAGAGAAGTAGAGGGAAGTGGAGGGAAAGGGAGATACTGAACTTGTGATTCATAGTTAAGGTCAGGGTGGAGATACAGTCTGCTTGTTGTCTGAACTCAGATGCTCAGTTTCATTCTGGTCTGCACTCATTCTGTTCATCTTTCAAAAAAAACCCACATTTTTTTCTTGATTTCTGAGAGGAAGGGAGAGATAGATAGAGACGCCTCAATGATGGGAGAGAATCATTGGTCTGCTGCTTCTGGTAACACAAACAAACATATACACCCCCACACACACCAACACACACACACACACACACACACATACACACACACACACACACACACACACACACACTCACTGGGCATTGAGCCTGCAGTCCAGGTGTGGGTCCTGACCAGGGATTTAGCTGTGACATCCTGATTCATAGGGACACGCTCAACAACTGGAAAACCCTGTCTATAAAGCACATCAGCCAATGCCCTGTTGACCTGAAAGAATCTCAAATAATGTTCTGCTTTCCCCACAGGAAATGGAAGCTGAGGGTGCTGGATTTAAGGAACCTGGGTGCCAACTTCTGGAGAATGTGCTGTGTAGCCAGCACCCAGAAGCGTGGGCCCACAGGACCAGTGAGAGTGCACAGCTTCAGCCCCACCATGGAGCACCCCTTAGCTCCCTTGGAGGTGTTCCTAGACCTTAACTTCAATGAAAGGGGCAGAGATGAGTTTTTCATGTACATCATCCAATGGGCCCAGCAGAGGGAAGGGCTGCTACACCTATGCTGCAAGACACTAAGGATTGCTAAGGTGCCCTTCCAGAGGCTGAGGAAGGTCCTGGATGCTGTGCAGCTGGACTGCATCCAGGAGGTGGAAGTGAACTGCACCTGGGACCTGTCTACCCTGGGGACCTTTGCTCTTTACCTGGGGCAGATGAGGAACCTGCAGAGACTCTCTCTCTCCCACATCCACATGTTGGCAGGGGAGGATGAGGAGGAAGAAAAGGAGCAGGAGGAAGAGGAGAGGGAGGAGCAGCAGAAACAAATTGAGCAGGAAGAGCAGCGATCCTTTTCCCAATTCCTCTCTCAGATCCTCAGGCTGCAGCACCTCCGGGAGCTGGACATGAATTGTGTCTCCTTCCTCCAAGGCCGTCTGGACCAGTTGCTCAGGTGAGCTGTGCAACAGTGCATACAACCTTAGAATGTCAAGGGAGTGGTCTTGTTATGTGCTTTCAGTGTGGTACCCTTTCAGCACCTAAAGGAAGCATGTATTGAAATCAGCCTGTCAGGAAGGGTAACAGAACTGGCTCAATGACGGACCTAGCAAGCCTGGCTGTGTGAATTCTTCCTTAGGGACAGATGTCTAAGTGCTGAGCCTTAGGAAGGGGGGAGAGAGGAAGGAAAGCCACATCAGATGAAGCAATTTCCGACATAAGCTCTGTGCCCACCAGCCATGTGAACACATGTGAGCCTGTTGCAGATTCCCCATCTGACAAGGGTCATCCTGGGCCCCAGGGAAAGTCATTAGTAGAAAACACAGGCATGATTCCTAAGCTAATGGAGCAGGTGTAAAAATGATTCAGAGTTAGAGGTGATTGCAGTGAAGGAGGGATTGGAGGGATGTAAGTCACCTCTGCAGCCTGGCCTTCCCAGGTGTTGCTACAGTGGTACAGCACCTTACGCAGGCATCTTACAAAGGGTCTTCTCTCTCTCTCTCTCTCTCTCTCTCTCTCTCTCTCTCTCTCTCTGTCTCTCTCTCTTTCTCTCTTTCTCTCTCGGATATTTTCCCCATTGAGTTTTAGAGAGTGGCAGGGTGGGGAAGAGAGAGAGAAACATTTATGTGAGAGTGACACATTGATTGGTTGCCTTCTCTTCATATAGAAATCAGGTGCATGTGCTTGCGTGACAATCACACGTGAAACCTGTCGATCCAAAGGGCAATGCACTATCCGCTGAGTGACACCTGTCAGTGCGATGTGTGTTCTTTATGTATTACATGAATGAGCCTCATGTGCCCTAGATATCTGATGCCCGGAACCAAGCAGTGGGCAGAAGGAAGCCTGAGTTGACAGCACTCTTTGTTTTGTCTCCCATTCATAAGGTGCAGGGATGCCCACCCTTGACCAAGACACTGTCAGGCTGTCTTTGCACGGTCTCAGGGTTTTCCTTAAGTCCAGGCACCCTCCAGAGTGCAGTGCTCTGCTTGGAAGCTGAGGAACAGAAGTTCTGAACTTACCAAACCAAAATATAACTTAGCCCCTTGGGTGTTGCCCCTCATCATATTGTCAGGACGGCCCTAGGCTTGGACAAATCCATCTTCTGCCTCTTAGAGGAACCCCTCTACCGATACCCGCAACTTCAGGAACTAACTGCTCTGTCTCTCTCCAGGTGCCTGCAGACGCCCTTGGACAAAATCTCCATCACAGATTGCCGGCAGCTGATGCATTCAGACCTGACCCACCTGTTCCAGTGCCGAAGCCTCAGGCAGCTGAAGTCTCTGCATCTGTATGGTGTCAGCTTCGCCGATTTTCAGCCAGAGCCCCTCAGAGCTCTGCTGGAGACAGTGGCACCCACCCTCCAGAACCTGGCCTTATATGACTGCTCTATGGTGGACTCCCAAGTCGAGGCCATCCTGCCTGTCCTGAGCCGCTGCCACCATTTAAAGGAGTTCACCGTCTCTGAGAACATCTTCTCCATGGCCACTGTGGAGAAGCTGGTGCACCACACAGCCGGGCTGCACAGTTTAGTGCTGGAGCTGTACCCCGTCCCCCCGGAGTGTTACAGCACCCAGGGGACTATCAACAAGGAGAGACTTGCCCTGATCCGGGCTGAGCTGACAGAGATACTGAGGGAGTTAGGACAGCCCAGGACCATCTATCTGGGAACCAAGTACTGTCGCCAACGTGGCAGCAGTAAATTTTATGATGTGGAGTTTTCATGACTTGTAGCCTTGTTATGCCCTGGTAATGACCCAGATTAGTGGGAACACTCACCAAAAGCTTTGTTCTGGGCACTTGGACACTGTAATATAGACCCGGGGTGCATTATGCAGTGGACACCCACATTTCAGATTCATGTTCGCTGTGAATGGGGAAAGGAAGGGACCGAGTGCGAGGCCTCAAAGACTGAGGCAAATGTTCAGGAGTTCATGGGACCTCGGGATGAGGTCCTCGAATCAGAAACAGGAATCTCATTTGCTTGGGGTGGGGGGAGGGGTTGCCGGGGGTGGGGGGGAATTTGTGCTGAAGGTACATTCATTGGAGATTATCCTGCCGTACATGTTTGTGAGGAATGATCAGAAATAAAGACGATTTTAAAGGCAACCGTTTAGTCCCTTTTCTTGTAATAACCTCTCTCCAGTTTACACCTCAACACCCTGCAGTTACTGATGAAAAAACGTGCTGAGGGCTCAGGATAAGAATGTGAAACTGCTGGGATGTGGTTCGGCTGCAGGGCTCAGCACCATTTTACCACTCCCTCCAGGTCTTCACTTCTCTCTGGGCATCTCTGACCTCCTTGTGGCCGCTCAGTGGGTGGATACAATGGGACATGCTAAGGGGCCCACCAACACCGGGAGTGAAGGGGACTTTGCTGCAGGCTCTGACCCTGGACATGAATGTTCCTCCTGGTCCTCCAGGTTGACTCACAAGTCTCAGAACCTGTGCCAGGAGGGCTTCAGGGACAAGGCAGGGCCCCAGGTCCAGAAGGGCTTGTCCACATTGCAGAGGACCCATGCTGCTGGGCCTCCCTGCCCATGCCTGTCAGCCTGGTGAAGAGCAAGCAACCTGCCTGTGGCCAGCAAACCATCCAAATTCCTTCGACCAAAACAATAGAGTTATTCAGAGGCATAACATTTTTTCTTAGGATTTCTACAACACAAAGCATGACCCGTGGAGGGGGGCAGGTCATATCCATGGGGGTTTGGTTTATTCCCATTATACTTCCCATCTCTCTATGGAGCACGACTAAGAAGCTTGTTTGGAAATCAGCCAGTCAGGATGGGGAGCAAACACACTGCACAAATGAGTGAGCTTTTTCCTGTTATCAGTCACCGTATAAGGCAACGTTCCCCAGAATAGCCAACAGGGACACATAGTCTCAGGTTGGAGATTTATAGGAATAGGCTCACATAATCAGTCCCAATAATGGCCCCTAGGAGAACCTACAAAGCCAATGGTATAACTCAGGAAAAGTCTGAAGGCCTGAGAAGCGGGAACCCCGTGGCATAACCACCAGTGTGAGGCCAAAGGCCTGAGAATAAAGGACAGCTGGTGTAAAGCAAGGTGTGTGATGTCCTTACAACCAGGAACCTATGTTCACCATCAGGTACAACCATGGAAGAGAAAATCATTCTTCCTTCCTCTTTCTGTTCCTCTTGGACTCCCAAGAGATTGGGGAAGCCCAGCTGTACTCTAAGATCTACTTACTCTTATACTGAATCAAAAGCTAATCCCATCCATTCACACCCAGAATGGTTTGATCAGCTACCTGGGAAACCCTTAGTGCTTTCAAGTTCAGCAGCAGTCTCCAACTTGTGGTCTTGGACTAATGGTGCTCCCTGGGTTTCAAAAGTTTGATAACCCTGCCGGGAACCAAATCGAGCATGTAATAAGAGGTTCAGCAAATTTGGTGACGTTTGGGCAGCTCAGCAAGGATGACCTACATATGTAGTTTACCTGTTGGAAATGGCTAAACAGCAATTCCCCCAAACGTGAATAAGAGAATTGTTAACTGCCAGACAGCTCAGGGCATTTTGTTGCCTCCTGCTGGCCAAACACCTGAACAACTGTAGGCCATTTTCTAAACCGATAATGCTTCTGTATTCTACTGTGTGATATCCTCCTCTTGGAAGTGTATATTTCCACATTGCCTTAGGAAAAATTTTGTTTAATAAATAGCACAGGGTCCTAAACACAGGGAGTCTTTAGTTCCTTCAGCTGAAGCTCCTCTGACCCCCAAAGCCTTTCAAAATTATCTTTCGTTTCTGGACTCTTTAATCATCTACACACAGCCCCTTTCTTCAGAATGTGAACCCTTTGTAAGACTGGGAAAAGACTCAGACATGATCCCAGATCCCATGCCAATGGTATAACTGAGGTCAAATCCTAAGGCCTGAGAAACAGGGATCCCCTGGCATAACCCCCAGTGTGAGGCCAAAGGACTGAGAATGAAGGACAGCTGGTATAAAGCCTGGGGTTTGATGCCCTGATGTGGGAACCCCTTTTATGACCCATGTAGTTTAGGGTTTGCTGCACCCTTTGTAAGGATGGAAAAACAACACTGACATGACTCCAGGTCAAATTGCCACATAACATTAACTCATCACATTGACCCTAATCAAAGGCACCAGAAGGGGCCAGTGCTGTTGGGTGGAGGGTCTCCAGAAAGAACCTCAGGTCTGAAAACCTGGGGATCCAAATTGAACAGAATCCTGCTGCTCCCAGGAATTCTGGAATCTGCTGCTAGGTGCTTGGGCCTGGGATGGCATATACTGCCTGCGTCCTTTCAGTCCCTAGCCTTCGTTTCCCTTTGGTGATCCAGAAACATAGATACTTGACTTCTTTCTGACAAATTGGTGCCCTTTTCTTAGATACCCTATAACCTGTTTCAGTTAGTAGTCTCAGAAGGGCTAGTGTTCCCTCCCAGCACTGAGTTCCTGTGGAGCTGGCCAATAGGAGGTCATCTACATGCAGGAGTAGAACACACCCCAAGTCTGGCCCTGGGAACATAGACAGATCAGATAATAGTGATCCACTAAAAAGAGTAGGGGAGGTCTTGAACCCTTGTAACAGTCTGGTCCAGGTGAACTGCTCCTTTGCCCTTGTAGTTGGGTTTTCCCATTCAAAAGCGAAGAGAGGGTGACTGGATGGCACTAATCAAAGATAGAAAAAGGCATCTTTCACATCTAGGCATGTAAACCTTTCCTCCTCTGATGGCATGAGCCCCAGAAGAGTGTAAGGGTTCAGCAGTGCTGAATGCAGGGTTGTAACAGCCTCATTCATAGCCAGTAGATCCTGCACAGGGTGGTAGTCATTAGTCCCAGGCTTTTTGACAGGCAAGAGGTGTGTTCCATGGAAACCAGCATCGTTTAACAAGTCTCCACCAAAGCACCCGGTCTAAGTGAACCCGGATTCCTATGTGTGCTAGGAATTGGCATTCCTTTGGAATTGGATATTGGTGGTTTTTAACAGGCTGTGCCCCAGGATTTATCTCTACTAGGACCGGGGCGTGGTCCTTAGCAAGGCCTAGAGGATCCCCCTTGTGCCCAGATCACCCGGAATTCCTTCTCTAATTAAGGTTCTAATGGTGAGGCCTTTATCTGGGGTGTATAAAGTCTCCATTCTTCCTTCCTTGGCACTGCTAAGGACAAGATCATTGGGGAGCTCTCCTCATGTAGGAGCAAAAGTGATTTCTGTCTCCATTTTGGCTAAAACTCTCTCTACCCATTAGAGACACTAGACAGACTAGCAAATACAGGAATTCTTGAATTACTTGATGACCGCCAATTTGGCTTGGGCTAGAGGGACAGAATGGTCTACAGGTCTGGTCCCCAGCAGCTTCCTTTACTGAGAGAGACTCCACTTTCTGCGTGACTACTGAGTGCTCAGCTCCGGTATTAACTATAAAGTCCACAGACGGGCCTCTAATTTTCATTTTTACCATGGGCTGGTGGAAGTCTAGCTGGAGTGAGCCCGGTTGCAATAGCCATTACTCGCCCAATGAGATCTGCTTCAGATGGCTCTCGCTGATAGCCACAGGGTAGAAAAGGGGGCCCAGTCTTTTTACTTTGCCATTTGGGACATTCATTCTTTCAGTGTCCTGTTTCCTTACAGAGGCATACTGATATAGTCTATGGCACACTCTTCCTTTTTCCGCGGTCTGTATCCTTGCTGATCTGTCTTGGAGCATGAGCCTCTAAAAGCCACTGCTATTATATCAGCCCTGTTCATATTCTTTGCTTCCTCCTTCCTTACTGCAGTGTATTTATTGATGAAAACCTTGTTAGTTATCTCTAGCAGTTCTGTAGCATTCTTTCCTGCAAACCCTTCCATTTTCTGTTATTTTCTTCTGATGTCAGGTTGAGCTTGGCCTACAAAAATGGCATTTATCATGGTTTGATTTTCTGAGGCCTCAGGTCTAAAGGGGGTGTTGATCCGGAATGCCTCACATAGTCTCTCATAGAAAGCTGCTGGACTTTCATCAGGCTTCTGGAAAACCTCAGAGATTTTAGCCATGTTGGTGGACTTCTTGGCTCCTGCCCTGACCCCCTAGAGGAAGGCCAGCCAGTACCTTTCTATTCCACTCCTTTCATCTTCTGAGTTCGGATTCCAGTCGGGTTACTCATCTGGGAAGCCTTGCTGGCCCATCTGACTGTGTCTAACTAATATTCCAGCCTGGGCCTGGGTTTGGAGCCACTTCCAAGCTTCTGTAACTACTCATGTGCTCTTCAGTGTTAAAGAATGTGAAAAGGAGCTGCTTGCAGTCCACCTAGATTGGCTTCTGGGTGTGGAAGTCCATTTCTAGGAGGTCTATCATGGCCTGAGGTTTTTCAGAATAAGCTGGGGTGTGATATTTCCAATTCAAGCTGTCACTGGTGGTAAAGAGCTGATGATAATAGACTGGGCCTTCCTCCTAGAGGTCCCATCTTCTTCAACTACTTTGGCACCCCAAATCTCCCTTTGAGCAGTCATCTGCAAACTCATTAGCCAACAGAGCCATATATCAACAGTACAACCATTGAAATTTCTTCTGAGAGCAGAAAACAGACTGATGTACATGGGCCAGGAAGTGTCAATCGTACTGTCTGTGTGTGCCCACACCTGGTATTCTGTGGAAGAGCCACACTCAAGGGGCTAAAGAGGCGAGTGTGGCTCCTAAATCGTGCTTTGCTGACCACGGCCTTTGAGGCACCTGACTTGCTTGTTCAGGCCTGGGCCCTTGATCAGCTGAACTCAAGTGCAGCCCAACTGGCTCTGGACAGCCTGGTTGAGGAGAAATGGAAGGGGTGATGTTTCTGGACCTTTCAGACCAGCCGGGGAAGCACTTGGTGCTTCCTGTGGCACATATGGAGATGGTAAAACTAGCGGGACTTCCTCAGGGGATGCTGGCAGAACAAGGGATTGGGTTTCCTTCTGAGAGACCTGTTTCTTTTCTCCTAGTACTAGACCCTTACAGAACTGGATCCAAGGCGGCAAGGTTTGAGCAATTCCTAACCAGCTGTCTATGTGCGGGAACTGATCTGGGTGTCTGGGTTCTATCGTGACTACATTCCAGACCGTCCTCCATCTAAAGAGCCTTCCTGAGGCCAGCTGACCCCAGGGGCTGGCCATTCCAGTTCACAGTTTCCTCAGTGTTTTGTACTCACACTCTCTCAGTAGACTAGCCCAGACTGGAGCTGAGCAGATAATGCCCAACTCCCCAGATGGACATGGGGGGCTCTCCCAGCCAGCATCTATGTCCCAGGACAGAATTCTCTACCTAAGTCTCAGTGAGAACCTACAGGAGTTTAGACTGAATCCAGCCCCTTCTTCTCAGTAGCAAATTGGCTAGTCCCACACACAAACAGAAGAGTGAACCCATAATTCCTTAATTGAACCTGAATTTCTCACCTCCAGAGGCCTGATTCCTGATTTACCTGAAGAAGACTTATGACTTCTGGGGAAGTGATCAAGCTCCCCCTTGCACTCACTTGGAGTGGGCCTGACTGTGGGGCCCCTACCTTACAAGCCCAAAGTGTCCATCCACTTTCTCCAGATGCCTGCTGGGTCCTGGAGTACCACCCTATTCAATTCTGTAAAAATCAGCAGTTTGTGAACCAGAGGCCTGTTTCACACTCCGGGACCCAAACCTTGTCCACTCACCTGAGGCGACAGCCAAATGCAGTTAGCTTCATGGGTCAGGGAACCATACATACGTAGCAGAAGACCAAAGAAATACCAAGCAGTCTTCCTAGAGAAAGGGAGGGACCCCGTTTATTAACACTAATGCACTCTGGGAATAATTTCCAAATCAGAGTGAAGAAACAAGCAGAGGGCTTCACTTTTTATAACCTGCTGGGTCTTTGTCTTGCAGATATGGTTCTGCCTCCTTTTTTGGGATTTCAGGAAGGTTCCCAGGAGTTGAGAGTCCCCAGGCCATATCCAAGGTTCTGTCCTGGGGCCAGTGCATTGTTCACAGTTTTCTTGGCCTGACTGGCCTTGAAAGATCAGTTTCCTCCCCATCTGTGCACATATGAAGAGAAAAGCTAGATTAATACAAATTGCGAGCATGGTCTGATTTCGGATATCACTTAGTTGAGCTGGAATCTATTTACAAAAGCCATATAAATGAAAAGCCCAGAAGTAGTTTTTTTCCTAAGAAAAATGGCAGATTTGACCCACACACACAAAAAAATTAGGGTAGGTTCTAACAGCTACATTTGTAACTTTTTAAATTATACTCAAGGTTTCATATAATATCATCTAAATGAAAAGGTAATATTTTTATAAACAATTAAATTCTAATAAAGCGACCGGAAACAGCTAATGAGATTTATTTTGCAAAATAATTTTGACTGCCTATTTGTTAGAGATTTTGGTTTGCTCTTCCCTTCTTAATTTTGAGAATAAACAAACCTTCTTTTCTGTCAAAGAACAGTTTAGACAGCCACCATATTGGACTGTCTGCCTTGGCAGCCACCATGTTGGCCATATATGGCTTGCCATCTTGAAATAGCAAAGTCCAACCCCTGATTAAGTCTTCTAAGAAAGTTACTGAGACCTCCCATGACCCCACTATATAGGCAAATAAGCCAAAGGGGATACTCTTTAAAAATATAATTCTAAATTTAATAAAAAAAAGAAATGTGAAAATATTGAAATTTCTTCCATGAGTATTTGCAGTGTAAACTGAAGATTGCTTAAGTATTAAATCTGACAGTAAAATAGTATTCAACATTACTCTAAAGTGGCTTGTAATATAGTTGAGTATTCTGCTCTACCAGCTAACATTAAGCAGCAGCCCAGTAGGTTGCTCATTCTCAAGAAACACAAAGGTCCTTAATGAAACACTGTGTAACCTGGAAATCATACTGGAAGACAATAAAGCAAAATTTCCTTCAAACATCTGAAGAACTGTAACTAGAAGTTCATATAATTGTCTCATAAACTGAAGGAAGCAATTTGGGTTTTTGCCTCCCTGACAAAGTCTATGTTAAGTTACTCAAAGACTACTTACAGAATTTTAATTTTTTTTCTAGTTTATTTTTTTATTTTTTTATTTTATTTACAATATAACTTATATTTAATAGTAGTACATATGTTTTCCTTTCCCCCCCCCCAATATCCTCTCCCCAACCTCCCTTACCCCCCAGCACATGTCCCCACCTGCCCCCCTCCCTGCCCCAGTGTCTTTCATTCATTGGTTATGCTCATATGCATGCATACAAGTCCTTCAGTTGATCTCCCCCAGCATCTGCCTCCCATCCACTCCAGCCTTCCCCCTGTAGCTTGACAGCCTGTTCGAGGCCACCTTGCCTCTATATCAATCACTTCCCCCTGTTTCTTTTCTTCAAAAATATCTTGCCTCTGCATACTGAAAACAAACGTATAAGAGCAAAAAAGGTTTGAGTGTCAGTTTCAATGTCCAACTGTTCTGAGTCCCAGTTTCAGTGTCAAATAGTTCTTCATGTCTACATGTCAGCAATGGTATCCAGATGGTGGACACATCGCGGCAATGCAAGATCCATCCTCTCTGGTATGGTCCTGGGCTGCCTGCAGCCACGCACAGCTGCCAACTGCTAGCATGGCAAGGTGTCGTCAGCGTCCGTCATCTCTGGACCGTCCTCATGGCTGGAACAGACCCGTCAGTTCCTCACTGTCACAGGAACCCACATGGTCTTGGAGTTGTTCTCTGAAAACACACAAACACATTCTTGACCAAAGGTTAAAAAGGGATCCTCTCTGCAAAATAGACTTGGGATTCTTTTTATTTTTGCTTAAATGATTTTCCTTTGGCTTATTTTGACACCATGTGTGTTTTTTCATGGGTGTCCTGCAGTTGGTTTTACAAATGGAATTTTCTTTTCTGGAGTAAGAATTTTCTACATGTATTTTACTTATAGGATATTTTTCCTTAAATGATATTAGCCCACTGTCCCACTCCCCCTTTTTTGGTTAATAAAGGCTTTTGGAAATTTTATCTTGCAGTCTTGGTAATTTTAACTTTTAATTTTTGCACACAAATATTACTGCTTTAGGTTCTTTGGATGTTAGGCAATTTTGCAGTGAGATGAACTACTAATAGATAATTTAGTTAATGTTTTAGGAAAAGCTATTTGTCCAGTACAGTTAGATTTTCTTGAGTATTCACTTATTTCACTTGTCCAATTTAAATTAATCTGAAAACTTCATTGCTATTTTACTGTCAATTTTAATACTCAAGCAGAAATCTTAGTTTACCCAATAAATACTTGTGGAAAGGAATATTTGCATTTTTAGTAGGTCCTCAGCATTCCTGGTAATAAACTAAATTTAGATATAGGGCAGCTATTGCTGGCTGAGTCTCTGTCTGCCACCTGGGTCCCGGTGTGAGTTGTGTGTGGGAGGTGTAGCAGCTGTGGGGGTAGGAGACCTTCCTCAGGAGGGGTGAGAATTCAAGCCCCTGCAAGGTTTGTGGATGAAGGTCTGTGCCCCACCTCTGTTGATCTTTTAGTTCTCTCCTGTTGGCCCCTCTGCGACTGTGCCTGTCTTAGGTTGTTCCTTCTCTGAGGAATCTTACCCATCTCTGCCTAACCAGCCATCCTCCGGGGCCAAACAGGGTGATGTGAGGTTCAGTCCTGTCTCCTTTGTAGTCTATGCCCCTGTGGCCTCCACGTCCAGCACCTGCCTTGGGGGTCCCCTCGCCTGCTGGCGAGGTCCCGGTACTGATCACATATCTCGGGTGACCCAGGTTTCTTCTCCAGAGAGGGCCTAGCTCACGCCATTGGTCGAGAGACAGATCCATTGTGCCAGCTGCCCAGAGGCTTCAGCCACAGCTTGAACTGAAAGTTCACGCATCAGCTTTGTGTATTTGGATAATAAGAAGAGGGTCCCTCTTGGCAAAAGGGCCAGAGGGGCCAATATAGAATGCTCGGATGCCTTCCCAGTGCCTTCATCCCTTCTGAAAGGTATTAATTCCTTTCCTATCCTTTTTTATAAGTTGCTGCCCAACATTCAAAGAATTAGTTTGTAAGTTTATTTGGGATAATTGTATAATATGCTGTTGTCAAATATCAAATATTATAATGACATTGTAGAATAATATCATGTAAGGGTATTGTGGTGTCAGGGGAGGTTAAGGAGAGCCTAGTCTAAGGACTGGTGTCCATAAGAGATGACATGCTCTAGGCCATGTTAATTCAATCTCAAACTAGCTGCCAATTTTTTTTATAACTTTGTATAAACTTTGTCAGGGATGTAAAAACACAAATCACTTACCTTAGTTCAAGCATTCAAATATATTGACTTTTCCCCTTACTCCCACCACCTGCCACTTACCCTGAGGTTTGACATTTTGATGGACTTTTCTCAGTCTCTGGATCCATTCTTGTTCATCAGTCTATGTCATTCATTATATTCCTCAAATGAGTGAGGTCATGTGATATTTGTCTTTCTCTGCCTGGCTAATTTCACTTAGCATAATGCTCGCTAATTCCATCCATGTTGTTACAAATGGTAGGAGCTCTTTCTTTTTTACCGCAGCATAGTATTCCATTGTGTAGATGTACCACAGTTTTTTAATCCACTCATCTGCTGATGGGCACTTAGGCTGTTCCCAAATCTTAGCTATGATAAATTGTGCTGCTATGAACATAGGGCTACATATATCTTTTCTAATTCGCCTTTCTAGTTTCTTGGGGTATATTCCTAGAAGTGGGATCACTGGGTCGAATGGGAGCTCCATTTTTAGTTTTTTGAGGAAACTCCATACTGTTCTCCACAGTGGCTGTACTAGTCTACAATCCCACCAACAGTGCAGGGGAGTTCCTTTTTCTCTGCATCCTTGCCAGCACTTGTCATTTGTTGATTTGTTGATGTAAGTCATTCTGACAGGTGTGAGATGGTACCGCATAGTCGTTTTGATTTGCAGCTCTCGGATAATTAGTGACTTTGAGCAAGTTTTCAAATGTCTCTGGACCTTCCTTTTGTCTTCTTTAGAAAAGGTTCTATTTAGGTATGATGCCCATTTTTTTATTGGATCATTTGTCTTCCTTTTATTGAGTTGTGTGAGTTGCCTGTAGATGCTTGAGATTAAACCTTTATCACTGATAACATTTGCAAATATGTTCTCCCATACAGTGGGTTTTCTTGTCGTTTTGTTGGTTTCTTTAGCTGTGCAAAAGCTTTTTATTTCGATGTAGTCCCATTTGTTTATTCTGTCTTTAGCTTCCATTGCTCTAGGAGCAGTATCATCGAAGAAGTTCTTTTGGCATATGTCTGAGATTTTATTTCCCATAGATTCCTCTAATGTTTTTATGGTTTCCCGTCTTACGTTTAAGTCCTGTATCCATTTTGAGTTTATTTTTGTGTATGGTGTAAGTTGGTGGTCTAGTTTCATTTTTTTTGCATGTATCTATCCAATTTTCCCAACACCATTTATTGAAGAGACTATCTTGACCCCATTTTATATTCATACCTCCTTTGTCAAATATTAATTGAGCATAGTGCTTTGGGTTGATACCTGGATTCTCTATTCTGTTCTATTGATCTATATGTCTGTTCTTTTGCCAGTACGAGGCTGTTTTGAGAGCAGTAGCTTTGTAATACAGCTTGAAATCTGGTATTGAAATCCCACCGACTTTGTGCTTCTTTCTCAGGATTGCCAGGATTGCTGTGGCTATCCGGGGCCTTTTTTTTATTCCAGATGAATTTTTGGAGAGTTCTTTCTAAGTCTGTGAAGTATTGGTATTTTAATGGGGAGTGCATTAAATTTATAGATTGCTTTGGGTAGTATAGACATTTTAATTATGTTGATTCTCCCAATCCATGAACATGGTATGTTCTTCCATCTGTTTACATCTTCCTCTATCTCTTTTTTTAGTGTCCTGTAGTTTTCCGCAAATAGGTTTTTTACCTCCTTAGTTAAGTTTATTCCTAGGTATCTTAATTTTTTTGGTGTGATGGTAAATGGGATTGCTTTTTTAGTTTCTCTTTCTGTAAGTTCACTATTGATGTATAGGAATGCCATAGATTTCTTGGCATTGATTTTGTAGCCTGCTACATTGCTGAACTCATTTATTAAGTCTATTAGCTATTTTATGGAGTCTTTTTGGTTTTTTATGTACAATATCATGTCATCTGCAAATAAGGATAGCTTTACTTCTTCTTTTCCAATTTGGATGCCTTTTATTTCTTCTTCTTGTCTAATTGCAATGGTTAATACTTCCAGTACTATGTTGAACAGGAGTGGTGAGAGTGGGCAACCCTGTCTTGTTCCTGTTCTTAGGGGAAATGGTAGTAGTTTTTGCCCATTGAGTATGATGTTTGCTGTGGGTTTATCATATATGGCTTTTATTATGTTGAGGTATGATCCTTCTATTTCTACCTTCTTGAGAGATTTTATCAAGAAAGGGTCTTAGATTTTGTCAAATGCTTGTTCTGCATCAATTGATATGACTATGTGATTTTTATCTCTCAATTTGTTTATGTGATGTATCACATTTATTGATTTGCGGATATTCTACCATCCTTGCATTCATGGGATAAATCCTACTTGGTCATGGTGTATGATCTTTCTGATGTACTGCTGGATCCGATTTGATAGAATTTTATTGAGGATTTTGGCATCTATATTCATGAGGGATATTGGCCTGTAATTCTCTTTCATTGTGTCATCTTTATCTGCTGTAGGTATTAGGGTGATGTTAGCTTCATAGAAGGAGTTTGGAAGTGTTCCATCCTCTTGAATTATCTGGAATAGTCTGAGGAGTATAGGTTTTAGTTCTTCCTTGAATGTTTGGTAAAACTCCCCTGTGAAGCCATCTGGCCCTGGGCGTTTGTTTGCTGGAAGCTTTATGATGATTGCTTCAATTCCTTCCACAGTTATTGGTCTATTGAGTTGTTTAGATTCTTCCTGATTGAGTTTTGGGAGGTTATATTTTTCTGGAAATATATCCATTTCCTCCAGGTTGTCCAGTTTGTTGGAGTAGAGTTGTTCATAGTATTTTTTAACAATCCTTTGTATTTCAATGGTGTCTGTTGTTATTTCACCTCTTCATTTCTGATTTTATTTATTAGGGTCCTCTCTCTTTGCTTCTTGGTGAGTCTGGCTAGAGGTTCATCAATCTTATTTAATCTTTCAAAGAACCAGCTTTTGGTTTTGTTGATCTTCTGTATTGTTTCTTTGGTCTCTATGTCATTTATTTCTGCTCTGATCTTTACTATTTCCTTCCTTCTGCTTACACTGGGCTTTTCTTATTCCTTTCTTTCTAACTCTTTGAGTTGTTGGGTTAGATAATTTATTGCCACTGTTCCTAGTTTTTTGCAGTAGGATTGTAGAGCTATGAACTTCCCTCTCAGAACTGCTTTCACCGTGTCCCATAGATTTTGGATTGTTGTGCTGTCATTGTCATTTGTTTCCATGATGTTTTCTATCTCTTCCTTGATCTCTCTAGTAACCCAGCCAGAGTTTAATAGCATGCTGTTTAGTCTCCATGTGTTTGATTTCTTTGGATTGTTTCTATTGTGGTTGATTTCCAGCTTTATGCCACTGTGATCTGAGAATATGCTTGATCTGATTTCTATCTTCTTGAATTTGGAGAGACTTTGCCTATGACCCAACACATGGTCTATCTTTGAGAATGTCCCATGGGCACTTGAAAAGAATGTATATTCTGTGGCTTTGGGGTGAAATGATCTGAAGATGTCAATTAATTCCTTCTGGTCTACTGATTCATTGAGGATTGATGTTTCTTTACTGATTTTTTGTTTAGAGGATTTGTCCAATGGTGATAGTGGGGTATTAAAGTCTCCTACTATGATTGTATTGCTGTCTATTTCTCCCTTGATATCCTCTAGGAGTTTTAGTATGTATTTGGACGCTCCTATATTGGGTGCATATATGTTTACCAGAGTTATTTCTTCTTGTTGGATTGCTCCATTTAGTATTATGTAGTGGCCTTCTTTATTTCTTGTTACATCCTTCACTTTGAGATCTAATTTGTCGGATATAAGTATTGCTACCCCAGCTTGTTTTCCATTTCCATTCGCCTGAAGAACCTTTTTCCATCCTTTCATCCTCATTCTGTGTGTGTCTTTTTTTTTTGGAGGTGGGTTTCTTGTAGACAGCAGATATATGGGTCGTGTTTTCTTATCCAGTCTATTACCCTATGTCTTTTGATTGGAGCATTTAAACCATTTACATTTAAAGTTATTATTGATAGATAGTTATTTGTAGCCATTTTTGTTCTCTGCCCCTATGTTCTTTCATGGCTTCTTATTGCTTTTCACAGCAGGCCCTTTAGCATTTCTTGCATTGCTGGTTTGGTGGTAATGTATTCCCTTAGACCTTTTGTCTGTGAAGCTCCTGATTTGACCTTCAATTTTGATTGATAGCCTTGCTGGGTACAGTATTCTAGGATTCAGACCCTTTCTTTGCATAACTTTGTATATTTCATTCCAATCCCTTCTGGCTTGATAAGTTTCTGTTGAGAAATAATTGCTAATCTGATGGGGGTTCCTTTGTAGACGACTTTCTGTCTCTCTCTGGCAGCTTTTAGGATTCTAACTTTGTCGTTGATGTTTGCCAATTTAATTATAACATGTCTTGGTGTAGGCCTTTTGGGGTTTAATTTGCTTGGAACTCTGTGAGCTTCTTGGATTTGTGTGGGTTTTTTCTTTCCTATATCAGGGAAGTTTTCTGTCATTATTTCTTCCAACGGGTTTTCTATTCCTTGCTCAGTTTCCTGTCCCTCTGGAAGCCCTATTAAGCGGATGTTGTTTTGTTTCATGTGTTTCAAATTTCCCTTAGGCTCTCCTCCTACTTTTTAACTAGAAGCTGCTCTACTTGGGTGTTTTTTCCTACCTTGTCTTTCTGCTCGCTGATGCAGTCCTCTGCTTCATCTAGTCTACTCCTGATACTTTCTATGGAGTTCTTTACCTCAGCAATGTCACTTTTCATTTCTTCTTGGGTCTTCCTCATTTCTTCATAATTCTTCTTCATTTCTTCATAGTTCTTCTTCATTTCTTCCTGGCTCTTCTTCATTTCCTCTTGATTCCTCTTCAATTCCTTGTGGTTCTTACTTATATTGGCTTCTGTTCTCTTCATTTACCCTATGACCATTTCTCTGAACTCTCCCTCTGACAGGTTGCTTGCTTCCATTCCGGTTACCTCTTTTTCTGGTGAGGCTTGTTTTTCTTTCATTGGTGGGCTATTTCTTTGTCTCCCCATGGTCTTTCTTCTCTGTGTGTCTTGTTATATAGTTCTCACTCTCCAGTGTTGATTTAAAGGCTCAGACTACAACACAACCAGGTGCAGCACACCAGGCACTGAAGAAGAATGTATTCACAGTATTGGTAACTCCAAATTAAAAGTGATTGCCAGAGGAAGGTAAATTAGGTGATAGGTAGGATAAAAGAGAGTAAGAGAAAACACACTCACACACATGAAAGAAAGAAAGAAGAAAGAAAGAAAGAAAGAAAGAAAGAGAAAGAAAGAATTAAAAAAGGGAATGCCAAAATAAAATTGGGAAAAGGGGAAGGAGTAAAAAGAAAGGAACAAGGAGTAAACTATAAATATGGGTTGGAAACTCCCAGAGAACTGCCACTAATCCCAGCAAAAGCCAGCATCGAGTACCTGGAAATTGATACAAACTACATACAACAACTAATATCAAGGGAGGTTGGGGAACACAGAAGCTTAAATCTATCAAAAAAAAACAATGTAAACATCACCAAAACACAAAACAATGCCAACCCCCGCCCACAAAACAAATTAAAAGAAAAGAATAACCAAACCAATCTGACAAATATGCATAAAATATAAACAACATCAGCAGGACCGAGAGAAAAACATTTTAGGATAGTGAAGTCGGAGAAGCATTAGATGTGTATGGACTTGGAGCAGGTGGTTGGAGATTGGATATAAAAGTGGGGTGAAATTTTAACAGGGGGTAAAAAGAGAGAATAAGGAAAATCTAAACCAGAAAAAGTGTAAGGGGAATAAGACACTACCTAAGGAAAGGTTAGCAAGAGAATGCTGGCATAAGGGGAAGTTGAAGTAGATTAAAGAGATACTAAAGGGTAGATGAAAAAAGACTATATAACACTAATCTCTGAGTAGAATAAAGATGGAATAAAACGGCACTTAAAAAATTTAAATAGTAGTAGAAATCAAATTGATTCCTTAATTTGTGTTACACAAGAGACAATTTGTGATTCAGCCCCTAGGTGGCAGTGTTTCTGAAGTGACCTCTGGGTCTATTGGTCCTCTCTAGCCTGACCTAAAATCCCGCTATGTCTATGGTATTTACTACTGATTTGTGGAAATAGGCTACCCCAGAGCTGCCTCTCTAATTGTGAGGACCTGTTCTGATCCCCAGCATCAGAAAAACAGCTCGCCCCTGTGGTCCCCCAGGTTATCCCTCACCAGGGGATCCCCCGTTCCTCGTTCAGTGCTGAGAAATTCGGATTTAGAGAGGACAAACGCAGGTGCGCCAACTCACGCCCTGCTTATATATTTGCGTGAAACCCTTTCTCCCCTTGGGTTTGGCAGCCTGCTCCCTCCCAAAACTGCCAGGCTGGCCTTCTCCTTCAGGTCCAAATGGGTTTGCCCTCTATGTATCCTCCCCCGCCACCCCCCCCCCCCACCAGCTCCGAGGACCCTCTTCCACATTTGCCAGATCCAACAGCCACGGACTTTTCCTCTTTTTTTCCCCCAGGGGAGAAACTCCCTGTGTTACCAGCTCCCTTAACCCCCGGAGAAACCTGACCTTTTCGTGGTGGAGCACAGGTTTCCTCAGAGTCCGCTTCTTCACCAACTAGGAACCGATGTTGGGGTGGGAGGTGGGGGTCTCAGAAGCCCAGTGGGTACCACAACTGTAAAATCTTCAGGCTCTTCCCCTTTAAGATGGCGCACCTGCCTCTGAAACAGTCTCCGGGAAAGAACCCAGCCGCACCGGAGCCGCTCCAGTTGAGGGAGGCTAATCTAAGCAGTCGCCCTCCTTCTCCCAAAGCCCTGCTGTCCCCCAACTCGCCAACAAACACTCCCCCCGCGACCCTCAGCTGCTCACCCCGTCGACCCCGGTATACAAATGATTATGCGTCCTTCTGTCCCACCACCATCTTTTCCCACCTATCCAGAATTTTAATTTTAATTAATGTCATTTATTGTCCTTAAACTAGGAGAAATAAAGTTTAAAAATACAAGCTTTTTTTTCAAAATTGGCTAATTGAAATAAATGTGTATTCAAGAAAACTTAATTGTAGTGGACAAAAAACTGTTCCTGAAGTACTAACTTAAAATTTTATTGGTAGTTCATCTCATAGTAAAAGTGCTTAACATGCAATGAATCCAAAACAGTCATGTTTCTATGCAAAAAATTAAAAGTGATCCAGACTGCATTGTAAAATTTACATAGGCATTCTAATATGTAAATAAAAAGGGGGGATAGTAGATTAATATCCAGTAAATTACATTAATAAATTTTTACTTTGAAAATTATTTTTTATTTGTAATGCTAATAGCAAGACACCCATGAAAAAATCACATTATGTCAAAATAAGACAAAGGAAAATTGTTTGGGCAAAAAAAGAAAAAGAATCTATAGGGTCACCTATTCATTCCACACACATCTAAGGAGACCACCAAGAGTCACTCATTCATTCCACACACCCTGGCCTCATTCATTCTACCCTCCCAAGTCAAAGCTATAGGAAAGATTCCTTTATTAACCTTTGGTAGAGATTGTGTTTGTGAATTCCTCCAACAACGGATCCCAGAGAGGAACTGACAGGACTGCTCCAGCCATAGAAATACCAGTGGCCCCCAAGAAAAGAGGAGAAACAGTCCATAAATGAAGATGGTGAAGATGCCACCACCATGCATGAGAGGAACCCAACACAGAGTTCTCAATGTCACTCCTGCTCTTAGAGGAGGAATCACACCCTGGAGAGTGACTGGCCTGAGCTCACACTGGGAATGAGTATCCAGCTGGGATTTGAACCCAGGCAGGGTGGTCCCTGGACATGTTGGCTCAGACTTATGCAAACTGCCTCTCCCTTCTAGGAAACGCCAGCAGAAGTCCAGCTCAGTTCCCATGGGCACGCCTGAGTCTAGTGTGTGTTTGGCTCATGGACTCACATGTGTGTACTTGGCAGGGATTTCATCCTGCAGACAAATTCCATGATCCCTAGTGGAGGCACCTTGGGGTTGTGCTGTCCCTTTCCAGGACACCCAATGACTCCAGGAATCAGCACTCACTCTTCCCTACACTGCCTGTTCAGGGCCACTGTCTTCCCTATGTGAGTCAGCGTCCTCCAGAGTCAGAGCCTGGCCCACACACTGGGGGCTCAGGGATGTTTGTGGTATGAGTGACCGACTGTAGAAGGAAGGGGGCCTAATGGATGCTGAGCCGGACAAGAGTTCTACATGGCACCAGAAGGCTGGCCTTAACTGGACTCCCTCAGACCACCAACAGCCACCCATTCATTCCACACACATCTAAGGAGACCACCAAGAGTCACTCATTCATTCTACACACGCTGGCCTCACAGAGCCTTTCATCAAGCATGCCATAGTGATGTTAGACAAAAATAGAACAGAGAGATATTGGGGGACAGACTTACTGAAGGGGGGATTCTAGGGGCTGGCTGTCATGATGGAGGTCATTGGGGGTATGGTGAAGTGAAGGGGTGCCATGACGGCAGGAGTGGGGCCATGGAGACACTGTGAAATGAGGGAAGGCACTTGCTGTCTGGGAAGAGATCTCTGTGGAAGAACCTCTTCCCTTTGATAAAGGTTGCCTGGTGGCAGCTGCCATGATGTTGACGGGGTTACTTGCTACTGGTCCACGTTTGTTTCTGCCCCTGGCTCTAAAAGACCAAAGAGCCCAAAACTGTGCCTTCAGTAGCTTTCAGGCTTAAAAGTGTATAACTCCAGCTTGGGCCCCTTTCCCACTAATCGCGTTCATACATTTAATCTTCCCACCGGATTCCAGTCATCTGCTCATGGGCACTTAGGCTATTTCCAAAACTTAACTATGGGGAATTGAGCTGCTAAAATCAACTTTTTTACATGTTTTTATTTATTTCATAGAGGGAAAGAGAGGGAGAGAGAGGCATCAATGATGTGAGATTATCATTGATTGGCTACCTCTTACAACCCCCCAACTAGGAATTGAGTACACACACCCGGGCATGTGCCCTTCACCAAGAATCAAACATAGGTCCCTAGAGTCAGCACTCCATCCACTGAGTCAAACCACTAACGGCAAAAATTTTTATTTTAAATATTGCCATGGGAAAAGATTAAGCATTTACTAAAAAAAAAATTAAAAATGCAACTTCCGCCGAGACCGGTTTGGCTCAGTGGATAGAGCGTCGGACTGCGGACTGAAGGGTCCCAGGTTCGATTCCGGCAAGGGCATGTGCCTTGGCTGCGGGCACATCCCCAGTAGGGGGCGTGCAAGAGGCGGCTGATCGATGTCTCTCTCTCATCGATGTTTCTGACTTTCTATCCCTCTCCCTTCCGCTCTGTAAAAAATCAATAAAATATATTTTTTAAAAAATGCAACTTTCGTTTTGTTCAGTTCTCCCACTTGTAGGAATACATTCAAAGAAAACAAAAACACCAGTCGGAAGGGATATATGGAGCCCTTGGTTCAAAGCAGCACAGTTCCAAAGCTAAGATTTAGAAACAGCCTTAGTGCACCTCAGTAGATGAGTGGATTAGAAAATGGTGATACAGCTACACGATGAAATACTAGGATGCTGTAAAAAAGAAGGAATTCTAACCATTTCCAAAAGCACAGATTAAACGGGAGAGCGTTATGCTAAGTGAAATAAGCCAATTGGAGAAAAAGAAGTATTCACTCATTTGTGGAATATAATGAATAAGGTAAACCTGTGAAGAAAAATAGAAAGAGAGCCACAGAGGCATCAAACAGAGTGTCCAACCTATGACGTAAGGCAGGAGCGATGGGGTAAGAGATCAACCAAAGGACTTATATGCATGAATATTAGCATAAACATAGGAGAAAGACAGTAGGTGGGTGAGGGCTTGTTGCCTGGGGGGTGAGGGTGGCAAAGGAGAAATCAGTGAGAAAAAAAAGAATTATGTAATACTTTAAACAATAAAGAATTAAAGTAATAAAAAATATATAATATCCATATGCAATCTTAAAAATACTAAAATTTATTTATGATCCTATTTTATTTTTTAAAATTTTTATTGATTTCAAGAAGGGGGACAGGGAGAAAGTGACGGAAATATCAACACTGAGGGAGAATCATTGATTGGCTGCCTTCAGACTAGCCCTAATTAAAGATCCAGCCCCAAACCCCAGGCCTGTGCCAAACCAGGAAAGGAACCTTGACCTCCTGGTTCATAGTTCCACACTCGACCCTTCAGCCACAGCAGGCATGCTCCTTACTCCCTCTAATAGGCAATATATATCAATGTCTTTTACATAACTAAAAACGGAAATATTTGTACTAAAACAGCATCTACATAAAAGCAGATTCAAAAACACCCCACAACATAGCTCTGCATGCAACACTAGCATGTCACCTAGTCTAACCAGGAGGTGGCACACCAATCTTGAGACCAGGACATTTTTCCTGATAATCACCAGGAATGAATCAACTTTTTGCACTATAAGTCCACCCCACAACCCCATTCTACCAATCCCCCCTTCTCCAGACATTTCCATTCCAACCGTACCTCCATGCTCAGCCCTAGAGCTGTTTGGATGAAGCAGGATGGGGGGAGGGAGGGTGCTTGGGCATTCAGAACCTGAATCCCACTGGGCTTCCTCTGCTGGACTCTTTTCCCTGTCCTCAGGGGGAGAGCTGCAGACTGAGGGGGAACAATGCTGAGGGCTTCTGATGGCAGGAAAAAGGAAGGAAAAACCCATTTACTGAGCTGTCACTCTATGCCAGGCCCCGTTCCAAGCAAGCATTATCTCCTGGGATCTTACAAGCATCCACTCAGCTGGGTGAGCACCACGATCCTCATTTCACAGGGGAACTGAGGTTCTTGTGTGAGGTCCCTCCACCCAACAGCACCAACCCCTCAGAATGGCGTCTTCATTTGGTTGCCTTTTTAAAATATAGATATATTTTATTGATTTTTTTTTTATAGAGCAGAAGGGAGAGGGACAGAAAGTGAGAAACATCCATGAGAAAGAAATATCAATTAGCCTCCTCGTGCATGCTCCCCACTGGGGATGTGCCCTCAGCCAAGGTACATGCCCTAGACTGGAATCGAACCTGGGAACTTTCAGTCTGCAGGCCTACGTTTTATCCACTGAGCCAAGCCGGCCCCATTTGGCTGCCTTTTGATCAGCATCACTGTGATTGGCTAATTTTATGTGTCAACTTCTCCTGAGGTCGTCAAACTTTTGGAACTCAGGGACCACCATTTGGCAACCGCTGAAGTTGAGGCACTAATGTTTGCCCAGGTAGCTGGTAAAACCATTCTGGGTGCTCATGCACAAGGTGAGCTTTTGATTCAGGAGAGGAGAAAGGAGATGTTATAGTGCAGGTGGGCTGTAAGATCTATTGGGGGCCCAAGTGGAATAAAGAGAAAGGAATAATTCTCTCTTCTTTGGTTTTCCCTGATGGTGAACATAGGTTTCAGGTTGTCAGGGCAACAAACTCCAGGGTGGGCACCAGCTGCTCTTTATTCTCAGGCCTATGGCCCCATACTGGCGTTACTCCATGGGCTCCCCTGGTCCTCAGGCCTTTGGACTGGACCTGAGTTATCCCATTGTCTTGGTTCGTTGTTCAGCTTGCAGAGGGTTGGCATTGGAACTGAAATTTTGATCCTATGCCTATATATCTCCTACCTGTGTCCATGTGTCCCTGTTGGCTATTCAGAGGAAGGCTGCCTAATACAGTGACCGAGCACAGGGAAGAAGCTCACTCATTTGTGCAGTGTGCCTGCTCCCCATGCTGACAGGGTGATTTTAAAACAAGCTCCCTACTCTTGTTCCATAGAGGAATGGCAGGTATAATGTGCATAAGCCAATCCTCCATATATATGACTTTCCCCACTCCCCAGGTTCTATTTTATGTGGTGGAGATATACTAGGAAAAAGTATTATGCCCCTGAATAATTTCAGTATTTTGCTGAAAGGAATTTGGATGATTTCCTGGCCATAATCAAGTTACTTCCTTCATACCAGGCTGACAGGCATGGGCTCAGAGGCCCAGGAGCGTGATTCCTCTGCAGTGTGGACCAACCTGTATGCAACTGGGGCCTTGCCTTTTCCTTGAACCCCTGCTTGTATAAGTTCTGGGACTTGTGAGTCAACCTGGAGGAATGTAAGAAACACTCGAATCCAGGGTCAGAGCCAGCAGCGAGGTCCCCTTCACTTCAGGGGTTGGTGGGCTACTTAGCATGTTCCACTGCATCTACACACCGAGCAGCCACAAGGAGGTGAGAGATGCCCAGAGAGAAGTAAAGACCTGGAAGGAGTGATCAAATGGTACTGAGCCCTGCAGCCGAACCGCATCCCAGCAGTTCCACGTTCTGATTCAGAGCACTCAGTGTCCCCCCGTTTTCTTATTAGTAACTGTAGGGTGTTGAGGTGTAAGCTGTGGAGACAGGTGAATACATGAGACAGGACCAGAGGGTTGCCTTTGAATTTGTCTTTATTTCTGATCATCCTTTACAAACATCCACCCCAGGATTAGTTCTCACACAAGAAGCTCAAGTCCAAATTCTGACCCCTCCCCAAGCAAATGAGATTTGTGTTTCTGATTGTAGGACACTTTGCCTTTGAGGTCCCATGAGCTCCTCATCCTTTTCCCCTGCAATCTTGTACCCTGGCTGTGTCCCTTCCTTTCCCCATTCACATGGAGCATGAATCTGAAAAGTTAGGGTGCCGAATAATGCACCATGGTCTGAGGTTTCAGCCTCGAAAGGCCCAAAAAGAAGACTTTGCTGGGTGCACCCACTGAGCAGGGCCATTCCTGGGGCACAGCAGGGCACCCAGTCATGAAAATGTCACATCACAAATCTTCCAGTGGCCGCAGTTCTTGTTGGCAAGCAGGATGGTCCTGGGGTGTCCTAACTCCCTCAGTATCCCCGTCAGGTAAGCCTGGATCAGGGCCAGTCTGTCCTGGTTGACGCTCCCCTGGGTCCTGTAAGATTCCACTGGGAAGGGGTACAGCTCCAGCTCTAAGCTGTGCAGCCCGGCTGTGTGTCGCAGCAGGTTCCCAAGGGTGGCCACGGAGCAGTTGTTCTCGGTGATGCTGAATTCCCTCAGCCGGTGACAGAGACTCAGGACAGGCAGGATAGCCTCAAATTGGGAGTTCACCATGGCACAGTTATCGAGGCCCAGGTTCTGGAGTGTGGGTGCCACTGCCTCCAGCAGAGCTCGGAGGGGCTCAGGACTAAAATCTTCGAGGCTCACACAATAGAGATGCAGGAACTTCAGCCGCGTGAGTTTCTGGCACTGGAATAGATGTGTCAGGTCTGAATGGGTCAGGCGCTGGCCCTGTGTTATGACCAGTTTATCCAAGGGGTTCTGCAGGCACCTGGGGAGAGACAGAGCAGTTATTTCCTGGGGATTCAGGGGTGGCAGGTAGAGGGACCTGCAGGTGTGAGAAGACAATTTTCTCCATGCCCAGGGCTGTCCTGACAATGTGATGAAGGAAAACACCCAGGAAGTCCAGTCTCCTTTGAGGGTGAGTCAAGTTCATGCTACACCAGAACTTCCTTTCATTACCTGCCAAGCAGAGCACCGCACACTGGAAGGTGCCTGGACTTAAGGAAAAACCAGGAAACCTGTTCAAAGAGCTGAACACAGTGTCTAGGTCAAGAGTGGTCATCTCTAGACCTTATGATTGGAGAAAACACTAAGAGTGCTGTCAGATCAGGCTTCCTTCTGTCCACTGCTTGGCTCCAGGCACGAGATAGCTGGGCCACACGAGGCCCATTCATCTAATGCATAGGGAACAAACATGGCCCTGACCAGTTTGTCTCAGTATCTAAAATGTTGGCCTTTGGACTGAAGTGTCTCAGGTTTGATTACCACCGAAGCACATGCACCTTATTTGCAGGCTCAACCCTGGTCTAGGTTGGTGTATGTGCTGTGGGCAAGCAATTATTTTACTAACATATAGGTTTTTCTCTCTCTCCCTCTCCGTCTTTTCCACTCTCAAAATATCAAGAGAAAAAACTGTCCTCACATGATGATTTAAGAAAGAGAGAGAGAAAGAGAGAGAGGGCACGAACCTGCAAAAAAACCTACAAAATCACCAGGGGATGCCAGTCTGCAGAGAGACTGATATTCCCACATCAGCCCAAACTACCAATTCCTCTTTGCAATGCTTTCCACTCCCACTCCCTTAGCTGAGGATTCATGCATATCCTTTCTACTAATGACCTGCCTGGTACCCAGGACCACCTCTGACAGATGGGAAATCTGACACAGGCTCACGTGTGCTCACATGACTGGTGGGCACAGACTTTATGTCTGGAAATGCTCTGTATGATGAGGCTATGCCTCCTCCCTCCCCACTCTCTGAGACCTCATCACTTAGACATGTGCCCCTAAGGAAGAATTCAGAAAGCCAGGCTGGCTGGATCCCTCATTAACCTAGTTCTGTTACCGCTCTTGACAGGCTGATTTCAAAACATGCTTCCTTTGGGTGCTCATGGGATATCACCCTCAAAGTACCTAACAAGACCACTCCCTTGACATTCTAAGGTCATGCCAACTGTTACACAGCTCACCTGAGCAACTGGTCCAGACGGCCTTGGAGGAAAGAGGGAGAATTCATGTTGAGCTCGCAGAGGTGCTGCAGCCTGAGCATCTGAGAGAGGAATTGGGAAAAGCATTCCTGCTCCTCCTGCTGATTCCTTTCCCAAGCCTGTTCTTCCTCCTGCTCCATGGCCTCTTGCTCGACCTCATCCTGTGCCTCCTCTCACTGCTCCATCAACATATCGATATGGGAGAGGGATAGTCTCTGCAGGTTCCTCATCTGCCCCAGGTAAAGAGCAAACATCCCCAGGGTGGGCAGGTCCCAGGTGCAGTTCACTTTCACCTCCTGGATGCAGTCCAGCTGCACGGCATCCAAGACCTTCCTCAGCCTCTGGAAAGGCACCTCAGCAATGCTCAGCGACTTGCAGCACAGGTGTAGCAGCCCTTCCCTCTGCTGGGCCCATTGGATGATGTACATGAACATCTCATCTCTGTCCCTTTCATTGAAGGTAAGGTCCAGGAAAACCTCCAAGGGAGTGAAGGGGTACTCCATGTTGGGGCTGAAGCTGTGCATAGTCATTGGTCCTGTTGGTGAGTGCTTCTGGGTGCTGGCTCCACAACACATTCTTCTGAACCCGACACTCATGAACCTTAAATCCAGCACCCGCAGTTTCCTCCTCCTGTGGGAAAAGCAAGCCATTAGCCGAGATTCTGCCCAGATAACCAGGCATTGGTTGACATGCTTTATGGACAGTGTGTCTCAGTGGTTTAGCATCTACCTATGAACCAGTAGGTCAAGGTTTGATTCCCAGTTAGGGTACAAGCCTGGCTTGCCCAGTTTTTATGTGTGTGTGTGTGTGTGTGTGTGTGTGAAGGGGGTGTGATGGAGGTTGTGCAGAAGACAGCCAGTCAACGTTGACTCTCATCATTGATGCTTCTAATTGTATTTCTCCCTTTCTCTCTGCAAACAATAAAATTATATATTCAAAAATATCAACAGAGCCCCTAACCAGTTTGCTGGCTTGAGCCACCGCCTGTGAACTGAAGGGTCCCAGATTTGATTCTGGTAAGGGCATGTACCTCAGTTCCAGACATATCCTCATTAGGGTATGTGCAGGAGGCAGCTGATTGATGTTTCTCTCTCACCGATGTTTTTACCTCTCTATACTTCTCCTCTACTCTCTTTAATAAGTCAATAAACATGTAAGTAAAAAGGTAAAAATAAAATATCAACAGAACGAGTGCAGATGAGAATGAGACTGAGCATCTGATTTGAGGTATCAATAAGACTCCACCACAACTCTGAGCTTCTACTTTGAATCCCAAGGTCAAAGCCTCCCTTTCCCCTCCCTTCCCTCTGCTTTGCTTTGCTCATCTCCTTCCACCCTTCTGCTCAGCACTTTGAGCACCTTTACCATTAGGAGGAGGCCGGGCACATTTTGTAGGTGGGTCACTCAGTAGGTAGTCCTCCAGTTCCCACAGTGAGCTGAGCAGTGTGCCAGGTTTTCCCTGAGCCTCAGTGGTACCATCAGAAAACTCATTTCTCCTCTTAGGCCTTCCACACACCCTGATGCACACTGTCTCTGGGATGCCCAGGACCCTACCATACACCTGGAGCAGCCTTACCTGGGGGGAACCTCCTGGGCAAGCAGAAAGTCAAGTCCATCCAACAAGGCTTTGAAGCTCTGGACCAGGGTCAGCTGTGGCAGGCCGGCTAGATGGAGGACAGTGTAGGGCCAGGCTTGTGCCATTGCCTTCACGGACTGGTATCTTCTACCATAGTAGGCCTGGTAGAACAGTGGTGGGAAGAGCTCGGCGGGCAGGTACTCCAGAGCTGCGATGGCGGTGGCCTGGTCCCTCAGCAGGCTCTCTGCTGCCAGCTGCAGGAGTGTGGGTGGGGTCCTGATGCTCATGGTCAAGGTGCTCCAAAGGAATCCTGTGGAAATGTCCAGGGATCAAGACATCCTTGTCAGGCCTAGTCTTTGAGTCCCATCCACTGACTCTCTATTTTTCACAGCAATCAACTGAGAGCCAAAGCCACTTCCTGGCAATGGTGAGCGCCTCAGTTTGGAGAGTCCATTCTGGGCCAGATGACCACAGAGCCATAGATCCCCCTGCAGGACCCTGGGCCAGCACATCAGAAGCACCCTCATCTTTCATTCCAGTCTGCCTGGGAAGTGGGTACTGAAGGCCCTGTAAGCTGACCCCCACGTTTTTTGGGGAAAAGTTTCAGACCACCCTGGGGACATAAACTCAATATAAAAATGTCCAGAAATAGGCACATCCAAAGGAGGGGTTTGCAGGAGGCAGCTGAATGATGTTTCTCTCTCCTCTATGTTTCAAACTCTCTATCCTGATCTCTTACTCTCTGTAAAAAATAAAGACATATTTTTAAATAAAAAATAATAAAATGTCTAGAAATAAAGTCACAGTTAAGAAGTTTTTATTAGAGGTTTGTGTTTGCATGTGTGTCTCAGGAAATCAGCTTGGTTACACATTTATCAGTAAACCAAAGCACTAATCCAAATGTTTGAAATTCAGGCAAAACTATACTTAAAGGCAAAATCAATGCCTTCCACCTGTTTGTCAGTTAAAAAAAAAAAGCAAAAGAAGTAAAAAGATGAAAGCTCTGTGCCACCTTGAGGCAGGCTGCCTTAGCTGAGCTCAGTAACTTACCTGCTGTGACCGGGTTGGCTGGAGCTGGGATTTCAGACCTGGTGGTGACACAGGCCACTGAAAGCAGAGCTGAAGGAGTCTGAATCTCCCCTCTGGTGCCTCAGTTTTTATACACCTTCTGGATTACTAATGTCCAATCAGATTTCCTGGTCTAAACCCCCCAACCTGATGGGATTTTTGCCTTTCTCCATATTATTTGGTTAAATCAGAAATCGGATTAGGAAAGGGTCAGTTAGGGTGGGGCAAGTTTAAGGCCTGGCAAATTGATTCCTTCCAAGAAACTGACTAAAGTTGACTGACGGAGGGTAGTTGTCAGCCTCAGTGTGAGACAGTGAAGGTGAAGTGGGTTCCTGACATTAGCTGGGAAAGAACAAAACCAGAGAGCATGGCTGCTGGGGTCTTTGAACACAACAAAGTAATCCAGATGCATCCACAGTTAAAACAGCCAAGAAGACAAAGGTGTTATTCCCGGGGAAAAAAGAAATGTGTCCATTCATCTAGTTGTCATTAGGTTTTGAGTCAGGTGACACAGCAGATCATAAGCTCTTCAGGGAGCAAGTAGTGGGCGACTGAGGATGTGGGTGCCCTTCAGACCCTAAATCTTCTCTGAGGGAAGTCATGAGAAGCAGGGGTCAGGCCGTCACTGGGACCCTGTGAATGACCCAGGGCCATGGAAAAGATGGGGGATTTTCCTTTAAAGGAGAAAGATGGGAAGACTGTTTTCTGGGTGAATTTGGGATCTAAAAGGAGACAAGCGGGAGGGGAGAGAGTGCCATCCTTATAGGTCAAAGAGGAGATGCCATCTTCTGTCCAGCCCTGGAGGAAAAGGGTGGGTCTGCTCTGGGAAAGATGGGATTAGCTCAGCAAACTGGGTGGAGGAGCTTAAATCTAAGAATGTGAGCAGAGGGAGAAGCAGCCAGCCCTGGGAGTCAGACATTTCCAAGCCCAAAAGGCATTCTGGGTGGATGCTGCTACTTTACTTGCCCTTGACAGGCATGGACCCTTCTGTCCACAGGCTGACGCTCACCGAGTTAAATGAGACAAAGCAGCTGGGGCTTGATTATTTGGTAGATTGTGGTAGCAAGTGACAGAAATGTAAGAAAAATAACTAGAAAAGTTTTATCCCTTCATTTTTATGCCAACCAGAAGAAATGACAGTTATTTGTTGTTTGTGTGTGTCAGTGGCAGATCAGGTGAGACAGGCAGTGGGTGGCAGGCTGTGGGGGATGAGAGGCAGGAGCTGACTTGTGTGTGAGGCTGGGGTTGCTCAGGCAGCTCAGCAGCCTCTTAATCAGGAGGGAAAGGCTGAGATCTGGGGAGAATATGGGTGTTTAGGCATCAGAAGGGTTTAAGACCGTGGGGACAGAGGTCCACCTTGGGGCAGGTGAGTAAAATAGAAAAGTGGGGTGAGGGCTCTGTAATAAATGGGTGCCCTGGCAACTGGGGCTCAGTTTGTGGAGTGTCATCCTGTGCACTGGGAGGTGGCTGGTTTGATTCTCAAGATGATTCAATGGGGACATGAAAGTCTTTTCAACAAATGGTTGAATAATAGGATATTTTTCAAGACTAGGATAGCCAAAGGGGAGTAAAATAAATGTCTGCTTGTACCACACATAAGAATGAACTTCATTTGGATCATACATGTACATGTAAAAGGTAGTGGGATAAAACTACTGGATGGCAAAGGGGGGTTTAAAGGCAAAGAAAGGACTCTTTGATACAAGCACAGTGGGTGCATGTCATTGTACTTTTTCCAGAACCCATGGACTCCACAGTCATGAGAATAAACCCTGATGGCAGTTATGGACTTTGGGCGAAAAGGATGTGTTCAGTGCAGGTGCAACAGTTGTAAGAAATGCCGGGCCCAGTGGGAGTCAGAAGGGCAGGGAGGACGTAAGTGTGGAGGGGCAGAGATTTATGGGAACTCTACATTCTTCTCAGTTTTGCTGGACTCCTAAAACTGCTCTGAAGATTTAGGGTCTGAAGGGGCACCCACATCCTCAGTCGCCCATTATTTACTCTCTGAGAAACTCACGATCTGCTATGTCACCTGACTGAAAACCTAATGACAACTAGATGCATGGACACATTTCTTTTTTTCCCTCGGAATTGCACCTTTGTCTTCTTGGCTGTTTTAACTGTGGATGCATCTGGATTACTTTGTTGTGGTCAAAGACCCCAGCTGCCATGCTCTCTTGTTTTGTTCTTTCCCAGCTAATGGCAGGAACCCGTGACACCTTCACTATCTCATACTGAGGCTGACAACTACCCTCCGTCAGTCAACCTTAGTCAATGTCTGTGGAAGGAAATAATTTGCCAGGCCTTAAACTTGCCCCACCCTAACTGACCCTTTCCTAATCCCATTTCTGATTTAACCAAATAATATGGAGAAAAGCAAAAATCCCATCAGGTTGGAGAGTCCATTCTGGGGCAGATGACCACAAAGTCAGGCACCAGCTGCCCTTTATTCTCAGGCCTATGGCCCCACAGTGGGGGTTACATCATGGGCTCCCCTGTTTCTCAGGCGTTTGGATTTGGCCTGAGGTATACCATTGGATTGGGGGGGTTTCCAGCTTACAGAGGGCTGTTTTGGGAATGAGGTGTGACCTGTTACTATAAATCTCCTACTTGTGTCCATGTCTCCCTGTTGGCTATTTCGAGGAAGGCTGCCTAATACAGGGACCTAGCACAGGGAAGAAGCTCACTCATTTGTGCAGTGTGTCTGCTCCCCATCCTGACAGGTTGATTTCAAAACACGCTCTCTCGTTTTGCTCCGTAGAGAGACAGGAGGTGTAATGGGCATAAGCCAATCACCTATGGATATTACCTGTCCCCACTCCTCTCCACTCTGGTTTATATTTTCTGAAGTGTAGAAATACTAGGAAAAAGTGTTATGCCCCTGAATAATTTCAGTAGTTTTCTCAATGAAATTTGGGTGATTTTCCTGGCCATAAGCAGGTTACTTCCTCTGCATGACGCACACAAGCATGGCTGGGAGGCCCAGCAGCTCAGTTCCTCGACAGTGTGACTGATGACCTTGCTTTGTCCCTGAACCCCAAATTGTACAAGTCCTGAGACTGTGGATCCAACTGGAGGACCATAAGAAACACTTGAGTCCAATATCAGACCTTGTAACAGGACCCCTTCACTTCAGGGGTTGGTGGGCCACTTAGCATGTCCCATTGTCCCCACCCACTGAGCAACTACAAGGAGATCAGAGATGCCCAGAGAGAGAAAAAGAACTGGAGGGAGTGATCAAATGGTGCTGAGCCCTGCAGCCGAACCACATCCCAGCAGTTCCAGGTTCTGATCCTGAGCCCTCAGCACCTTATTTCATCAGTAACTGCAGGGTGTTGAGGTATAAACTGGGGAGACAGGTGAATGCATGCAAGAGGACCAGAGATTGCCTTTGAAATTGTCTTTATTTCTGATCATTCTTTTACAACCATCCACAGCATTCACTACCATACAAGAAGCTCAAGCCCAAAACCTGACCACCCCCTAAGCAAATGAGATTCATATTTCTGATTGTAGGACACATTGACTTTGAGGTCCCATGAACTCTGCAAAACTTGCCCCTGCATTCCTGTACTGTGAGTTTTTTCTCCTTTTCCCCTTTCACACTGAGCGTGAACGTGAAAGGTTGGGGCCCCTGTGTAATGCACTAGATCTGAGGTTTCAGCTTCCAAAGGCACAGAAAGAAGTTTTTGCTGGGTGCACCTACCAAGCAGGGTCATTACAGGGGCACAGCATGTGCTCCTGGTCATGGAAATCCCAAGACGTAAAACTTCCTGTGGCCACTGTGCTTGGTAGCAAGCAGGATGGTCCTGGGCTGTCCTAACTCCCGCAGTATCCCTGTCAGCTTATCCTGGATCAGGGCCAATCTGTTCTGGTTGACAGTCCCCTGGGTACTGTAACACTCCATTGGGACGGGGTACAGCTCTAACTTTAAGCTGCTCAGTCCAGCTGTGTGGTGTAGCAGCTTCTCTAAGGTAGCCAGGGAGACGTGGTTCTGAGAGATGGTGAAGGAACTGAGTTGGTGACAGCGGCTCAGGACAGGCAGGATGACCTCGACTTGGAAGTCCACCATGGCGCAGTTATCGAGGCCCAGGTCCTGGAGGGTGGGTGCTACTGTATCCAGCAGAGTTCGGAGGGGCTCAGGACTAAAATCAGCGAGGCTCACACAATACAGACGAAGAGACTTTAGCTGCCTGAGATTCGGGCACTGGAACAGGTATGTCAGGTCTGAATGGGTCAGGCGCTGGCAATGTGTTATGGTGAGTTTTTCCAAGGGGGTCTGCAGGCACCTGGGGAGACACAGAGTGGCTAGTTCCTGGGAACTCTAGGTATAGCCTCTGGAGGGGGCCTCCATGTGGAAGAAGAATGATTTGTCCAAGTCCAGGGTTGTCCTGACAATCTGATTAAGGGAAACACCTAGGAAGTCCAGTCTCCTTTTTAGACTGGGTCAAGTACATGCCATTTACAGAGTATGGTTGAGTCATGTGCTGAGGGTAGCCAATCATCTCTCTCTCACACACACATCGTATCTCTCTCTCTGTCTCTCTCTCTCTCTGTCTGTCTCTCTCTCTCTTTTTCTCTCTCTATCCTTCCACTCCACTCTCTAAAAATCAATGAAATTAATATATCCTCCTTTGAAGATTTAAAAGAGAGAGAGAGAGTAAACCAGAGGAAGATTCTGCAACATCAACTGGGGAGGGCAGTGTGCAGAGGCGACTTCAATCCATACATCACAGAAAACCATTGGTCACTCTTCAGTTCTTTCCCCTCCCACTCCCTTACCTGCGGAATCATGGCTTTCCTTTCTACTAATGACCTTCCTGATAGCCAGGGCCACCTCTGACCAATGGAGAATCTGAGACAGGCTCACATGTGTTCACCTGGCTGGTAGGCACAGAGCATATATCTGGAAATATTCCATCGATGTGGCTTTTCCTCTTCCCTCCCCTCTTCCTAAGGTCCCATCATTTAGACATCAGGCTCTAAGGAACAATTCACACAACCAGGCTCGCTGGGTCCCTCATTGAGCCAGTTCTGTTACCTTTCCTTACAGGCTGATTTTAAGACATGCTTCCTTTGGTTTTCATGGGATATCACCCTCCAACCACCTAATTAGACCACTCCCTTGACATTCTAAGATTGTGTATACTTCTGCACAGCTCACCTGAACATCTGATCCAGACGGCCTTGGAGGAAGGAGGGCGAATCCATGTCGAGCTCACAGAGGTGCTGCAGCCTGAGCATCTGAGAGAGGAATTGTGAAAAGGATCCCTGCTCCTCCTGCTCCACCTGCACCTCTTGCTCTTCCTGCTCCTCCCTCTCGCACTCATCTTCCTCCTCCCACTCCTGCTCCTCTTCCTCCTGCTCTTCCCTCTCTGACTCTTCTTCCCCTATCTCCTGCTCCTCTTCCTCCTGCTCTTCCCTCTCTGACTCTTCTTCCCCTATCTCCTGCTCCTCTTCCTCCTGTCCTTCCTCTAGTTCTTCCTCCTCCTCCTCGCCCCCCTCCTCCTCATCCTCCTCCTCCTCGTCCTCTTCCTCCTCACTCAACACTTGGATGTGGGAGAGAGAGAGTCTCTGCAGGTTCCTCATCTGCCCCAGGTAAAGAGAAAACATCCCCAGGGTGGGCAGGTCCCAGGTGCAGTTTATTTCCACCTCTTGGATGCAGTCCAGCTGCACCACATCCAGGACCTTCCTCAGTCTCTGAAAGGGCACCTCAGCAATGCTCAGCGTCTTGCAGCACAGGTGTAGCAGCCCTTCTCTCTTCTGGGCCCATTGGATGATGTACCTGAAATACTTATCCCTGTCCCTTTCATTGAAGTTAAGGTCTAGGAACACCTCCAAGGGAGCTAAGTGATGCTCCATGTTGGGACTGGACTTGTGCACAGTCACTGGTCCTGTGCGTGAGGGCTTCTGGGTGCTGTCTGCACACCACATTCTCCAGAAGTCAGCACCTAGGTTCCTTAAATCCAGCACCCCCAGTTTCCACCTCCTGTGGGTAAAGCAGAACATTAGCTGAGATTCGTTCAGGTCAACAAGGCATTGGCTGACATTCTTTATGGACAGTGTGTCTCAGTGGTTGAGCATCTACCTCTGCTTCTCTTTGCTAATCTCCTTACATCCCTCCTGATCTGCACTTCCCCTACCTTTAACGACCACTGGGAGGAGGCAGGACACCTTTTGCAGTTGCCCCTGCTCAGTGGGCAGTCCTCCACTCCCCAGTGAGCTCTGCAGGGTGCCAGGTCTCCCTCAACCTCACGGGCACCTTCAGAAACCTCAGGTCCCCCTTATGCTCTCCACATGCCCTGACCACCTTTGTCTCCGAGATACCCAGGACCCTACCAGTTACTTGGATCAGTCTTACCTGGGGCGAACCTCCTGGCCAAGCAGAACATCAAGCCCATCCAACACGGCTTTTAGGACCTTGACCCGAGGCCTCAGCATCAGGCCCCCCAGAGGGAGGACTGGGTAGGGCCAGGCTTGGGTCATAGCCTTCAGGGACTCCTGGTGGCGTCTACTGTGGTAGGCCAGGATGAACATTGGTGGGAAGAGCTCAGAGGGCAGGTACTTCAGAGCTGCGATGGCCGAGGCCTGGTCCCTCAGCAGCTGCTTTCCTGCCAGCTCCAGGAGTGTGGGTGGGGTCTGCATGCTCATCTTCAAGGTGCTCAGAAAGGAATCCTGCACAAACATCCAGGGAACAAGACATTCTTGTCAAGCCAGGCATTGGTAACCCCCATTGTCTGCCTTCCCATCCCTCAGAAGAATCATCTCAGGGCCACTGATCTCCCTTATGACTCCTGTCCATTTAAGTCCCTATTTGGGAAAGCCTATCCCCTCGTATTACTCTGTTCTTTTTTTTTTTTTCAGTCCCAACATATGACTTTATTACATGAACCTTCCTTTGGTAGCACCGAATATGAATGTTCATGTTACAATTTGAAATTGCTGGGGTAGAAGAGAGAAACCCTTAGCTTTTCTGTACAAGAATGCCACTTTCTGCCTGTCACATGGTACACAGACCTCCAAGAAGTATATTGCAGTATTTATCCACAGGCCCATTGAGTTAAATGTGTATTTAGGAACTGTCCAGAGATAGTTTTGGCCTTCTTCAGACTCTTGAAAATTTGAAAAGATCAGGACAACTCCTGTGAAGATCAAGCTTTCAAGTTCTTCACCAAGGCCATCCTAGGTCAGCTGTGGTCCCAGGTAGTACTCAGGTAGCAGCAGTCTATGCTTCAAGCATCCATGTTTTCCCCACCCAGTCGGCAATACTCATTCCATTTCCGCTGGATTCTGCACCTGGACAGGGCGGTCAGGATCTCAACCTTGGCTGGCATCTCTACTTTCACTGATTTCCCAGTGACACTGATGGGCTTACATGAGGCCATTCCCATATAAGCTCCTTGCTTATATTAGAAACTCCCAGCATATAGTCTATGACCAATAAACTCAAATGCATTCCAAACAATTTATCCATTTCCCAAAGTGGGGACACAGACTAAGGTAAGCATCAAGGCCTCATAGGTTCCTCGTGCAAGTGGCTGAAGTCAGGCCCAGACACTGCCTTCCACGCATGCGAGGCCTCAGAGAATTCAACTCAGGGCCAAGGCAATGGTGAGGGCCTCAGTTTAGTGAGTCACATTCTGGGCTCTGTGGCCACAGAGCCATCGCTCTCCCCTGCAGGCTCCAGGACAAGCTACTGAGAAGCACTCACATCTTTCATTCCAGTCTGACAAGGAAGTGGGTATTCAGGGGCCTGAAAGCTGACTCCCACCTTTTTGGCAGAAGTTTCAGACCAATCTATGGACACAAACTAAATATTTAAAATGCCCTCAAATAGAGGAGAACTAAGATGGCGGCAAAGGCAAAATACCTATCTTGCCGTCATAATCAGCAATTTTAATACTACAACTTACCGAAAGAACAAACACCTTCCAGAATCACCAGAAAGCTCGCCGAGTGAAAATTCCACAAATAAAAGTGAAGATAAGACACTGTGACTCGGAGGAGCGGCGGTGAACAGCGTTGAAAAATTCGCACGGAGAGAGGTTTGGAGTGCGCGCCGCGGGGAGGGCAGACGGCTGAAAACTGGCCAGTTTTCTCGAACAGGGAGACAAAGGCGTCCCACTGGACTGATTCTCCAGCTCTGGGTGAAGTCCAGAGAACCCACTATCACACGGGGTGAAAACTGGACCGTGGGAGGGCATGCCGAAGCTTGGGTACTGCCGGGACTGCTGGCTTGTGGAGAAGGCAGCTTGCGCGAACAGCTCGGCTGCGTGGCTGCGCAGAGAGCGCACCACGACTTGCCTCTCATTCAGAAAACCGTCAGACTGCTTTGTTTTATGACCCTGGGTGAGACATTGCGCATGCAGACTCATTTTGGGAATGTCTGAATTCCCCGGCAACCGGCAGCCGGTGGAGCTCTGCAGCAGCTCTCTCTCAGAGGTGCTGGCGGCCATTGCCCCCCGCACAGAGTCCCCGGGGCCACATAGGGCGAAGCTAACGCTGTCTGCTTAGCCCAGAGACTCTGCTCACCCAACCTGAGCACAGCTGAGCTTCACAAACAATTGGCCTGGAGGTCAACCCTCCAAATGCTAACAACGATTAACTGAGCTTAACTTCAGCAAGACTGTGCAGCCCATATCCACCTCAGGTAACCAGGGAGGCTGAGCCACTATCCCTAGTAGGAAGTCTACCACACAAAGCTAATAGACCAACTCAGGGAAGCAGCCACCATGCAGCAACATGGAAAGAAATCAGATGTGAAAGAAATGGAGGGAAAAAAAACGACTGGACATGGAATTCAGAACCACTGTTATAGGGTTTTTTAAGAGGCTCCAACAAAAGATAGAGGCCTATAAGGAAATAAGCAAGACCACAAAGGAAATGAATGAGTCCTACAAGAAAATGAACAACACCCTCAAGGATATAAACGAGAGCTGCAAAGAAATAATCAAGACCAACGTGGAAATGATCAAGACCAGCATGGAAATGAATGAGTCCCACAAGGAAATGAAAGAAACCCTCAAGAATATAAAGCAGACTCTCAAGAATATGAAAAAGGACCAACCAGAAATTAAGCATACACTGACTGAAACAAAAAATATTATACAAAGACCTGAAAGTGCCCTGGAGCACCCCAAGAACCAAGTTAAAGATTTGAAATACAAAGAGGTAAAATCCACTCGGCTGAAAAAGCAAGAAACCAAAAGAATCCAAAAAATTGAAGATAGTGTAAGGGGACTCTGGGACAACCGCAAGCATACCAACATCCGAATTATAGGGGTGCCAGAAAAAGAGAGAGGCCAAGACAATGAAAACCTATTTGAAGAAATAGTGACTGAAAACTTCCCACACCTGGTGAAAGGAATTGACTTAGGAGTCCAAGAAGTGCACCGAACCCCAATATATAGGAACCCTAAGAGGACCACACCGAGGCACATCATAATTAAAATGCCAAGAGCAAAAGACAAAGAGAGAATATTAAAAGCAGCAAGAGAGAAACAGTTGGTTACCTATAAGGGAGCACCCATACGACTGTCAGCGGATTTCTCAACAGAAACGATGCAGGCCAGACGGGAGTGGCAAGAAATATTCAAAGCGATGAACAGCAAGAATGTACAACCAAGATTATTCTATCCAGCAAAGCTATCATTCAGAATTGAAGGTCAGATGAAGTGCTTCGCAGATAAGAAAAAGCTGAAGGAGTTCATCACCACCAAACCAACATTATATGAAATGCCGAAAGATATTCTTTAATAAGAGGAAGAAGAAAAAGGTAAAGATGAAAATTATGAACAACAAATACACATCTATCAACAAATGAACATAAAAATCAAGTGAATTGATAGGCTGTTGAACAGAATAGACTGATGAATATAACAGAGACATGGACATAGAGAGGGAATGGACTGACAATTCTTGGGGAGAAAAGGGTTGTGGGAAGCGCAGCAAGAGACTGGACAAAAATCTAGCAACAATGGGAGAGGGCAGTGGGGAGGGGGAGGTGTGGGTGGTGGGTGGGATAGGTACAGGGTGGAGGGGAGCTATAGGGGGATAAAAAGGGGAAACAATGTAATTAATAAACTGAACAATAAAGATAAAAAATAAATAAATAAATATATACAACAACAACAACAACAAAAATAAATAAATAAAATAAAAAGCCCCCAAATAAAACTTCCTATAGTTAATATGTTTTAATGGGGGGGGGGGGGCTGTCAGGGAATGAGCTTGCTTATACATTTAAAAATAAACATAGCACAAATCTGAATGTTTGGAATTCAGAAAAATCTACACTTAGAGATGAAATCAAAGCCTTCAACCTGTTAAACAAAAAAAAGGGGGGGCTAGGCTGTTTGCCTCAGTGGATACAAAATCAGCCAGCTGACTGAAGGGCCCTGGGTTTGATTGTACTCAGAGGCACATGCTGGGGATGTAAGCTCAATACCCAGTAGGTGGCTTGAGGAGTTACCTGATTAATTATTCTCTCTAATTCCTGCTGTTTCTATCTCCCACACCCTCTTCCTTCCTTTCTAAAATCAATAAAAATACATTTTAAAAAGAAAGGAAGGTAAGAAGAGAGAGAGAGAGAGAGAGAGAGAGAGAGAGAGAGAGAGAGAGAGAGAGAGAAAGAGATATGGAAAGCTCTCCATGTCTCCTCAGGGTTCCTTCCACCATGAGGCTGAGTCCTTAGTTGAGGTTGGTAACTTACCTAATGTAATTTGGCTGGGGCTCAGATTTAATACTTGGTGAAGAACCAGGACACTGACTGTAGAGATGAAAGCCTCTGAATCTCTCCTCTGGTACTTAATGCTTTTAGACACTTTCTCAAAGGTAAACAACTAATAAGAACTTGAAGTCTCCAACCCTTAATCCTAACGAGATTATTGCCTCTCTTCAGATTAATGGATTGAGAGAAAGTTAGGGAGAGGCAGGGTGGAGGACTGGCTCATTGATTCCTTCCACAGACACTGACTGAGGTTGACTGATGGCCCATAGTTGTCATCCTCGCTATGAGACAGTGATCTTAGACAGGAAAAAACACAACCTGAGAGGATGGTTGCTGGGGGTCTTTGGCTACAACAATGTAATCCAGATATATCCACAGTTAAAACAGCCGAGCAGAGAATGGTGGCGTCCCCAGGGCAAAAAGAAATGTGTCCATGCATCTCCTTGTCACTTAGGTTTTCTGTCAGGTGACATAGCAGATCATGAGCTCCTTCAGGGAGCAAGGAGTTAGCAATAGAGGATGTGGGAGGCACTTCAGAGCACAAGGCTTCTCTGAGGAAGGTGAGATCAGGAACACCATGAGAGGCAGAGGTCAAGGCTGGGCAGGGTGGCGCTGGATCATCCTAATGAAACCCTGTGAATGACCCAGGGCCATGGAAAAGATGGGGGGGAGGTATTGGAAAGGAGGGAGACAGAAAGACTTCTCTGGGTTAATTTAGGATCTAAAAGACAACAAGCTGAAGGGGAGACAGTACCATCCTAGAGGGCAAAGAAGATTCCATCTTCTGTCCTGCCCAGAAGGGAAAGGGTGGGATTGCTCTGGGAAAGACAGAATTAGGTCAGAAATCTGGGTGGGGAAGATGAAATGTAAGAATGTGATTAGTGGGAAAGGGGCCCAATCTGGGAGTTAGATATTTTCAGGCCCAAACTGCACTGACGGCACAGTTGTGGGCTCTTTGGTCTCTGGAGCCAGGGACAGAAACAAACGTGGGCCAGTAACACATAAACCTGTCAACATCATGGCAGCTGCCACCAGGTAACCTTTATCAAAAGGAAGAGGGTCTTCCACAGATATCTCTTCCCAAACAGCAATTGCCTTCCCTCACTACATGGCGTCTCCATGTCCCCACTCCTGCCCTCATGGCACCCCTTCACTTCACCACACCCTTATGACCTCCCTCATGACAACAGCCCTTAAAATCTCCCCTTCAGTAAGCCTGTCCTCCAATATCTCTCTGTTCTATTTTTGTCTAACATCACAATGGTTTGGTGGATGAAATGCTCTGTGAGACCAAAGTGTAATCATGACTCCTTAGACGTGTGTGGAATGAATGTGTGGCTGTTGGTGGTCCGAGGGAGGCCAGTTATGGCCAGCCAATTGCTGCCAGGTGCATCTCTTGTCCTGCTCAGCATCCATTAGGCCCCCATCCTTCTACAGTCAGTCACTCATACCACAAACATCCCTGAGCCCCCAGTGTGTGGGCCAGGCTCTGACTCAGGAGGACGCTGAGTCACATAGGGAAGACAGTGGCCCTGAACAGGCAGTGTAGGGAAGAGTGAGTGCTGATTCCTGGAGTCATTGGGTGTCCTGGAAAGGGGCAGCACAACCCCAAGGTGCCTCCACTAGGGATCATGGAATTTGTCTGCAGGATGAAATCCCTGCCAAGTACACACATGTGGGTCCATGAGCCAAACACACACTAGACCCAGGCGTGCCCATGGAACTGAGCTGGGCTTCTGCTGGCGTTTCCTGGAAGGGAAAGGCAGTTTGCATAAGTCTGAGCCAACATGTCCAGGGACCACCCTGCCTGGGTTCAAATCCCAGCTGGAGACTCATTCCCAGTGTGAGCTCAGGCCAGTCACTCTCCAGGGAGTGATTCCTCCTCTAAGAGCAGTAGTGACATTGAGAACTCTGTGTTGGGTTCCTCTCATGCATAGTGGTGGCATCTTCACCATCTTCATTTATGGACTGTTTCTCCTCTTTTCTTGGGGGCCACTGGTATTTCTATGGCTGGAGCAGTCCTGTCAGTTCCTCTCTGGGATCCGTTGTTGGAGGAATTCACAAACACAATCTCTACCAAAGGTTAATAAAGGAATCTTTTCTATAGATTTGACTTAGGATCCTTTTTCTTTTTTTTTTTTTTTTTTTTTTTTGCCCAAACAATTTTCTTTTGTCTTATTTTGACAACATGTGATTTTTTCATGGGTGTCTTGCTATTAGCATTACAAATAAAAAATAATTTTCAGAGTAAAAATTTATTAATGTAATTTACTACAGGATATTACTCTACTATCCCCTGCTTTTTATTTAAATATTAAAAGGCATATGAATATTTTACAATGCAATCTTGATAACTTCTGATTTTTTGCATAGAAATATGACTGTTTTGGATTCATTGCATGGTATGCACTTTAACTATGAGATGAACCATCAATAAAATTTTTATTTATACTTCAGAAACAGTTTTTGGTCTGGCACAATTAATTTTTCTTGAATATTCATTTATTTCAATTAGCCAATTTCAAATAACTTGAAAAAAAATATTATATTTTAAACTTTACTTCTATTTAAGGACAATAAATAACATTAATTAAAATTCTGTAATTAGTCTTTGAGTAACTTAACATAGATTTCTCAAGGAGGCAGAAACCCATATTACTTCAGTTTATGACACAATTATATGAACCTCTAATTACAGTTCTTTAGATTTTTGAGGAAAACTTTGCTTTATTGACTTCCAGAATGATTTCCAGGTTACAAAGGTATTCATTTAAGAACTTTAGTGTTTCTTCACAGTGAAAAACCTGCTGGACTGCTGTTTATAATATTAGCTTGTAGAGACCAATACCTACCTATATTACAAGCCACTTTACATTAAGGTTGACTACTATTTTACTGTCAGATTTAATACTTTAGCAATCTTCAGTTTACATTGTAAATACTCATGGAAGAAATTTCAAAATTTTCAGATTCCTTTTCTCTATTTAATTTAGAGTTATATTTTTTAAAGAGTATCTTTTGGCTTATTTGCATATACAGAGGGATCAAGGGAGGTCTCAGTAACTTTCTTAGAAGACTTAATCAGGGGTTAGATTTTGTTATTTCAAGATGGCAAGCCATATGGCCAACATGGTGGCTGCCAAGTTAGATAGTCCAATATGGTGGCTGTCTAAACAATTCTGTGATAGAAAAGATGGTTTGTTTATTCTCAAAATAAACAAGGGAAGAGCAAACCAAAATCTCTATCAAACAGACAGTGAAAATTATTTTGCAAACAAACAGAAATCTCATTAGCTATTTCTGTTGGCTTTATTAGAATTTAATTTAATAAAAATAATGTTTATAAAAATATTGCCTTTTCATTTAGCTGAAATTATATGAAAACTTGATTATAATTTAAGAAGTTACCAATGTGGCTGTTAGAACCTAGCCTGATTTTTTTCCTGGGTCCAATCTGCCATTTTTGTTAGGAAAAAAAGTTCTGGATTTTTCACGGACGTAGTTTTTGTAAAGAGATTTCAGCTCAACTAACTAGTATATGAAATCAGACCATTCTCACACTCTGCATTAAGCTAGCTTTTCTCTTTACACGTGAACATATAAGGAGGAAACTGATCTTTCCAGGTGAATCAGGCCTTAAAAACTGTCAACAATGCACTGCCCTGGGGAAGGGGCAAACTTATTTATCACTGGCCCGAGGACAGATCATTGGATGTGGGCTGGGGACTCCCAACAGCTGGGGGCCTTCCTGTAAGCCCAGAAAATGGGGCAGACCATATCTGCCAGACAAAGATCCCAGAAGGTTATAAAAAGTGAAGGCTTCGCATTGTTTCTTCATTCTGATTCAGAAATTATTCCCAGAGTCCACTACTGGTAATAAACTGGGTCCCTCTCTTTCTCTAGGAAGCATGGTTGGTATTTCTTTGGTCTTTTGCAACATGTGTATGGTTCCCAGAACTGGGAAGCTAACCGAATTTGGCTGTTGCCTCAGTTGAGTGGACAGGTTTTGAGGTCCAGTGTGTGGAACAGGCCTCTGGAATTAGAAAGTTGCTGACTTTAGCAGAATTGAATGGGGGTGGGACGGTACTCCAGGACCTGGCTGGCATCTCGAGAAAGTATTCAGACAACTCTGAACCTATAAGTTAGGGGCCCCAGTCAGTCAGGCCCACTCCAAGTGAGAGGAAGGGGGAGCTTGATCACCTCCCTGAAAGTCATAAGTCTTCCTCAGGTAAATGAGGAATCAGGACTGGAGGTGAGAAAATTCAGATTCAATTAAGAAATTATGGGTTCACTCTTCTGTTTGTTTGTGTGTGGGACTAGACAATTTGCTATGGAGAAGAGGGGCAGCATACAGTCTTAACTCCTCTAGTAGGTTCTCACTGAGGAGTAGGTCGGGAATTCTGTCCTGGAGCATGGCTGCTGGGAGTGCCCCCATGTCCATCTGGGGAGTTAGGCATTATCTTGCTCAGCTTCAGTCTGGGCTAGTCTACTGAGAGTGTGAGTACAAATGTCTGTCTTGCCATAATTATCTGCTGATGAACTGGTCTGTGTAAAAGCGAAAGCTGCTTTGATTTCCTGTTAGCTCATCTGGTTAAAACATTTCATTCACTGAAGGCTGAACTCGGGATGGTCTGCAAAAGTCTCAAGCAGCGCTGTTGAGATAGTTTTCTCAGAGACGTTTGCTCTCAATCACAGAGGGTTAGTTGATAAAAATTTCTGTCTGTTTGTATACTAGGGGCTTTGGTTTACTCTGGGATTTTGTTGTGTTAGGTTAAAATTTTGGAATTCTGGGGTAGATTTAAAGATATTTGCAGTTTTTCTTGTCTCTTTTGGCTGGCTGGGACTTTCAGTGGTGAGGATCAGAGCTCCACAGAGCAGAGAGATTTCACGAGCCCTACCCCTGTCTGTGCTGATTAAGGATCTTTTCTGTAAGGAGACCCTCCTGACTTTTGGTAAATTTTCCTGCACCCTTGTCTGTCTCTTGACACTGATTTCCCAGTGACATTGATGGGCGTACATGAGGCCATTCTCATATAAGCTTAGTCCTCCCACTAGAGTTGGGGGCTTCCACCTGGCCCCCATTTCCCAAATAAATACTATTCTAGTCTCTTTCACTTGTGTGCAGCCTTCTCCAGAATCCAAACCCTAAACCCAAACCCCAAAATACAAGGGACATGAAAGGGGTTCGTTCCCACTACAGGGCATCAAACTCCAGTGTTTATACCAGCTGTCCTTCATTCTCAGGCCTTTGGCCTCACACTGGGGGTTATGCCATGGGATCCCTGTTTCTCAGGCCTTCAGATTTGGCCTCAGTTATACCATTGGCTTTGTAGAGGGCAATTATTGGGACTGAAGGTGTGAGCCTATCTCTCTAAATCTCCAACCTGCATCCCTGTGTCCCCTGTTGGCTATTCTCGGGAATACTGTCTAATACAGTGACTGAGCATAGGAAAGAAGCTCTGTCATTTGTGCGGTGTGTCTGCTCCCCATTCTGACAGACTGGTTTCAGAACAAGCTCTCTAGTCTTGCTCCATAGAGAAATGGAAGGTGTAATGGGCACAAGCCAAACCCAAATGGAATCGACCTGCCTGGGTCAGATTTTCTGTGGTATAGAAATCCTGAGAAAAAGTGTTATGCCCCTGAATAATTTCAGTATTTTTCTCAAAGGAATTTGGATGATTTTCCTGGCTACAATCAGATTACTTCCTGTGCACCAGGCTGACCGGCATGGGCTGGGAGGCCCAGCAGCAGGGTTCCTCTGCAGTGTAGATGAGTCCTTTGGAACTGGGGGCCCTGCCTTTTCCCTGAACTCCTCCTGGCACAGGTTCTGAGACTTGTGGGTCAACCTGGAGGACCATGAGGAACACTCCTGTCCAGGGTCAGAGCCAGCAGCAAAGTCCCCTTCACTTCAGGTGTTGGTGGGTTACTTAGCACGGCCCATTGCATCCACCCACTAAGAGGCCACAAGGAGGTCAGAGATGCCCAGAGAGCAGAAAAGACCTGGAAGGAGTGACAAAATGGTGCTGAGCCCTGCAGCAGAACCCCATCCCAGAAGTTCCAGGTTCTGATCCGGAGCACTCAGCACTTTTTTTCATCAGTAGTTGCACGGTGTTGAGATGCAAACATGGAAGACAGGTGAATACATGAAAGAGGACCAGAGGGTTTCCTTTGAAATTGTCTTTATTTCTCATCATTCCTTTACAGCCATTCATGCCCCTATTAACTCCAAAATGCCCCTACAGCACAAATCCCTTCCACCAAGAAAATCAGATTCCTGTTACTGATACTAGGACCTTATCCTCTGAGGTCCCATGAATTCCTCAACATTTGCCCCCGTCATTGTGGACCCGCGCTGGGTACCTTACTTCCTCCATTTGCAGTGAACATGAATCTGAAATGTGCATGTCCCCTGCATAATGCACCAGGTTCTATATTACAGCTTCCAAGTGGGCAGAACAAAGCGTTTGCTGACTGTTCCCACTGAGCAGGGTCATTAACGGGGCACAGCACTGCTATATGTCATGAAAACTCCACGTAATAAAATTTACTTCTGCTACATCGGTGACAGTACTTGGTGCCAAGACAGATGGTCCTGGGCTGTCCTAAGTCTCTCAGTATCTCCGTCAGCTCAGCCCGGATCAGGGCAAGTCTCTCCTTGTTGACTGTCCCCTGGGTCCTGTAACACTCCAAGGGGACTGGGTACAGCTCCAGCTCTAAACTGCGTAGCCCGGCTGTGTGGTGCAGCAGCTTTTTCACAGTGGCCAGGGACAAGTTGTTGTCAGAGATGGTTAACTCCATCAGCTGGTGACAGCGGCTCAGGGCAGGCAGGATGACCTCGACTTGGGAGTCCACCATGTCACAGTTATCCAGGCCCAGGTCCTGAAGTGTGGGTGCCACAGCCTCTAGCAGAGCTCTGAGGGGCTCAGGACTAAAATCAGCGAGACTGAGACCAAACAGATGCAGCGATTTTAGCTGCCTGAGGCTCGGGCACTGGAACAGGTGTGTCAGGTCGGAATGCATCAGCTGCCGGCAATTTGTTATGGAGAGTTTGTCCAAGGGGGTCTGCAGGCACCTGGGGAGAGACAGAACATTTAGATCCTGAGGTTCGGGGTATCTGTTAGAGGGGTTCCTCCAGTTGGCAGACGATGGATTTGTCCAAACCCAGGGCTGTCCTGATAATCTGATGAGGTGAAACACCCAAGAAGCCCAGTCTCCTTTTAGGAGGGGTCAAATTCACAACATCTCCAGAACTTCCATTCCTCAGCTGCCAACCAGAGCACTGCACTCCGGAGGGTTCCTGGACATATGGAAAACCCTGGGAACATACTCAGAGTCTGACAATGTCTAGGTCAAGGGTGGGCATCCCTGCACCATATGATTGGGAAACAGAACTAAAAATGCTGTCAAGTCAGGCTTCCTTCTTTCCACTGCTTGGCTCTAGGCACCACACATCTGGGCTACCAGGCTCACTCATGTAGTATGTAAAGAACAACCACGGCATGGACTGGTTTGACTCGGTGGATAGAGGCCTGGCCTGTGGATTGAAATGTCTCAGGTTTGATTATCACTCGAGCACATGCACCTCACTGCTAGGCTCAAACCTTGGCCCTAGTTGGGGCATGAAGAAAGGGCAACGAATCAATGTGTCACACTCACATAGATGTTTCTCTCTCTCTCTTCCCCTCCCTTTCTACTCTCTAAAATGCAATGGGAAAAATATCCTCAGTTGAAGACTAAGAAAAGACAGACAGAGAGAGAGAGAGAGAGAGAGAGAGAGAGAGAGAGAGAGAGAGACCTGTACAAGTTTCTGCCGAAACATCTGGGAAGACCAGTCTGCAGAGGTGAGTTATATACATGCATCACTGCAACCACCTCTCATTCTTTGCAATTCTTAACAGTCCTGTTCCCTTAACTGTAGAATCATGTCTTTCCTTTCTACTAATGACCTTCCTGGTACCCAGGACCACCTCTGACAGACTTGCACACGTGTGTTCACATGGATCACAGGCAAAGAGCTTATGTCTGGAATTACTTCATCTGATGTGGCTTTTCCTCCTTGGTCCTCTCTTCCTAAGGTCTCATCTCTTAGACATGTGTCCCTAAGGAAGAATTCACGCAGCCAGGGTCATTGGGTCCCTCATTGTGCCAGCTTTGATACCCCTCCTGACAGGCTGATTTTAAAACCTGCTTCCTTTGGGTGCTCATGGAATAACACGCTCAAACCACCTAACAAGACCACTCCCTTGACATTGTAAGGCTGTGTTCACCTCTACACAGCTCACCTGAGCATCTGGTCCAGACGGCCATGGAGGAAGCAAGGGGAATCCAGTTTGAGCTCCTGGAGGTTCTGCAGCCTGAGCATCTGAGAGAGGAATAGGGAAAAGGGATCTTGCTCCTCCTGCTCCCATTCCTCTTCCTCCTGCTCTGATTCCTCCTGTTCCTCTTCTTCATCCTCCTCCTCATCCTCCTCCTGTTCCTCTTCTTCATCCTCCTCCTCCTCCTGTTCCTCTTCTTCATCCTCCTCCTCATCCTCCTCCTGTTCCTCTTCTTCATCCTCCTCCTCCTCCTGTTCCTCTTCTTCATCCTCCTCCTCCTGTGCCTCTTCTTCTTCCTCTTCATCCTCCTCCTCCTCTTGTTCCTCCTCCACATTCTCCTGTTCCTCCTCCCCTGCCAACACATGGACATGGGAGAGCAATAGTCTCCGCAGGTTACTCATCTGCCCCAGGTAAAGAGCAAACATCCCCAAGGTGGACAGGTCCCAGGTGCAGTTCACTTCCACCTCCTGGATGCAGTCCAGCTGCACGGCATCCAAGACCTTCCTCAGCCTCTGGAAGGGCACCTCAGCAATCCTCAGTGTTTTGCAACACAGGTGTAGCAGCCCTTCCCTCTGCAGGGCCCATTGGATGATGTACATGAAAAACTCATCCCTGTCCCTTTCATTGAAGTGAAGGTCTAGGAACAATTCCAAAGGAGTGAGGGGGTGCTCCACGTTGGGGCTGAAGCTGTGCATAGTCATTGGTCCTGTTGGTGAGTGCTTCTGGGTGCTGGCTCCACACCACATTCTCCCGAACCTGGTATTCATGCACCTTAAGTCCAGCACCTGCAGTTTCCACCTCCTGTGCGGAAAGCAAGCCATTAGCCAATATATTTTGCAGATAACCAGGCATTGGTTGACATGCTTTATGGACAATGTGTCTAACTTGTTGAGCATCTATCTAGGAACCTTTAGGTCAAGGTTTGATTCCCAATTAGGGCAACACCAGTTTGTGTATGTGTGAGAGGGTGAGTTGAGGGTGTGTGCAGAAGACAGCCAGTCAATGTTCACTCTCATCATTTATGCTTCTAATTCTATCTCTCCCCTTCTCTCTGAAATCAACAAAATATATATTTAAGAAAATATCAACAGAGCTCTAACCAGTTCGCTCAGTGGATGGAGCCAATATCTGTGAAATGAAGGGTCTCAGGTTCGATTCTGGTAAGGGCATGTACCTCATTTCCAGACATATTCCCATTAGGGTGTGTGCAGGAGGCAGTTGATTGATGTTTCTCTCTTATCGATGTTTCTAGCTCTCTATCCTTCACCCTTCCTCTCTGTAACAAGTCAATAAAAATATATGTAAAATAACAAAAATAAAAATAAAATATCTACAGAATGAGTGCAGGTGTGAATGAGACTGAGTATCTGATTTGTGGCAACCATCAGACTCCACCCCAACTCTGATCTTCTACTTTGAATCCCAAGGTCAACAGACCCCTTACTCTCCTCTTCCCTCTGCTTTGTTTTGCTCATCTCCTTCCATCCCTCCTGCTCAGCACTTTGCAAGCATTTAACTACGACTGGGAGGAGGCAGGGCATGTTTGCAGTTAACTCTCCGGGTGGGTAGTCTTTTAGTTCCCACAGTGAGCTGAGCAGTGTGCCAGGTTTACCCTGAGCCTCAGTGGCACCTTCTGAAACTCAATTCCCCTCTTAGGTCTTCCACACGCCCTGATGCACGCTGTCTCTGGGATGCCCAAGACCCTACCAGGCACCTGGAGCAGCCTTACCTGGGGCGAACCTCCTGGGCAAGCAGAACGTCAAGCCCATCTAACACGGCTTTGAAGCTCTCATCCAGGAACAGCTGGGGCAGGCAGCCCAGAGGGAGGACAGGGTAGGGCCAGGCTTGTACCATTGCCTTCACGGACTGGTATCTTCCACCATAGTAGGCCTGGATGAACAGTGGCGGGAAGAGCTCTTCAGGCAGGTACTCCAGAGCTGCGAAGGCTGAGGCCTGGTCCCTCAGCATGTTTGCTGCTGCCATCTGCAGGAGTGTGGGTGGGGTCCTGATGCTCATCTTCAAGGGGCTCCAAAGGAATCCTGTGGAAATATGCAGGGAATAAGGCATCCTTTTCAGGCCAAGGCTTTGAGCCCCATCCACTGACTCTCCATTTCACAGGAGTCAAGTGAAGGCCAAAGGCACTGCCTGGCAATGTTGGGAGCCTAAATTTAGAGAGTCCCATTCTGGGCTAGATGACCACAGAGCCATAGCTCCCCCACCTGCAGGGCCCTGGACCAGCATGTCAGAAGCTCCCTGATCTTTCATTCCAGTCTGCCTGGGAAGTGCGTACTGAAGACCCTGTAAGCTGACCCCCACCTGTTTTGGGGAAAAGTTTCAGACCACCCTGGGGACATAAACTAAATATTTCAAATGTCCAGAAATAGGCACATCCATAGGAGGGGGTTGCAGGAGGCAGCTGACCGATGGCTCTCTCTCTCATCTATGTTTCAAACTCTCTAGTCGTCCCAATTACTCTCTGTAAAAAATCAATAAATATATTTCAAAGTAAAAAATAATAAAATGTCCAGAAATAAAGTCACAGTTAAGATATTTTTATTAGGGGCATGTGTTTGTTTGTATGTGTGGTCAGAAAATCAGGGTGGTTACACATTAATCAATAAACCAAAGCACAAATCAAAATGTTTGAAATTCAGGCAAAACTACACTTAAAGGCAAAATCAATGCCTTCCATCTGGTTGTCAGTTAAAAAAAAAAAAAAACAAAGAAAAAAAAGGAAAGCTCTGTGCCACCTTGAGGCAGATTCCTTAGCTGAGGTCAGTCACTTACCTGCTGTGACCGGGTTGGCTGGGGCTCAGATCTCAGACCTGGTGGAGACACAGGGCACTGACTGCAGAGCTGAAGGACTGTGAATCTCTCCTCTGGAGCCTAAGTTTTTATACACCTTCTGGATTGCTAACGTCCAATCAGAATCCCTGGCCTAAACCCCCCAACCTGATGGGATTTTTGCCTTTCTCCATATTAATTGGTTAACCCAGAAATTGGATTAGGAAAGGATCAGTTAGGGTGGGGCAAGTTTAAGGCCTGGAAAGTTGATTCCTTCCACAGACACTGACTGAGGTTGACTGATGGTCGGTAGTTGTCAGCCTCGGTGTGAGACAGTGAAGGAGTCATGGGTTCCTGACATTACATGGGAAAGAAAAAAACCGGAGAGCATGGCTGCTGAAAGTCTTGGACCACAACACAGTAATCCAGATGCATCCACAGTTAAAACAGCTGAGAAGACAATGGTGCCATTGAGAAATATTTCCATACAAGTAGTTGTCACTTAGGTTTTCTGTCAGGTGACATAGCAGATCATGAGCTCCGCAGGGAGCAGTTAGTAGGCAATAGAGGGTGTTAGTGGCCCTTCAGACCCTAAGTCTTCTCGACGGGAGGTCAGATCTGGAGCACCATGAGAAGCAGGGGTCAGGGCTGGGCAGGGTGGTGCTGAGCGATCTTAATGAGACCCTGTGAATGACCCAGGGCCATGAAGACGGGGGATTTTTTTTTTGGAGAGGGATAGAAAGAGTCTTTTCTGGGTAAATTAGGATCTAAAAGGACACAAGCTGGAGGGGAGACAGTGCCATCCTAGAGGACAAATGGAGAGATGCCATCTTCTGTCCAGCCCTGGAGGAAAAGGGTGGGTCTGCTCTGGGAAGGATGGGATTAGTTCAGGAAAATGGGTGGAGAAGCGTAAATCTAAGATTGTGTGCAGAGGGAGAAGTGGCCAGGCCTGGGAGTTAGACATTTCCAAGCCAAAAAGGCATTCTGGGTAGATGCTGCTACTTTACATGCGCTTGACTGACATGGACCCTTCTGACCACAGGCTGACGCTCACCGAGTTAAATGTGTCAAAGCAGCTAGGGCTTGATTATTTGGTAGATTGTGGTTACAAGTGACAAAAATGTAAGAAAATATATTTAGAAAAGTTTTATTCCTTCATTTTTCTGCCAAGCAGAAGAAACAAGTTATTTGTTATTTGCTTGTGTTAGTGGCAGATCAGGTGAGACAGGCAGTGGGTGGCAGGTTCTGGGGGGTGAGAGACAGGAGCTGACTCCCCTCTGAGGCTGGGGAAGCTGAGGCAGCTCAGCAGCATCTGTGTCAGGAGGGGCAGAAACTGAGCTCTGGGGCAAATATGAGTCTTTAGGCATCAGAAGGCTTTGAGACCCTAGGGACAGAGGTCCACCTTGGGGCAGGTGAGTAAAATAGAAAAGTGGGGTGAGGGCTCTGTAATAAATGTGTCTCCTGGCGGCTGGGGCTCAGTTTGTGGAGTGTCATCCTGTGCACTGGGAGGTGGCTGGTTTGTTTCTCAAGATGATTCAATGGGGACATGAAAGTCTTTTCAACGAATGGTTGAATAATTGGATATTGTTCAACAATAGGATAGCCAAAGGGGAACAAAATAAATGTCAGCTTGCACCACACATGAAAATGAACTTGATTTGGATCATACATGTACATGTAAAAGTTAATACAATAAAACTACTGGAAGGCAAAGGGCGGGGATTAAGGCAATACAATGACTCTTTGATACAAGCACGGTGGGGGCATGCCATTGTACATTTACCAGAACCCATGGACTCCACAGTCATGAGAATGAACCCTGATGGCAATTGTGGACTTTGGGTGACAAGAATGTGTCAGTGCCAGTCCAACAGTTGTAACAAATGTCTGGCCCAGTCGGGGGGCGGGGAGGGCAGGGAGGCTGTGAGTGTGGAGGGGCAGAGGTGTACAGGAACTCTCTACATTCTGCTCAGTTTTGCTGAACTCCTAAAACTGCTCTGAAAAATAAAATCACCTTTTTTACTTTAGATTTAATATTTTAGTTATTTTTCCCTTATGTTTAAAAAAATTTTTTTTTACAAATGTGTCTTTATTCCCTCATAAACCCTCACCTGCCACTTATGCCCCACCCCCCTGTTGTCTGTGTCCATTGATTAGGCTCACATGCAGGCACACAAATCCCTTGGTTGATCTCTCCACCTTACCCCCACCCTCCCCTACCTTCCCTGTGGTGTGATGTTCTGATCAACATTTCTCAGTCTGTGGATCTGTTCTTGTTCACCAGTCTATGCCATTCGTTATATTCCACAAATGAGTGAGATCATGTGATATTTATCTTTCTCTGCCTGACTTATTTCACTTAGCATAATGCTCTCCATCTCCATCCATGTTGTTGTAAATGATAAGAACTCCTTTTTTACCAGTGTAGTATTCCATTGTGTAGATATACCGTGGTTTTTTAATCCACTCGTGTGTTCATGGGCAGTTAGGTTATTTCCAAATCTTAGCTGTGGCGAATTGTGCTGCTAAAATCAACTTTTCAAAATGTTTTTATTTATTTCATAGAGGAAGGGAGATGGAGAGAGGGGCATCAATAATGTGAGATCATCATTGATTGGCTACCTCCTGCGAGCCCCTAACTGGGAATTGAGTTCACAAACCTGAGCATGTGCCTGTGACGAGAATCAAACATGGGACCCTAGAGTCAGCACTCTATCCACTGAGCCAAAACACCGAGGGCAAGCATTTTTATTTTCCATATCGCCATGGGAAAAAAAGTATGGCATTTACTCAAAATATTAAAAATGAAACTTCCATTTGATCCAGTACTCCCACTTCTAGGAATGCATTCAAAGAAAACAGAAACACCAATAGGATGGGATATATGCAGCCCTTGGGTCATAACAACACAATTTACAAAACTAAGATCTAGAAACAGCCTAAGTGCCCCTCAGCGGATCAGTGGAGTAGAAAATAGTGATACATCTACACAATGAAACACGAGGCTGCAGTAACAAAAGAGGAATTCTTACCATTTGCAACAGCATGGATTGAACAGTAGAGCGTTATGTTAAGTAAAATAAACCAATCAGAGAAAAAGAAATATCACATGATCTTACTTATCTGTGGAAAATAATGAACAACATAAACTGATGAACAAAAATAGCATCAAACAGATGTCCAAATCCTGAAGGAAGGCGGGGGTGAGGAGGTAAGAGATCAAAGAACTTATATGCATGCATATTAGCATAAACATAGGAGACAGACCATAGCGGGGTGAGGGCATGTGCCTGGGGGGCAGGTGAAGGTGGCAAAAGAGAAATCAATGAGAAAAAAAGAAGACTTCTGTAATACTTTAAACAATAAAGAATTAAAATAATAAAAAATATACAATATCCATATGCAATCTTTAAAATACTAAACTTTCTTTATGATCCCATTTTATTTTTAAAAAATATTTTATTGATTCAGGAAGGGGGACAGAGAGAAAGTGACAGAAATATCAATGATGAGAGAGAATCATTGATTGGCTGTCTATGGAATGCCCCCTACTAAAGATCCAGCCCACAGCCCCAGGCTGGTGCCTAACCAGGAAAGGAACCTTGACCTCCTGGTTCATAGTTCCACACTCAACACTTGAGCCACAGCACTCATGCTCCTTACTCACAACAAAAATATTTATACTCAAATAGCATCTACATAAAAGAAGATTTAAAAACACCCAACAACATAGCTCTGCTTGCAACACTAGCACATCACCTGTCTGACCAGCAGGAGGCACCCCAGTCCCGAGGCTTGGACATTTTTCCTGATAATCACCAGGGATGAATCCAAACTTCCCACTAAACGCCCCCAACCCCTAGACATTCCCATTCGAAACCTTAGTCCATGTTGACCCCTACATCTGTTTGGGTGAAGCATGGTCGGGGGCGGGGAGCACATTCACACGCTGGGTCCCACTGTGAGCTCTGTGCTGGGCTTTTTTCCCTGTCCTCAGGAGGAGAGCAGGAGACTGAGGGAGAAGAATGCTGGGGGCTTCTGATAATTTACTGACTTCTTACTCCATGCTTGCTTGGTGCCAAGTCCTCAACATCCACCATCTCCTTGGATCCTCCTCATTTTAGGGGCAACTAAGGTTCTTGTCTGAGTTCCCTCCACCTAACAGAATCATCCCCTCAGCATGAAGTATTCATTCGGGTGACCTTTGGTTAGGGTCAATGTGATGAGTTAATTTTATATGTCAACTTGAGGTGAGGTCCTCAAACCTTTAGGCCCGAAGGACCACCAGTTGGCAAACACTGAACTTGAGGGAGCTAAGGGTTGCCCAAGTAGCTGTTAAAACCATTCTGGGTCTGAATGGACCAGAATAGCTTTTGATTCAGTGGAGGAGAAAGGAGATCTTACAGTGCAGGTGGGCTTCCTCCAATATCTTGGGGCCCCAAGTGGACTAGAAAGAGGAAGGAAGGAAGAATTCTCTCTTCTTTGGTTTTACCTCATGGTGAACATAGGTTCCAGGTTGTCAGGGCACCAAACTCCAGGGTGGGCACCAGCTGTTCTTTATTCTCAGGCCTATGGCCTTATACTGGAGGTTCCACCATAGACTCCCCTCGTTCTTAGGCTTTTGAATTTGGACTGAACTTGACCATTGGCTTGGTTCATTCTCTATCTTGCAGAGGGTTGGTATTGGGACTGAAGGTGTGAGCCTATGTCTATGTATCTCCTACCTGCATCCATGTGTCCCTGTTGGCTACTCTGGGGAACACTGCCTAATACAGTGACCAAGCAAGGGAAGAATCTCACTCATTTCTGCAGTGTGTCTGTTCCCCATCCTTTCAGGCTGATTTCATAGCAAGCTCCCTAGTCTTCCTCCATAGAGAAATGGTAGGTATAATGGACATAAGCCAATCCCCCATGAATATGAGCTACCCCTCACCTCCACCCTGGGTTCTATTTTATGTGGTGTAGAAATACTAGGAAAAAGTGTTATGCTCACTTTTCAGTATTTTGAATAATTTCAGTATTTTGCTCAAAGAAATTTGGATGATTTTCCTGGCCACAAGCAGGTTACTTCGTCCACACCAGGCTGACAGGCATGGGCTGGGAGGCCCAGAATCTTGATTCCTCTGCAGTGTGGACAAGCCCTTCTGGAACAGGGGGCCCTGCCTTGTTCCTGAATACCTCCTGGCACAAGTTCTGAGACTTGTGGGTCCACCCAGAGGACTGTGAAGAACACTCGGGTTCAGGGACAGAGCTAGCAGGAAGGTCCCCTTCACTTCAGGGTCTGGCGAGCCACTTATCATGCCCCATTGTACCCACCCCTGAGCAGCCAAGAGGAGGTCAGAGATGCCCGGAGAGAAGTAAAGATCTGGGGGGAGTGACAAAATTGTACTAAGTACTGCACCCAAACTGCATCCCAGCAGTTCCAGGTTCTGATCCTGAATCCTCCACCCCCACTTTACTTTTTAATTAATAACTGCATGTGAAGACAGGTGAATAAACGAAAAAGAACCAGAGCGTTGCCTTTGAAATTATCTTTATTTCTGATCATACCTTTACAACCATCCACCAGGATTAACTGCCACACAAGAAGCTCAACTCCTAATTCTGACGCCTCCCCAAGCAAATGAGATTCATGTTTCTCCTTGTAGGACACTTTGCCTTTGAGGTCCCATGAGCTCCCCATCCTTTGCCCCTGCAATCCTGTACCCGGGCTGTATCCCTTCCTTTCCCTATGCACACTGAGCAAGAACCTGAAAGGTGGGGGCCCCAAACAATGTCCCCCGTTTTGTGGTTTCAGGTTCCAAAGGCCCAGAAAGAAGCCTTTGCTGAGTGCACCCACCCAGCGGGGTCAATACAAGGGAACAACATGGCTCCAGGTCATGAAAACTCCACATCATAAAATTCACTGCTGCCACGTAGTTGACAGTGCTTGGTGCCCAGATAGATCGGTACATGGGCCCAGATAGATGGTCCTGGGCTGTCTTAACTCCCTCAGTATCTCTGTCAGCTCAGCCCGGATATGGGCAAGTCTCTCCTTGTTGACAGTCCCCTGGGTGCTGTAACATTCCAGGGGGACGGGGGACAGCTCCAGCACTAAACTGTGCAGCTTGGCTGTGTGGCCAGCAGCTTCTCCACAGTGGCCATTGACAAGTTGTTCTCAGAGATGGTGAACTCCCTTAAATGGTGGCAGGGGCTCAAGACACCCAGGATGGCCTCAACTTGGGAGTCCACCATAGAGCTGTCATACAAGGCCAGGTTCTGGAGGGTGGGGTCCACTGTCTCCAGCATAGCTCTGAGGGGCTCTGGCTTGAAATCGGCAAGGCTGACACCATACAGATGCAGACACTTCAGCTGCCTGAGGTTCCGGCACTGGAACAGGTGTGTCAGGTCTGAATGCATCAGCTGCCAGCAATTTGTGATGGAGAGTTTGTCCAAGGGGGTCTGCGGGCACCTGGGGAGAAACAGAGGAGTTAGTTCCTGAGGATGGGAGTATGGGTAAAGAGGTTTCTCTAAGAGGCAGAAGATGATTTTGTCCAAGCCTAGAGCTGTCCTGACAATGTGATGATGGCAACATCCAAGAGGCTCAGTTACATTTTGGTTTGGTAAGTTCAGAACTTCTGTTCCTCAGCTGCCAAGCAGAGCACTGCACTCTGGAGGGTGCCTGGACTTAAGGAAAACCCTGAGACCATGCAAAGACAGCCTGACAGTGTCTTGGTCAAGGGTGGGCATCCCTTCACCTTATGATTGGGAGACAAAACCAAGAATGCTGTCAACTCAGTCTTCCTTCTGCCCACTGCTTGGTTCCAGGCACCAGATATCTAGGCCACATGAGGCTCATTCATGTAATACATAAAGAACACACATCGCACTGACAGGTGTCACTCAGGGGATAGAGCATTGGCTTTTAGATCGACATTTTTCACATGTGATTGTCATGCAAGCACATGTACCTCAATTGTAGGCTCAAACCCTGGCCCTGATTTCGGCATGAAGAGAAGGCAACCAATCAATGTGTCGCTCTCACATAAATGTTTCTCTCTCTCTCTCTCTTCCCCACCCTGCTACTCTCTAAAAGTCAATGAGGAATATATCCTTAGGAGAGAGAGAGAGAGAGAGAGAGAGAGAGAGAGAGAGAGAGAGAGAGAGAGAGAGACAACTGGGCAAGATGTTATAGCAACATCTGGGAAGGCCAGGCTGCAGAGGTGACTTACATCCCTCCAATCCCTCCATCACTGCATCTACCTCTGACTCTGAATCCTTTTTACTCCCGCTCCCTTAGCTTGGGATTCATGCCTGTGTTTTCTACTAACGAACTTCCCTGGTGCCCAGGGTGACCTCTGACAGATGTGGAATCTGCAACAGGCCCACATGTATTCCCATGGCTGGTGGGCACAGAGCTTATGTCGGAAATTGCATCATTTGATGTGGCTTTTCCTCTTCCCTCCCCACTTCCTAAGGCCTTAACATTTAAAATGTCCAGAGCCGAAACTGGTTTGGCTCAGTGGTAGAGTGTCGGCCTTTGACTGAAAGGTCCCGGGTCGATTCCAGTCAACGGCATATACCTTGGCTGCGGGCACATCTCCAGTACGGGGTGTGCAAGAGGCAGCTGATCAATGTTTCTCTCTCATCGATGTTTCTGATTTTCTATCCCTCTTCCATCTGCTCTGTAAAAAAATCAATAAAATATATTTCAAAATAATAATAATAAATGAATGAATGAATGAATAATTAAATAAATAAATAAATAAATAAATAAATAAATAAATAAATAAAATGTCCAGAAATAGGCACATCCAAAGAAGGGGGTTGCAGGAGGCAGCTGACCGAAGTTTTTCTCTCTTCTATCTTTCCAACTTCCTAACCCCCTCCTTATTCTCTATAAAAAATCAATAAGTATATTTTTAAATAAAAAATAATAAAGTGTCCAGAAATAAAGTCACAGTTAAGATATTTTTATGAGGGGTTTGTGTTTGTTAGTATGTATGTCAGGAAATCAGCTTGGTTACACATTCATAAACAAACCAAAGCATAAATCCAAATGTTTGAAATTCAGGCAAAACTACACTTAAAGGCAAAATCAATGCCTTCCATCTGGTTGTCAGATAAAAAAACAAAAGAAGAAAACAAGGGAAAGCTCTGTGCCACCTTGAGGCAGATGCCTTAGCTGAGCTCAGTCACTTACCTGCTGTGACCGAGTTGGCTGGGGCTCAGATCTCAGACCTGGTGGAGAACTAGGGCACTGACTGCAGAGCGGACAGACTCTGAATCTCTCCTCTGGTGCCTCAGTTTTCATACAGCTTCTGGATTACTAACGTCCAATCAGGATCCCTGGTCTAAACCCCCCATCCTGGTGGGATTTTTGTCTTTCTCCATATTAATTGGTTAAACCAGAAATTGGATTAGGAAAGGGCCAGTTAGGGTGGGGCAAGTAAGGCCTGGCAAATTATTTCCTTCCACAGACAGTGACTGAGGTTGACTGATGGCCCGTAGTTGTCAGCCTCAGTGTGAGACAGTGAAGGTGTCATGCATTCCTGACATTAGGCAGGAAAGAACAAAATCAGAGAGTATGGCTGCTGGCAGTCTTTCACCACAACAAAGTAATCCGGATGCATCCACAGTTAAAATCGATGAGAAGACAATGGAGCCATTTCCAGGGACAAAAGAAATATGTCCCTGCATCTAGTTGTCACTTAGGTTTTCTGTCAGGTGACACAAGAGATCATGAGCTCCTCAGGGAGCAGGTGGTGGGCAATAGAGGATGTTGGTGGCTCTTCAGACCCCAAGTCTTCTCTGAGGGAGGTCAGATCTGGAGCACCATGAGAAGCCGGGGTCAGGGCTGGACAGGGTGGTGCTGGGCCATCTTAATGGGACCCTGTGAATGACCCAGAGCAATGGAAAAAAAGGGGGATTTTTTTTTGAAGAGAGATAGAAAGACTCTTCTCTGGGGGAATTAGGATCTAAAAGGAGACAAGCTGGAGGTGAGACAGTGCCATCTAGAGGGCAAATGGAGAGATGCCATCTTCTTGTCCAGCCCTGGAGGAAAAGGGTGGGTCTGCTCTGGGAACATTGGGATTAGTTCAGCAAAATGGGTGGAGAAACTTAAATCTAAGAATGTTTGCAGAGGGAGAAGCAGCCAGCCTGGGGAGTTAGATATTTCCAAGCCCAAAGGAATTCTGGGTAGATGCTGCTACTTTAGGTGCCCTTGACAGGCATGGACCCTTCTGTCCACAGGCTGATGCTCACCAAGTTAAATGAGTCAAAGCAGCTACAGCTTGATTATTTGGTAGATTGTGGTAGCAAGTGACAAAAATGTAAGAAAAAGAATTAGAAAAGTTTTATCCGTTCATTTTTCTGCCAAGCAGAAGAAACAACAGTTATTTGTTGTTTGCCTGTGTTAGTGGCAGATCAGGTGAGACAGGCAGTGGGTAGCAGGTTGTGGGGGGTGAGAGGCAGGAGCTCACACCCATCTGAGGCTCAGGGAGATGAGGCAGCTCAGCAGCCTCTGTGTCAGGAGGGGAGAAGCTGAGCTCTGGGGAGATTATGGGTCTTTAGGCATCAGGAGGGGTTGAGGGCCTGGGGACAGAGGTCGATCTTGGGGCAGGTGAGTAAAATAGAAAAATGGGGTGAGGGCTCTGTCTGTAATAAATGGGTGCCCTGGCAACTGGGGCTCAGTTTATGGAGTGTCATCCTGTGCACTGGGAGGTGGCTGGTTTGATTCTCAAGATGATTCAATGGGGACATGAAAGTCTTTTCAATAAATGATTGAATAATTGGATATTGTTCAACAATAGAATATCCACATGGGAACAAAATAAATGTCAGCTAGCACCACACATGAGAATGAACTTGATCGGGATCATACATGTACATGTAAAAGTTAATACAATAAAACTACTGGAAGGCAAAGGGGGGTTTTAAGGCAATGCAACAACCCTTTGATACAAGCTCAATACAAATATGTACTTTAAAAAAGGAGTCCTGTCCAGACCCCTGCACTGGTTGCACCCAGCCCCAACTGCTATGAGTGCAGATTGCTAATGGCTACCAGATCCTATGTCTTGTAGCCAATCACCCTCATGGAAGTGAAGCCCCTAGTCAGCCCTGCCCCAGGCATCCCATAAAACCAGCAGCCTGGCCTCCAGGGGTCCCTATGCTGTGGCTTCACCCCACACTTGAGTTTCCTGTAGGGTAAGGGGGAAGCTGGGACCACATTCTGGCTTAGCTCCTCCCCCTGCCCTCTTTGTGTCCCTCTGACTGTTCTCCTGAGAGCCCCTCCCCCCATTCCTCCCCATCTATTTTGTGTGCCTGCATCCCCGTGTCAGGCTCTCCTTGGGAGAAGGAGCTAAGACACCTGGATATGCAGGTGCCCAGCAGAGAGCCACACTGACCCACACATATACAACTCTTCATTATCTTCGGAGAACAGGCTTTGCATTTGAGAGCACGTGGCCTGATGATGAACAACTAGAAAATGTCATCATGTGGGACTAGGTGACTTTTCTCTCAAGTCAGCTCAGCACAGTGATGCCATCTCAGTGGCTTAGGATCGGATATTTCTGAGGACAGTGTCAGGGAGACCAATGGCCCAGAAGGTGAGAAAGGGCAGCTCGAAAGGAATCACGTCATTTGGGGACGAGATATGGCAGTGGACTCACACCCTCAAAGGTCATCGGTCCCTGATGGCTCCAGGGACATCCCCATAGTGGCCTTGATTACAGGATACCTGTGTCATACCCAAGGAAAATGCCTGTCTTATGAGAGCATTGGCGGGACCTGGTCACTTCCCCAAGGGTGTTTGGCGAACGTTAAATCTTATAAATCTTATCGGTTCAGATATTTATCAGTCAAGGGCAACTTCAGGAAGCTGACAGCAAATCCGATATAGTAAAGAGCTAATATGCTAATTAGACTGAACAGCAGAAGAGACTGTCGATGACATTCTGGATGAGGCGGGGGCTGTGAGGGATGGCTAAGACATCGAGGGCTGAGCCCCTTGCACGATTTCATGCACTGGGCCTCTAGTATCATAATAAAGTGATGGAAGCGTCAATGATGGGGGAGAATCATTGATTAGCTGCCACAGAAAGCACCTGACTAAGGATCAGCCTGCAATCCCAGGAAGGTGCCCTAAAGAGGAAAAGAATCATGACCTCCTGGTTCATATTCCAAACCCAACTACTGAGCCACACCGGCCAGGCTCCTTTTTCATTTTAAAAGGTAGTTTATAACACTTACATAAATCATAACAAATATATTTATACTCAAATAGCATCTACATATTACCAGATTTTAAAAACATACTTCTAGCATGTCACCTGGTCTGACCAGCAGGTGACACATAAATCCTGAGCCTGGACATTTTTCCTGATAATCACTATGGATGAATCCAATCTTCTCACTATAAGTCCCCCATCACCACCCCTCTCAGCCTCACACCACCATGCTGATGGCTGCAGCTGGGTGAAGCAGGATCAGGGGGCAGAAGCAGAGTCCCACTTGGCACCCTGTGCTGGGCTCTCTTCCCTGTCCTCAGGAGGAGAGCATGGGACTGAGGAGGAAGAATGCTGAGGGCTTATGCTGAGAGGAAAAAGAAGGAAAAACACACTTACTGAGCTCTTACTCTGCGCCAGGCCCAGTGCCAAGAACTTAACATGTTCTATCTCCTTGGATCCTACAAGCATCCACTAAGCTGGGTGAGCACCATGATACTCATTTTACAGGGCAACTGAGGTTCTTGTCTGAGGTCCCTCCACCCACCCGAACCAGTCCCTCAGTGTGGAGTCTTCATTCAGGTGCCCTTTGATTGGGATCACTGTGTTGGGTGAATTTTATGTCAACTTGACCTGAGGCTGTACAACTTTTGGAACTCATGGATAACCAGTTGGCAACCTCTGAACCTGGGCACTAAGGGTTGCCCAGGTGTAGAGGGCCGACCCCCAGGGAAGGCATCTGAGCATTCTTTAAATCAGTGTCAGCTGAATCCAAGGCACCAGGCAAAGCCACGTCTTGGAAATGCATCCACCAAAAGGGCTGGATGTGTTACTCAGTACTGACTTTTAACTTGCTTCAGGTGTTGCGGGGAAGGCCCTTGAGATAATAGATTCAGGGGAGGCCAGGGAATGAGGGAATGAATGGGGCCTGGGCCCAGTTAGGCTCCTTTGATTTCAAGTCTTTTCATGTTAAAACTCTTTCTGTTTTGGTATAAACAAACATGCTGCATTTGGGTTGGAATTCCCTGTCTCTCCATCAGGGAGCAGAGGTTCCACCCAGCCCCAGCTTTATTTCTACTCCTGTGTCATATGTTCTTTTCTATTATTTCTCAGTCCCCAGCTCCTCTATTCAGTAACTGGACCCTACTTCTCTGTCCACCCTGGAAGAGGGAAACAGAGAACTCCCCCCCAACACCCAGCTAGCTGTTAAAATCATTCTGAGTGTGAATGGGCCAGGTTAGCCTTTGATTCAGTAGAGGAGAAAGATATTACAGTGCAGGTGGGCTTCCTTCAATCTATTGGGTGCCCAAGTGGAATAGAAAGAGGAAGGAAAGAAGAATTCTCTCTTTTTTTGGTTTTACCTGACGGTGAACATAGGTTCCAGGTTGTCAGGGCATCAAACTCCAGGGTGGGCACCAGCTGTTCTTTATTTTTAGGCCTATGGCCCCTCATTGGGGGTTACACCATGGGCTCCTCTGGTTCTCAGGCCTTCAGACTTGCCCTGAGCTATACCATTGACTTGTTTTGTTCTCCAGTTTGCAGAGAGTTGGTATTGGGACTGAAGGTGTGAGTCTATGTCTATATGGCTCCAACCTATGTCCGTGTGTCCCTGTTAGCTATTCTGATAAATGCTGCCTAATACAGCACAGGGAAGCTCACTCATTGGTGCAGTGAGTCTGCTCCCCATCCTGATAGGGTGATTTCAAAACACACTCTCTAGTCTTGCTCTATAGAGACCAGTGTTGTGATGGGCATAAGCTTATCCCCCATTGATATGACCTGCCTCCTGCCCCCCCTACCCCGACTCCAGGTTCTATTTCATGTGGTGGAGAAATACTAGGAAAAAGTGTTATGCCCCTGAATAATTTCAGTATTTTGCTCAAAAGAATTTGGATGATTTCCTGGCCACAGCAGGTTACTTCCTCTACACCAGGCTGACAGGCATGGGCTGGGAGGCCCAGGGCCTCGGTTCCTATGGAGTGTGGACAAGCCCTTCTTGACCAGCGGGCCATGCCTTTTCCCTGAAACCCTCCTGGCACAAGTTCTGAGACTTGTGTGTTCAGCCAGAGCACTGTGAGGAACAGTGGATTCCAGGGTCAGAGCTAGCAGGAAGGGCCCCATCACTTCAGGGTCTAGTGTGCCACTTAGCATGTCCCATTGCATCCACCCATGGGCAGCCACAAGGAGGTCAGAGATGCCCAGAGAGAAGTAAAGACCTGGAGGGAGTAATAAATGGTGCTGAGCCCTGCAGCTCAACCCCATCCCATCAGTTCCAGGTTCTGACCCTGAGCCCACCATATGATCCTCCACCTCTTTTTTCAAAATCAGTAACTGCAGGGTCCTGGGGTGTAAACTGTGGAGACAGGTGAATCCATGCAAGAGGACCAGAAGGTTGTCTTTGAAATTGTCTTTATTTCTGATCATTTACAACCATCCACACCAGGATTCCCTCCCACACAAGAACCTCAGGTCAAATTCTGACCCCTCCCCAAGCAAATGAGATTCATGCTACTGATTGTAGGACACTTTGCCTTTGAGGTCCCATGAGCTCCCCATCCTTTCCCCTGCCATCCTATATACCCTGGCTGTGGCCCTCCCTTTCCCCATTCACAATGAGCATGAACCTGAAAAGTTAGGACCTGGTATAATGCACCCCTGTCTGAGGTTTCAGCCTCCAAAGGCCCAGAAAGAAGCCTTTGCTGAGCGCACCCACTGAACAGGATCATTACAGGGGAACAACATGGCTCCCGGTCATGAACATGCCACATTGTAAAATTCAGTGTGGCCACAGTTCTTGGTGGCAAGCAGGATAGTCCTGGGCTGTCCTAACTCCCTCAGTATCTCTGTCAGCTCAGCCCGAACCAGGGCCAGTCTCTCCAGGTTGACAGTCCCCTGGATCCTGTAACATTCCATTGGGATGGGGTACAGCTCCAGGTCTAAGTTCCGCAGCATGGCTGTGTGGCGCAGCAGCTTTCCCATGGTGCCGACAGAGAAGTTGTTCTCAGTGATGGTGAAGAACCTCAGCTGATGACAGCGGCTAAGCACAGGCAGGATGGCCTCGACTTGGGAGTCCACCATGACACAGTTATCTAGGCCCAGGTCCTGGAGGGTGGGTGCCACTGCCTCCAGCATTGCTTGGAGGGGTTCAGGACTAAAATCCTCGAGGCTCACACAATACAGATGCAGGGACTTCAGCTGCCTGAGTTTCGGGCACTGGAACAGGTTTGTCAGGTCTGAATGGGTCAGCTGCGGGCAATTTGTTATGGAGAGTTTTTCCAAGGGAATCTGCAGGCACCTGGAGAGAGACAGAGCAGTTAGTTCCTGGGGACTCGGGGGTGGCAAGTAGAGGGGCCTCCAGGCATGAGAAGACAAATTTCTCCTAGCCCAGGGCTTTCCTGACAATCTGATGACATCCAGCACCCAGGATGCCCACTCTCCTTTTAGGCTTGGTCAAGTTCTTGCAATCTTCACAGCTTCCTTTCCTCAGCTGCCAAGCAGAGCCTGCACACTGGAGGGTGCCTAGACATAAGTACCAGGAACTTGCTCAGAAAGACTGACGGTGTCTAGGTCAATGGTGGGCATCCCTGCACCTTTTGACTGCACCAAGAGTGCGGTCACCTCAGGCTTCCTTCTGTCACTGCTTGGCTCCAGGCACCAGAATACTGGGCCACAGGAGGCTCATCCATTTAATTCATAAGGAACGCACCTGGCCCTAGCTGGTCTGAATCAGTGGACAGAGCTTTCTCTTTTGAACCCAAGGGTTTCAAGTTTGATTCATGGTCAAGGGCACAGATCTTATTTGCGGGCTCAATGCTCAACCTGGGTTGGAGCATGTGCTCAGGGCAACCAATCATCTCTCTCTCTGTCTCTCTCTCTCTCTCCTTCTATTCCACCGTAACAACGGAAAAATATATCCTCCTTTGAGGATTTAAAAAAAAAAGGGAAAGAGTAAACCAGAGGAGGATTCTGCAACATCAGCTGGGTAGGCCAGTGTGCAGAGGCGATTTCCATGTCTACATCACTGCAAACCACTGGTCACTCTGCAATCCTTCCCACTCCCGCTCCCTTAGCTGTGGAATCCTACCTTTCCTTTCTACTAATTACCTTCCTGATACCCAGGGACACCTCTGACAGATGGGAAATCTGACACAAGCTCACATGTGTTCACTGGGCTGGTTGGTACAGAGATTATGTCTGGAAATATTCCATCTGATGTGGCTTTGTCTCCTCCCAACCAAATTCCTAAGGCCCCATCACCTACACATCTGTCCCTAAGGAAGAATTCACACAGCCAGGCTTGCTGGGTCCCTCATTGAGCCAGTTCTGTTACCCTTCCTGACAGGCTTATTTTAAAACATGCTTCCTTTGGGTGCTCACAGGATATCACCCTAAAACCACCTAACAGGACCACTCCCTTGACATTCTAAGGTTATGTCCACTGCTACACAGCTCACCTGAGGAACAGGTCCAGATGGCCTCGCATGAAGGAGGGGGAATCCATGTTGAGCTCCTTGAGGTGCTGCAGCCTGAGCATCTGTAAGAAGAACTGGAAAAGGGATACCAGCTCCTCCACCTCCAGCTCCTCCCTCTCCCACTCCTCTTCCTCCCCTACTTCATTGTCCTCATCTTCCTCCTCCTCCTCCTCCTCATACTCCTGCTGTTCTTCCTCCCCTTCTTCATTGTCCTCCTCATCATCATCCATTGTCAACTCATGCATGAAGGAGAGGGATAGTTTCTGCAGGTTTCTCATGTGCCCCAGGTAAAGAGCAAACATCCCCAGGGTGGGCAGTTCCCAGGTGCATTTCACTTCTACCTCCTGGATACAGTCCAGCTGCACCACATCCAGGAATTTCCTCACCCTCTGGAAGGGCACCTCAGCAATCCTCAGCGACTTGCAGCACAGGTGTAGCATTCCTTCCCTCTGCTGGGCCCATTGGATGATGTACATGAACATCTCATCTCTGTCCCTTTCATTGAAGGTAAGGTCTAGGAAAACCTCCAAGGGAGCTAAGGGGTGCTCCATGTTGGGGCTGGAGTTGTGCACAGTCACTGGTCTGGTTGAGTGATTCTGGGTGCTGGCTCCACACCACATTCTCCAGAAGTTGGTACCCGTGTTTCTTAAATCCAGCACCTGCAGTTTACACCTCCTGTGGGGAAAACAGAACATTAGTCAATATTCTTTCATGTCAACAGGACATTGGCTAAGATGCTTTATGTACAGTGTGTCTCAGGGGTTAAGCATCTACCTATGAACCAGGAGGTCATGATTTGCTTCTTAATCAGGCCATATGCCTGGGTTTCAGGCTCAATACCCAGTGCCAAGGGGAGGTTTTGGAGGAGGCAGGCCATCAATGATTGTCTCTTATCATTGGTGTCTCTATCTCTATCTCTCCCTTCCTCTCTGAAAACAAGAACAAAAATAACAAGAGAGCCCTAGCTGGTTTGGCTCAGTGGACAGAGCTCCTGCGTGTGGACAAAAGAGTCCCCGATTAGATTTCGCCCAAGGGCACATGTTGGGTTTGGGTGCTCGCTCTCCCATTCATGGTAATGCAGGAAGCAACCAATTAATGATTCCCTCTCATCATTGATGTTTCTCTCTATCCCTCTGCCTTCCTCTCAGAAATCACTGAAAATATATTTTTAAAAAATAGCAACAGAAAAAAGGCAGGAAAGAATGAAACTGAGCATCGGGGTTGAAGTACCAATCAGACTCGACCCAAATCATGAGCTTCTACTTTGATTGCCATGGTCAGCTTCTCCCTTGCCCCCTATTCCCACTGTTTGACCTTGCTCATCTCCTTCATCCCTCCTGATCTGCCATTATCCTACTTTCAACTGCCACTGGGGGGAGGAAGTGGACATTTTTCAGGTGACTCTCCCAGCTGGAAGTCCTCCAGTTCCCACAGTGAGCTCAGCAGTGTGTTAGGGCTCCTTGAGCTTCACGGGCACCATCAGAAATCTAAGATCCCCCCTTAGGCCCTCCACACGCCCTGTTGCCCGCTGTCTCTGGGAAGCCCAGGACACCACCATACACCTGGAGCAGCCTTACCTGGGGCGAACCTTCTGGGCAAGCAGAAGGTCAAGCCCATCCAACACGGCATTGAAGCTCTCCTCCAGGGACAGCTGTGGCAGGCCGCCCAGAGGGAGGACAGGGTAGGGCCAGGCTTGTGCCATTGCCTTCACGCACTGGAATCTTTCACCATAGTAGGCCTGCATGAACAGTGGTGGGAAGAGCTCATCGGGTAGGTACTGCAGAGCTGCAATGGCTGAGGCCTGGTCCCTCAGGAGGCTCTCTGCTGCCAGCTGCAGGAGTGTGGGTGGGGTCCTGATGCTCATCCTCAAGGTGCTCCAAAACAATCCTGTGGAAACATCCAGGGAATAAGGCATCCTTCTTCAGGCTGAGCCTTTGAGCCCTCTCTACTGACACCCCATTTTCACAGGAACCAACTATGGGCCAAAGCCACTGCCTGGCAATGGTGAGAGCTTCAGTTTAGAGAGTCCCATTCTGGGCTAGATGACCACAGAGCCATAGATCCCCCTGCAGGCCCCTGGACAGCCATCTCAGAAGCACCCTCATCTTTCATTCCAGTCTGCCTGGGAAGAGGGTACTGAAGACCCTGTAACCTGAACCCCACTTTTTTTCCGGAAAAGTTTTATACCACCCAAGAGACATAAACTCAACATTTAAAATGTCCAGATATAGGCACATCCAAATGAGGAGGTTGTAGGAGGCAGCTGACCAATGTTTTCCTCTTCTCTTTGTTTCAAACTCTATCCCCCTCCCTTACTCTCTATAAAAAATCAATAAGTATATTTTTAAATAAAAATAATAAAATGTCCAGAAATAAAGTCACAGTTAAGATATTTTTATCAGGGGCAAGTGTTTGTTAGTATGTGTGTCAGGAAATCAGCTTGGTTACACATTTATAAACAAACCAAAGCATAAATCCAAATGTTTGAAATTCAGGCAAAACTACACTTAAAGGCAAAATCAATGCCTTCCATCTGTATGTCAGGTAAAAAAACAAATGAAGAAAAAACAGGAAAGCTCTGTGCCACCTTGAGGCAGTTGCCTTAGCTGAGCTCAGTCACTTACCTGCTGGGGCTCAGATCTCAGACCTGGTGGAGACCCAGGGCACTGACAGCAGAGCTGAAGGAGTCTGACTTTCCCCTCTGGTGCCTCAGTTTTTATACACCTTCTGGATTACTAACATCCAATCAGAATCCCTGGTCTAAATACCCCAACCTGATGGGATTTTTGTCTTTCTCCATATTAATTGGATAAAGCAGAAATTGGATTAGGAAAGGGTCAGTTAGGGTGGGGCAAGTAAGGCCTGGCAAATTGATTCCTTCAGACACTGTGGTTGACTGATGGCCCGTAGTTGTCAGCCTCAGTGTGAGACAGTGAAGGTGTAGTGGGTTCCTGACATTCAATGGGAAAGAACAAAACCAGAGAGCATGGCTGCTGGGGTCTTTGACCACAACAACATAATCCAGATGCATCCACAGTTAAAACAGCCGAGAAGACAATGGTGCCATTCCCAGGGATAAAAGAAATATGTCCCTGCATCTAGTTGTCACTTAGGTTTTCTGTCAGGTGACACAACAAATCATGAGCTCCTCAGGGAGAATATGGTGAGCGATAGAGGATGATGGTGACTCTTCAGAACCGCAGTCTTCTCTGAGGGAGGACAGATCTGGAGCACCATGAGAAGCCGGGGTCAGGGCTGGACAGGGTGGTGTTGGGTCAACTTAATGGGACCCTGTGAATGATCCAGGGTCATGAAAAAGAAGTTTTTTTTTCCTTTGAGAGAGAGTTAGAAAGACTCTTCTCTAGGGAATTAGGATCTAAAAGGAGACAAGCTGGAAGGGAGACAGTGCCATCCTAGAGGACAAATGGAGAGACGCCATCTTCTGTCCAGCCCCGGAGGAAAAGGGTGGGTCTGCTCTAGGAAAGATGGGATTAGTTCAGCAAAATGGGTTGAGAAACTTAAATCTAAGAATGTGAGCAGAGGGAGAAGCAGCCAGCCCTGGGAGGTAGACATTTCCAAGTCCAAAAGGCACTCTGGGTGGATGTTGCTACTTTACATGCACTTGACTGGCATGGACTCTTCTGTCCACAGGCTGACGCTCACCGAGTTAAATGAGTCAAAGCAGCTGGGGCTTGATTATTTGGTAGATTGTGGTAGCAAGTGACAAAAATGTAAGAAAAAGAACTGGAAAAGTTTTATCCCTTCATTTTTCTGCCAAGCAGAAGAAACAAGTTATTTGTTGTTTGCGTGTGTTAGTGGCAGATCAGGTGAGACAGGCAGTGGGTGGCAGGTTGTGGGGGATGAGAGGCAGGAGCTGACTCCCGTGTGAGGCTCGGGGAGCTGAGGCAGCTCAGCAGTCTCTGAGTCAGGAGGGGAGAGGCTGAGATCTGGGGAGAATATGGGTCTTTAGGCATCAGAATGATTTGAGACCATGGGGACAGAGGTCCACCTTGGGGCAGGTGAGTAAAATAGAAAAGTGGGGTGAGGGCTCTGTAATAAATGGGTGCCCTGGCAGCTCGGGCTCAGTTTGTGGACTGTCATCCTGTGCACTGGGAGGTGGCTGGTTTGATTCTCAAGATGATTCAATGGGGACATGAAAGTCTTTTCAATAAATGGTTGAGTAATAGGATATTGTTCAATAATAGGATAGCCAAAGGGAATAAAATAAATATCAGCTTGCATCACACATCGGAGTGAACTTTATTTGGATCATACATGTGCATGTAAAAGTTAATACAATAAAACTACTGGAAGGCAAAGGGAGTTTTAAGGCCACATAACAACTCTTTGATACAAGCGTCGTGGGGACATGTCATTGTTTTTTGTCAGAACCCATGAACTCCACAGTCATGAGAATGAACCCTGGTGGCAATTATGGAGTTTGGGTGACAAGGATGTGTCAGTGCAGGTCCAACTGTTGTAAGAAATGTCTGGCCCAGTGGGAGTTGGGGAGGGCAGGGAGGCTGTGAGTGTGGAGGAGCAGAGGTGTATGGGAACTCTCTACATTTTGCTCAGTTTTGCTGGACTCCTAAAACTGCTATGAAAAATAAAATCAGCTTTTTTACTTTAGATTTAATATTTGAGTTTTTTCTTATAATTTTTTTAACTTCTAGTTTTTACATATGTGTCCTTTTACCCCCATAAAACCCCACCGGCCATTTATGCCCCACCACCCTGTTTTCTGTGTCCATTGATTAGGCTCATATGCAGGCACACAAGTCCCTTGGTCGATCTCTCCACCTTACCTCCACCCTCTCCCACATTCCCTGAGGTGTGATGTTCTGATGGAGGTTTCTCAGTCTCTGGATCTGTTCTTGTTAATATGTCTGTGGCATTCATTATATTCTTTTAAAAAATATATTTTTTATTGATTTTTTACAGGAAGGGAGAGGGATAGAAAGTCAGAAACATCGATGAGAGAGAAACATTGATCAGCTGTCTCTTGCACACTCCCTACCGGGATTGTGCCCGCAGGCAAGGTACATGCCCTTGACCGGAATCAAACCTGGGACCTTCCAGTCCGAAGGCTGACGCTCTATCCACTCAGCCAAACTGATTTCAGTGGCGTTCATTATATCATAAAAATGAGTGAGATCATGTGATATTTATCTTTCACTGCCTTGTTTATTTCACTTAGCATAATGCTCTCCATCTCCATCCATGTTGCTGCAAATGGTAAGAACTCCCTTTTTTTTAACCACAGCATAGTATTCCATTTTGTAGACATACCACTGTTTTTTAACCGACTCATCTGTTCATGGGCAGTTAGGCCATTTCCAAATCTTTGCTATGGCAAATTGTGCTAAAATCATCTTTTCAGAATATTTTTATTTATTTCATAGACGAAGGGAGATGGAGAGAGAGGCATGAATGATGATGGATTATCATTCATTGGCTACCTCCTGCAAGCCCCCACCTGGGAATTGAGTACACAAACCAAACGTGGGACCCTAGAGTCAGGATTTTATCCACTGAGCCAAACACCGAGGGCAAACATTTTCATTTTAAATATCGCCATGGGAAAACAGGATGGCATTTACTCAAAAAATAAAATATGTCTAGAAATTGGCACATCCAAAGGAGGGTGTTGCAGGAGGCAGCTGACTGATGTTTCTCTCTCCTCTGTATCAATCTCTCTATCCACCTTCCCTTACTCTATGTAAAAAATCAATAAATATATCTTAAAATAAAAAATACGAAAATGTCCAGAAATAAACTTACAAGAAAGATGTATTTATTTGGAGCTAGTATTTGTTTGTATGTGTGTGTCAGGAAATCAGCTTGGTTACACATTTATAAATAAACCAAAGCATAAATCCAAATGTTTAAAATTCAGGCAAACCTACACTTAAAGGCAAAATCAATGCCTTCCATCTGGTTGTCAGTTAAAAAAATAAAAGAAGGAAAAAAAAAAGGAAAGCTCTGTGCCACCTTGAGGCACATGCCTTAGCTGAGGTCAGTCACTTACCTGCTGTGAACGGGTTGGCCGGGCCTTGGATCTCAAACCTGGTGGAGACACAGGGCACTGACTGCAGAGCTGAAGGACTGTGAATCTCTCCTCTGGTGCCTCAGTTTTTATACACCTTCTGCATTACTAACGTCCAATCAGAATCCCTGGTCTAAATCCTCCAACCTGATGGGATTTTTGTTTCTGTCCATATTAATTGGATAAAGCAGAAATTGGATTAGGAAAGGGTCAGTTAGGGTGGGGCAAGTAAGGCCTGGCAAATTGATTCCTTCCCCAGACAGTGACTGAGGTTGACTGATGGCCCATAGTTGTCAATCTCAGTGTGAGACAGTGAAGGTGTAGTGGGTTCCTGACATTCGATGGGAAAGAACAAAACCAGAGAGCATGGCTGCTGGGGTCTTTGACCACTACACAGTAATCCAGATGCATCCACAGATAAAACAGCCAGAAGACAATGGTGCCATTCCCAGGAAAAAGATAAATATGTCCTTGCATCTAGTTGTCACTTAGGTTTTCAGTCAGGTGACATAGCAGATCATGAACTCCTCGGGGAGCAGATGGTGGGCGATAGAGGATTTTTGTGGCCCTTTAGACCGTAAGTCTTCTCTGAGGGAGGTCAGATCTGGAACACCATGAGAAGCCGGGGTCAGAGCTGGGCAGGGTGGTGCTTAGCCATCTTAAAGGGACCCTGTGAATGACACAGGCCATGGAAAAGAGTTTGTTTGTTTGTTAGTTTTTTGAAGAGTGATAGAAAGACTCTTTGCTGAGGAAATTAGGATCTAAAAGGAGACAAGCTGGAGGGGAGACAGTGCCATCCTAGAGGACAAATGGAGAGATACCATCTTCTGTCCTGCCCTGGGGGAAAAGGGTGGGTCTGCTCTTGAAAGATGGGATTAGCTCAGCAAACTGGGTGGAGAAACTTAAATCTAAGAATGTGTGCAGAGGGAGAAGCAGCCAGCCCTGGGAGTTAGACATTTCCAGGCCCAAAAGGCATTCTGGGTGGATGCTGCTACTTTACATGCACCTGACTGGTATGGACCCTTCTGTCCACAGGCTGACGCTCACCGAGTTAAATGAGTCAAAGCAGCTACAGCTTGGTTATTTTGTAGATTGTGATAGCAAGTGACAGAAATGTAAGAAAAATAATTAGAAAAGTTTTATTCTTTCATTTTTCTGCCAAGCAGAAGAAACAACAGTAATTTGTTGTTTGCGTGTGTTAGTGGCAGAACAGGTGAGACAGGCAGTGGGTGGCAGGTTGTGGGGGATGAGAGGCAGGAGCTGACTCCCGTTTGAGGCTCGGGGAGCTGAGGCAGCTGAGCCGCCTCTGAGTCAGGAGGGGAGAAGCTGAGCTCTGGGGAGAATATGGGTCTTTAGGCATCAGAAGGTTTTGAGACCGTAGCGACAGAGGTCCACCTTGGGGCAGATGAGTAAAATAGAAAAGTGGGGTGAGGGCTCTGTAATAAATGGGTGCCCTGGCGGCTGGGGCTCAGTTTGTGGAGTGTCATCCTGTGCACTGGGAGGTGGCTGGTTTGATTCTCAAGATGATTCAATGGGGACATGAAAGTCTTTTCAACAAATGGCTGAATAATTGGATTTTGTTCAAGAATAGGATAGCCAAAGGGAATAAAATAAATGTCAGCTAGCACCACACATAAGAGTGAACTTGATTTGAATCATACATGTACATGTAAACAGTAGTGGGGTAAAACCAATGGAAGCAACTGGGGGTTATTAAGGCAATGCAAGCACTCTTTGATAGAAGCACGGTGGGGGCATGTCATTGTACTTTTGCCAGAACCCATAGGCTCCACAGTCATGAGAATGAACCCTGAAGGCAATTATGGAGTTTGGGTGACAAGGATTTGTCAGTGCACGTCCCACAATTGTAAGAAATGTCTGGCCCAGTGGGGTTCAGAAGGGCAGGGAGGCTGTGAGGGTAGAGGGGCAGACGTTTATAGGAACTCTACATTCTGCTCAGTTTTTTTGGACTCCTATAACTGCTCTGAAAAAGAAAGTCAGCTTTTTTACATTAGATTTAATATTTTCGTTTTTCCTCATAATTTTTTTAACTTTTATTTTTTACATATATGTCCTTATTCCCTCATAAACCCCAACCTGCCACTTATGCCCCACCCCCCTGTTATCTGTGTCCATTGATTATCCTCACATGCATGCACATAATTCCCTTGGTAGATCTCTCCACCTTACCCTCTCCCTGCCTCACCTTCCCAGTGGTGTGATGTTCTGATTGACATTTCTCAGTCTCTGGATCTGTTCTTGTTCACTAGTCTATGCCGTTCATTATAATCCAGAAATGACTGAGATCATATGATATTTATCTTTCTCTGCATGGCTTATTGCACTTAGTATAATGCTCTCCATCTCCATCCATGTTGTTGCAGATGGTAAGAACTCCTTTTTTTCGTTGTTTTTATTTTTATTTTTATTTTTTTACCACAGAGTAGTATTCCATTCTGTAGACATACCACAATATTTCAATCCACTCATCTATTCATGGGCAATTAGGCTATTTCCAAATCTTAGCTATGGCCAATTGTGCTGCTAAAATCAAGTTTTCAAAATATTTTTAATTATTTCATAGAGAAAGGGAGATGGAGAGAGAAGCATCAATAATGTGAGATTATCATCGACTGGTTAGCTCCTGCAAGCCCCCAACTGGGAACTGAGTACACAAACCCGAGCATCTGCCCTTGACCAGAATCTAGCAGGGGACCCTAGAGTCTGCACTCCATCCACTGAGCCCAACCACAGAGGGCAAGCATTTTTATTTTACATATCGCCATGGGAAACCAGTATGGCATTTACTGAAAAAATTAAAAATGAAACTTCCATTTGAACCAGTACTCCCACTTCTAGGAATATATTCCAAGAAAACAGAAATATAAATAGGATGGGAAATATGCAGCCCTTAGTTTATAGCAGCGCAATATACAATAGCTAAGATTTAGAAACAGCCTAAGTGTCCCTCAGTGGATGAGTGGATATGAAAATGGTGATACATCTACACAATGAAATACTAGGATGCTGTATAAAAGAAGGAATTCTTACTATTTCCAAAAGCAGGAATTAAACTGGAGACCATTATGCCAAGTAAATAAACGAATCAGAGAAAAAGGAATATCACATGATCTCACTCATTTTTGGAATGTAATGATCACTATAAACTGATGAAGAAAAATAGAGCCAGATTCGCAGAAGCATCAAACAGATGTCCAAACTCTGAAGGAAAGCGGGGGTGAGGGGATAAGAGATCAATCAAAGGACTTATATGCATACATAGCAGCATAAGCACAGGACAAAGACTTAAGGAGGGGTGAAGGCTTTTGCCTGGTGGATGAAGGTGGCAAAGAAGAAATCAATGGAGAGGAAAGACTTATGTAATCCTCTAAACAGGAAATAATAAAATTATAACACACACACACACACACACACACACACACACAATAAACCCATGCAGTCTTTAAAATACTAAATTACTTTTATCATCCTGTTTTATTTTTTTAAATATTTTATTGATTTCAGAAAAGGAGAGAGGGATAAAGTGATGGAAGTACCAATAATGAGAGAGAATCATTGATTGGCTATCCATCCAATGCCCTCTACTAAAGATCCAGCCCACAAGCCCACATATGTGCCAAAACAGGAATTGAAGCTTGACCTCCTGTTTCATAGTTCCAAACTCAATCTTTGAGCCATAGCAGGCATGCTCCTTAATCACTTTAAAAGGCAGTTTGTATCATTAACATTTACATAACTCACAACAAAAATATTTATACTCAAATAGCATCTGTATAAAATCAGATTTAAAAAACACCCAACACAATAGCTCTGCTTGCAACACTAACACATCACCTGCCTGACCAGCAGGAGGCACCCCAATCCTGAGGCTTGGACATTTTTCCTGATAATCGCCAGGGATGAATCCACACTTTGCACTAAACTCCCCCTAAAGAACCACACTCTAATGCCCTCCACCCCATGTATTCCCATTCCAACCCCAACTCCATGTTCACCCCTACAGCTGTTTCTGTAAAACAGGGACGGGCGTGGGGAGCACATTCAGAAGCTGAGTCCCACTGGGTGCCCTGTGCTAGGCTCTCTTCCCTGTCCTCAGGAGGAGAGCATGAGACTGAGGGAGAAGAATGCTGGGGGCTTCTGATAATTTACTGAGCTCTTACTCCATGCTGGCTTGGTGCCAAGCCCTCAACATGCACCATGTCCTTGGATCCTACAAGCATCCACTAAGCTGGGGGAGCACCATCCTCCTCATTTTAGGGGGAACTGAGGTTCTTATCTGAGGTCCCTCCACCAACAGAATCATCCCCTCAGAATGAAGTATTCTTTCGGGAGACCTTTGATTAGGGTCAATGTGATGAGTTAATTTTATGTCAACTTGACCTGAGGTCGTCAAACTTTTGGGCCTGAAGGACCATCAGTTGGCAAACACTGAACTTGATGGAGCTAAGGGTTGCCATGGTAGCTGTTAAAACCATTCTGGGTCTGAATGCACCAGGTTAGCTTTTGATTCAGTGGAGGAAAAGGAGATCTTACAGTGTACATGGGCTTCCTCCAATCTCTTGGGCCCCGAAGTGGACTAGAAAGAGGAAGGAAGGAAGAATTCTCTCTTCTTTGGTTTTACTTCATGGTGAACAGATTCTGTTTGTCAGGGAGTCAAACTCCTGAGTGTGCACCAGCTGCCCTTTATTCTCAGGCCTATGGCCCTGCACTGGGGGTTCCACTATGGACTCCCCTGGTTCTTAGGCCTTTGGATTTGGCCTGAGGTATACCATTGGCTTGGTTCGTTCTTCATCTTACAGAGGGCTGTTTTGGAACTGAAGGTGTGAGCCTATGTCTATATATCTCCTACCTACATCCATGTTTCCCTGTTGGCTATTCTGGAGAACACTGCCTAATACAGCGCCCGAGAACAGGGAAGAATCTCACTCATTTCTGCAGTGTGCCTATTCCCGTCCTTTCAGACCAGTTTCAAAACAAGTTCCCTAGTCTTGCTCCATGGAGAAATGGTAGGTATAATGGACATAAGCCAATCCCCCATAGATATGAGTTGCTCCCCACCCCCAATCTAGGTTCTATTTTATGTGGTGTAGAAAGACTAGGAAACAGTGTTATGTTCCTGAATAATTTCAGGGTTTTGCTCAAGGAATTTGGTTGATTTTCCTGGCCACTAGCAGCTTACTTCGTCCACACCAGGCTGACAGGCATGGGCTGAGAGGCCCTGGGCCTCGGTTCCTCTGCAGTGTGGAAAAGCCCTTCTGGAACTGGGGGCCCTGCCTTGTTCCTGAACACCTCCTGGCACAAGTTCTGAGACTTGTGGGTCCACCCGGAGGACTGTGAGGAACAGTGGAGTCCAGGGTCAGAGCCAGCAGGAAGGTCCCCTTCACAACAGGGGATGGTGGGCCACTTAGCATGTCCCATTGTATCCACCCATTGAGCAGCCACAAGGAGGTCAGAGATGCCCAGAGAGAAGTAAAGACCTGGAGGGAGTGATAAAATGGTGCTGAGACCTGCAGTCGAATTGCATCCCAGCAGTTCCATGTTCTGATAATGAGCCCTCTGCCCCCACTTATTTTATTATCAGTAACTGAAGGATCTTGAGGTGTAAACTGTGGAGAAAGGTGAATGAATACACGAAAGAGGACCAGAAGGTTGTCTTTGAAATTGTCTTTATTTCTGATCATTCCTTTACAACCATCTATACCAGGATTAATTCCCACACAGGAAGCTCAAGTCCAAATTCTGACCCCTCCCCAAGCAAATGAGATTCATGTTTCTGATTGCAGGACACTTTGCCTTTGAGGTCCCATGAGCTCCCCATCCTTTGCCCCTACAATCCCATATACCCTGGCTGTGGCCCTCCCTTTCCCCATGCACACTGGGCAAGAACCTGAAAGGTGGGGGCTGCATATAATGCACCCTGTTCGGGTTTAAGGCTCCAAAGGCCGAGAAAGACCCTTTGCTGGGTGAACCCACTGAACAGGGTCATTACAGGGGAACAACATGGCTCCCGGTCATGAAAATGCCACATCATAAAACTCCCTGTGGCCACTGTGCTCACTGACAAGGAGGATTGTCCTTGGCTGTCCTAATTCCCTCAGTATCCCCGTCAGCTCAGCCCGGATCAGGGCCAGTCTGTCCTGGTTGACAGTACCCTGGAACCTGCAACATTCCATTGGGACGGGGTACAGCTCCAGCTCTAAGCTGCGCAGTCCAGCTGTGTGGCTCAGCAGCTTTCCCACGGTGGCCAGGGAGAGGCGGTTCTCGGTGATGCTGAATTCCCTCAGCTGGTGAGAGCAGCTTAGGACAGGCAGGATGGCCTCAACTTGGGAGTCCACCATGGCACAGTTATCGAGGCCCAGGTACTGGAGGGTGGGTGCCACTGCCTCCAGCAGAGCTCGGAGGGGCTCAGGACTAAAATCAGCGAGGCTCACACAATACAGATGCAGGAACTTCAGCTGCCTGAGTTTCTGGCACTGGAACAGATGTGTCAGGTCTGAATGCATCAGATGCGGGCCATGTGTTATGACAAGTTTTTCCATGGGGGTGTTTAGGCACCTGGGGAGAGACAGAGTAGTTAGTTCCTGGGGACTTGGGGGTGACAGGTAGAGGGGGCCTCCAGGTGTGAGAAGGCAAATTTCTCCAAGCCCAGGGCTGTCCTGACAATCTGATGAAGGGAAACACCCAGGAAGTCCAGTCTCCTTTCAGGCTGAGTCAAATTCACCCTAACTTCAGTACTTCCTTTCCTTAGCTGCCTAGCAGAGCACTGCACACTGGTGGATGGCTGGACTTAAGGAAAACCCCGGGAACCTGTTCAGAGAGCCGGACACAGTGTCTAGGTGAAGGTGGGCATCCCTGGACCTTATGATTGGAGACAAAACCAAGAGTGCTGTCAACTCAGGATTTCTTCTGTCCACTGCTTGGCTTCAGGACCAGATAAATGGGCCACACGAAGCTCATTCATCTAATGCATAGGGAACAAACATGGCCCTAACCAGTTTGCCTCAGTGTATGAAGCGTTGGCCTTTGGACTGAAGTGTCTCAGGTTTGATTACCACCGAAGCACATGTACCTCATTTGCAGGCTCAACCCTGGTCCTGGTGGGGGTATGTGCTGTGGGCAAGCAATTATCTTACTCACATATAGGTTTTTCTCTCTCTCACATTCCCTCCTTTCTACTCTCAAAAAAATCAAGAGAAAAAGCTGTCCTCACATGATGATTTAAGAAAGAGAGAGAGGGAGAGAGGGAAAGAGGGAGAGAGAACGCACTAATATGGGCAAAACCTACAAAATCACCTAGGATGCCAGTCAGCAGAGAGACTGATATCCCTGCATCAGCCCAAACTACCAATTCCTCTTTGCAATCCTTTCCACTCCCACTCCCTTAGCTGTGGATTCATGCCTGTCCTTTCTACTAATGAACTGCCTGGTACCCAGAACCACCTCTGACAGACAGGAAATCTGACACAGGCTCACGTGTGCTCTCATGGCTGGTGGGCACAAAGTTTATCTCTGGAAATGCTCCATCTGATGTGGCTTTGCCTCCTCCTTCCCCTCTTTCTAAGTACTCATCACTTAGACATGTGTCCCTAAGGAAGAATGTACACCCAGGCTTGCTGGGTCCTTCATTTAGCCAGTTCTGTTACCCCTCCTGACAGGCTGATTTCAAAACATGCTCCTTGGGGCGCTTGTGGAATATCACCCTCAAAGCACCTGACAAGACCACTCTCTTGACATTCTAAGGTTGTGTCCGCTGTTACACAGCTCACCTGAGCAACTGGTCCAGACGACCTTGGAGGAAGGAGGCGGCATATATATTGAGCTCGCAGAGGTGCTGCAGCCTGAGCATCTGAGAGAGGAATTGGGAAAAGAATTGCTGCTCCTCCTGCTGTTTCCTGTCCCATGCCTCTTCCTCTTCCCACTCCTGCTCCTCTTCCTCCTCCAACTCCTGATCCTCTTCCTCCACCTGCTCCTGGGCCTCTTCCTCCACCTGCTCCTGCACCTCCTCCCACTCCTCCATGAGCACAGCGATGTGGGAGAGTGACAGTCTCTGCAGGTTCCTCATCTGCCCCAGGTAATGAGCAAACATCCCCAGGGTGGGCAGGTCCCAGGTGCAGTTCACTTCCACCTCCTGGATGCAGTCCAGCTGCACCTCATCCAGGACCTTCCTCAGCCTCTGGAAGGGCACCTCAGCAATGCTCAGTGTCTTGCAGCACAGGTGTAGCAGCCCTTCCCTCTGCTGGGCCCACTGGATGATGTACATGAAAAACTCATCCCTGTCCCTTTCATTGAAGTTAAGGTCTAGGAACACCTCCAAAGGAGTGAAGGGTTGCTCCATGTTGGAGATGGACCTGTGCATAGTCATTGGTCTTTGTGAGCGCTTCTGGGTGCTGGATCCACACCACATTCTCCTGTAGCTGACAGTCTTGTACCTTAGATCCAGCACCCGCAGATTCCACCTCCTGTGGGGAAAGCAGGCCATTAGCCGAGATTCTTCCCAGATAGCCAGGCATTGGTTGACATTCTTTATGGACAGTGGGTCTCAGTGGTTGAGCATCTATCCACCTATGAACCAGTAGGTCAAGGTTTGATTCCCAATTAGGGCACATGCCTGGCTTGCCCAGTTTGTGTGTGTGTGTGTGTGTGTGTGTGTGTGTGTGTGTGTATGTGTGTGTGTGTGAGGGGGGTGGAGTGGGGGTTGTGCAGAAGGTCAATGTTCACTCTCATCCTTGATGCTTCTAATTCTATCTCTCTCCCTTTGTCTTTGAAATCAATAAAATTATATTTAAAAAAAATATCAACAGAGCCCTAACCGGTTTGCTCAGTGGATGGAGCCAACGCCTGTCATTTAAAGGGTCCCAGATTTGATTCTGGGAAGGGTATGTACCTCGGTTCTAGATATATTCTCATTAGAGTATGTGCAGGAGGCAGCTGATTGATGTTTATCTCTTACAGATGTTTATAGCTCTCTATCCATCTTCCTTCCTCTCTGTAACAAGTCAATAAAAATATATGTAAAAAAATTAAAATAAAATATCAAGAGAATGAGTGCAGATGAGAATGAGACTGAGCATCTGATTTGAGGCAACAATAAGACCCTACCCCAACTCTGAGCTTCTACTTTGAATCCCAAGGTCAGCGCCTCCCATTCCCTCCTCTTCCCTCTGCTTTGCTTTGCTCATCTCCTTCCATCCCTCCTGCTCAGCGCTTTGAGCACCTTTACCATTGGGAGGAGGCCGGGCTCATTTTGTAGGTGGGTCCCTCAGTAGGTAGTCCTCTAGTTCCCACAGTGAGCTGAGCAGTGTGCCAGGTTTTCCCTGAGCCTCAGTGGTACCATGAGAAAACTCATTTCTCCCGAGACCGGTTTTGCTCAGTGGATAGAGCATAGGATTGCAGACTGAAGGGTCCCGGGTTAGATTCCGGTCAAGGGCATGTACCTTGGCTGCGGCCTCATCCTCAGTAGGGGGGCGTACAAGAGGCAACTGATGGATGTTTTGGACTTTCTATCCCTCTCCCTTCCGCTCTGTAAAAAAATCAATAAAATATATTTAAAAAAAAGAAAGAAAGAAAACTCATTTCTCCTCTTAGGCCCTCCACACGCCCTGTTGCCGCTGTCTCTGGGATGTCCAGGATACCACCATACACCTGGAGCAGCCTTACCTGGGACGAACCTTCTGGGCAAGCAGAACGTCAATCCCATCCAACACGGCTTTGAAGCTCTCATCCAGGGACAGCTGTGGCAGTCCGCCCAGATGGAGGACAGGGTAGGGCCAGGCTTGTGCTATTGCCTTCACGGACTGGTATCTTCCACCATAGTAGGCCTGGATGAACAGTGGCGGGAAGAGCTCTTCAGGCAGGTACTCCAGAGCTGCGAAGGCTGAGGCCTGGTCCCTCAGCATGTTTGCTGCTGCCATCTGCAGGAGTTTGGGTGGGGTCCTGATGCTCATGGTCAAGGTGCTCCAAAGGAATCCTGTGGAAATATGCAGGGAATAAGGCATCCTTGTAAGGCCACGTCTTTGAGCCCCATCCACTGACTCTCCATTTTCACAGGAGTCAACTGAGGGCCAAAACAACTGCCTGGCAATAGTGGGAGCCTAAGTTTAGACAGTCCCATTCTGGGCTAGTTGACAACAGAGTCATAGCTCCCCCTGCAGGCCCTAGGAAAGGCACCTCAGAAGCACCCTCATCTTTCATTCTAGTCTGCCTGGGAAGTCTACTGAAGGGCTTGTAAGCTGACGCCCACCTTTTTTCAGGAAAAGTTTCAGACCACCCTGGGGACATCAACTCAATATATAAAATGTCCAGAAATAGGCACATCCAAAGGAGGGGGTTGTAGGAGGCAGCTGACCGATGGTTCTCTCTCATCTAAGTTTCAAACTCTCTAGGCCTCCCATTTACTCTCTGTAAAAAATCAATAAATATATTTTGAAGTAAACAATAATAAAATGTCCAAAAATAAAGTGACAGTTAAGATATTTTTATTAGGGGCGTGTGTTTGTTTGTATGGGTGGTCAAAAAATCAGGGTGGTTACACATTAATCAACAAACCAAAGCATAAATCCAAATGTTTGAAATTCAGGCAAAACTACACTTAAAGGCAAAATCAATGCCTTCCATGTGGTTTTCAGGTAAAAAAACAAAAGAAGAAAAAAAATGAAAGCTCTGTGCCACCTTGAGGCAGATGCCTTAGCTGAGGTCAGTCACTTACCTGCTGTGACCGGGTTGGCTGGGGCTCAGATCTCAGACCTGATGGAGAACCAGGGCACTCACTGACTGCAGAGCTGAAGGACTGTGAATCTCTGCTCTGGTGCCTCAGTTTTTATACACCTTCTGGATTACCAACGTCCAATCAGAATCCCTAGTCTAAACCCCCCAACCTGATGGGATTTTTGCCTTTCTCCATATTAATCGGTTAACCCAGAAATGAGATTAGGAAAGCATCAATTAGGGAGGGGCAAGTAAGGCCTGGCAAATTCATTCCTCCCCAGACACTGACTGAGTTTGACTGAGGGAGCATAGTTGTCAGCCTCAGTGTGGGACAATGAAGGTGTCATGGGTTCCTGACATTAGACAGGAAACAGAAAAACAAGAGAGCATGGCTGCTGGGAGTCTTTGACCTCAACAAAGTAATCCAGATGCATCCACAGTTAAAACACCCCAAAGACAATGGTGCCATTCCGAGGGAAAAAAGAAATATGCCCATGCATCTAGTTGTCATTTGGTTGTCTGTCAAGTGACATAGAAGATCATGAGTCTTCGGGGAGCATGTGGTACGTGATAGAGGATGTTGGTGGCCCTTCAGACCCTAATTGTTCTCTGAGGGAGCCCAGGTCCGGAACACCATGAGAAGCTGGGGTCAGGGCTGGGTAGGGTGGCCCTAGGCCATCTTAATGGGACCCTGTGAATGACCCAGGGCCATGGAAAAGAAGGGGGATTTTTCTTGGAAAGGATAGAGATGGAGAGACTCTTCTCTGGGTGAAATTAAGATCTAAAAGGAAACAAGCTGGAGGGGAGACAGTGCCCTCCTAGAGAGAAAAGGGAGAGATCCCATCTTCTGTCCCGCCCAGGAGGAAAAGGGTGGGTCTGCTCTAGGAAAGTTGGGCTTAGCTCAGCAAACTGGGTGGAGAAGCTTAAATCTAAGAGTGTGAGCTGTGGGAGAAGCTGCCACCCTGAGAGATAGAATTGTTCAAGCCCAAAAGGCGTCTGGTTGGATGCTGCTACTTTCCCTGCCCTTGATTGGCATGGAACCCAGAACCTTTTGGTCCACAGGTTAAGACTCACCGAGTCAAACGAGTAAAAACACCTAGGGCTTGATTATTTTGTAGATTCTGGCAGCAAGTGACAAAAATGTAAGAAAAAGAATTAGAAAAGTTCTACTCATTCATTTTTCTGCCAAGCAGAAGAAACCACAGTTATTTGTTGTTGGCTTGTGTGAGTGGCAGAACCTGTGAGATAGGTGACTGGTGGCAGGTTCTGGGGGATGAGAGGCAGGAGCTGACTCCCCTCTGAGGCTGGGGGAGCTGAGGCAGCTCAGCAGCCTCTGAGTCAGGAGAGGAGACGCTGGGCTCTGAGGAGAATATGGGTCTTTAGGCATCAGAAGAGGTTGGAACCCTGCAACTGACGTCCACCTTGGGGCAGAGGTTTTAGAAATGCGAGTAAAATAGCAAAGTGAGGGTTGGGGAGCTTGTAATAAATGTGTCCCCTGGCTGCTATGGCTGTTTGTTGAGTGACATCCAATGCACTGGGAAGGGGGCGGTTCAATTCTTAAGATAATTCATTGGAGACCTGAAAGTCTCTTCAACTAATGGTGTCACAACAATAGGATATCCACACGGGAACAAATAACTGTCAATGCTTGTAACACTCATAAAAATGAACTTGATTTGGATCATACATGTATATGCAAAAGGTAGTGTGATAAAACTACTGGAAGGCAAAAGGCGTTTTTAAGGCAATGCAATGACTCTTTGATACAAGTACGGTGGGGGCATGTCGTTGTACCTTTGCCAGAACCCATGGTCTCCACAGTCATGAGAATGAACCCTGATGGCAATTATGGACTTTGGCTGACAAGGATGTGTCAGTGCAGGTCCAGGAATTCTAACAAATGTCTGGCCCAGTGGGGATGGGGAGAGTGGGGAGGCTGTGAGATTGGAGGGGTAGAGGTGTATGGGAACTCTCTACCTTCTGCTCAATTTAGTTGTGTATCTAAATCTCCTCTAAAAATAAAATCCATTTTTCAAAATATTTTTATTTAGTTCAGAGAGGAAGGGACAGGGGAGAGAGAGAAGCATCAGTGATGTGAGATTATTTTTGATTGGCTACCGCATCCAAGTCCCACACTGGGGATTGAGTCCACAAATCTGGGCATGTGCCTTGACCAGAATCAAACATGGGAACCTAGTCAGCACTCTATCCACTCAGCCAAACTCTATCCACTAGGGCAAACAATTAAAAAATATATATATATGGGCAAAAATTATGACATTTCCTCAAAAAATTAGAAAGGACACTTCCATTTGACCCAGTACTCCAACTTTTGGAAATACATTCCAAGAAAACAGAAACACCAATCAGAGGGGAATATATGCAAACCTAGCTTCACAGCGGCACAATTCACAAAGGTAAGATTTAGATAAAGCCTAAGAGCCAGTCAACAGATGAGTGGGTTAGAAAACGGTGATACATCTACACAATGAAATACTAGGATGCTATATAAAAGAAGGAACTCTTACCACGTCCAAAAGCACGGATATAACTGGAGAGCATTATGTTAAGTAAAATAAACCTATCAGTGAAAAACAAATATCACGTGATCTCACTCATTTGTGGAATATAATGAACACTGTAAACTGATGAAGAAAAATAGAACCAGATTCCCAGAAGCATACACAGACTGTCCAATCTCTGAAGGAAGGTGGGGGTGAGGGCGTAAGAGATCAATCAAAGTCTTTTCTGCATACATAGGAGCATAAGCACAGGAGAAGGACAGTAGGGGGCTGAGGGCATGTGCCTGGGGATGAGAACGCCAAAGGAGAAATCAATGGGGGAAAAAGAAGATTTATGTAATACTCTGAACAATAAATTATTAAAAAATAAGTATGAAATCTTCCCGTGTAGTTTCTAAAATACTAAATTCCCTTTATCATTCTGTTGTATTTTAAAAATAGGGAGAGAGAAAGTTATGGAAACATCACTAATGAGAGAGAATCATTTACTGGCTTCCTACTGAATCCCCCCCACTATGGTTTCAGCCCACAACCCCAGGCATATGCCAAACCAGGAATGAAACCTTCACCTTCTGGTTCATAGGTCAAACTCAACACCAGACACATATCATGCATGCTCCTTAACCACTTTAATGGCAGTTTATATAATTATCATTTACATAACTCCCAACCAAAATATTTATACTCAAATAGCATTTACATAAAAGAGATTTTATAACCACTCAACACCTTAGCCCTGCTTGCAAAACTAACAGGTCACTTGTTCTGACCAGCAGGTGACACAGGAATGCTGAGGCCTGGACATTTTTCCTGATAATCACCAGGGATGAATCCAACCTTTTCACTATAAGTCCACCATCACCACACTTCCACCCACACCCTACACCCGGGCTGATTGCTACAATTGTTGAGGGAAAACAGGATCAGGGGACCACATGCATAAGCTGAGTCCCAATGGGCACCCTGTTCTGGGCTCTTTTCCCTGTCCTCAGAAAGAGACCAAAAAACTGAAAGGAAAGAATTCTGGGAGTTAGCGATGGCAGGAAAGAAGAAAAATCCCACTTACTGAGCACTTACTCTATGCCAGGCCCGGTGCCCAGATCTCAACATGCACCATCTCCTGGGATTTTACAAACATTGACTAAGCTGGATAAGCACCAAGATCCTGATTTTACAGGGCTCCTGAGGTTCTTGTCTGAGGTCCCTCCGCCCAACAGCACCAGCCCCTCAGTTTGGAATCTTCATTTGGCTGCCCTTTATTGGGGTCACTGTGATGGGTTAATTTCATATGTCAACTTGACCTGCGGTCGTCAAACCTTTGGGCCTGATGCACCACCAGTTGGCAAACACTGAACTTGACGAAGCTAAGGGTTGCCCAGGTAGCTGTTAAAACCATTCTGGGTATGAATGGACCGCATTAACTGTGTATTCAGTAGAGGAGAAAGGAGATCTTATAGTGCAGGGCTTCCTTCAATCTCTTGGGGTCACAAGGGGACTAGAAAGAGGAAGGAAGGAAAAATCTCTCTTCTTTGGTTTTACTTGACTGTGAACATAGATTTCTATTTGTCGGCATCAAACTCCAGGGTGTGCACCAGCTGCCTTTTATTCTCAGGTCTATGGCCCCACACAGGGGTTTATGCCCCAGGCTCTCCTGGTTCTCAGGCCTTTGGACTAGGCCTGAGCTTTACCATTGGCTTGGTTCGTTCTCCAGCTTGTAGAGGGCTGGTATTGGGACTGTAGGTGTGAGCCAATTCCTATCAGGCTCCTACCTGTGTCCAGGTGTTCTTGTTGGCTATTCTGGAAAACACTGCTGAACAAAGCCAATGAACACAGGAAAGAAGCTCACTAATTTGTGAAGTGTGTCTGCTCCCCATTCTGACTGGGTGATTTCAAAACATACTCCCTAGCCTTGTTCCAGAGAGATGGGAGGTGCAATGGCAATAAGATAATCCCCCCCTGGATATGATTGCCCCAGGTTATATTATGTGATGTGGAAATCATAATAAAAAGTATTATGTCTGTGAATAATTTCAGTGTTTTGCTCAAAGGAATTTGGATGATTTTTCCTGGCTATAAGCAGGTTATTTCCTCTGCAGGAGACTCACAGACATGGTTAGGAGGCCCAGCAGCTCGGTTCCTCTGCTGTGTAACTAACTGCCATGCTTTGTCCATGAACCCCACATCACAAAATTTCTGAGGTTTGTGGGTTCACCAGCAGCACCATAAGCAACATTATTGTCCAGCGTCAGAGGCAGCAGTGAGAGAGAGCATCTTCACTTACGGGGTTGGTGGGCCACTTTGCATGTCCTATTGGCTCCACCCACTGAGTGGCCACAAGGAGGTCAGAGATGCCCAGAGAGAAGTGAAGACCTCCAGGGAGCGATAAAATGGTGCAGATAAAATGTGGCCCAGCAGCCTCCCCACGATGGCCACGGAGAGGAGATTCTCAGAGATGGTGAAGAAACTGAGCTGGTGACAGCGGCTCAGGACAGGCAGGATGACCTCGACTTGGGAGTCCACCATGGTGCAAACCACATCCCAGGTTCCAGGTTCTGATCCTGACCCTCAGCACCTTTTTTTTTTATCAGTAACTGCAGGGTCCTGAGGTATAAACCGGGGAGACATGTGAATGAAGGCAAACAGACCAGTACATTTCCTTTTAAATTGTCTTTATTTGTATAATTCCTTTACAACCATCCACATCAGGATTCCCTCCCACACAAGAAGCTCAGGTCCAAATTCTGACCCCTCCCAAAGCAAATGAGATTCATGTTTCTGATTTAGGACCGTTTGCCTTTGAGGTCCCATGAACTCCACATCCTTTTTCTCTTAAGATCCTGTACCCGGGCTGTGTCCCACCATTTCCCCTTTCACAATGAGCATGAACCTGAAACACGGTAAGGGGGCACCTGTATAATGCAACCCGGTTTGAGGTTTCAGCCCACAAAGCCCCAGAAAGAAGCCTTTGCTGGGTGCATCCACCAAGCAAGGTCATTACAGGGGCACAGCACCGGCTCCACGTCACGAAAATGCCACATCATAAAACTCCCTGCGGCCACAGTTCTTGGTGCCAAGCAGGATGGTCCGGGGGTGTCCTAACTCCCTCAAAATCTCTGTCAGCTCAGCCCTAATGCGGGCAAGTCTGGGCTGGTTGACAGTCCCCTGGGTCCTGTGACATTCCATTGGGACGGGGTACAGCTCCATCTTTAAGTTGCGCAGCATGGCTGTGTGGCCCAGCAGCCTCCCCACGGTGGCCACGGAGAGGAGATTCTCAGAGATGGTGAAGAAACTGAGCTGGTGACAGCGGCTCAGGACAGGCAGGATGACCTCCACTTGGGAGTCCACCATGGCACAGTTATCAAGGCCCAGGTCCTGGAGTGTAGGTGCCACTGCCTCCAGCAGTGCTTGGAGGGGCTCTAGACTAAAATCAGCGAGGTTCACGGAATACAGACGCAGGGACTTCAGCTGCCTGTGGTTTGGGCACTGGAACAGGTGTGTCAGGTCTGAATGGGTCAGGCGCTGGCCATGTGTTATAGCAAGTTTTTCCAAGGGGGTCTGCAGGCACCTGGGGAGACACAGAGAGGTTAGTTCCTGGGGAATCAGAAACATCAGACATAGGGGCCCTCATGGTGGAAGAGACCAATTTCTCCATGCCCAGGGCTGTCCTGACAATCTGATGAAGGGAAGACCCAGGGCGCCTAGTCTCCTTTTAGGCTAGGTCACGTTCATGCCATATCCAGAAGTTCGTTTCCTGAGCTGCCGAGCAGAGCACTGCACACTGGACAGTGCCTGGACATAAGGAAATCCCTGGGAACCTCCTCAGAGAGCCTGATACACCGTCTAGGTCAAGGATGGGCATCTCTGCACCTTAAGTTTAGGAGTCAAAGCCAAGAGTGCTGTCAACTCAGGCTTCCTTCTGTCCACTGCTCGGCTGCAGGCACCAGACATCTGAGCCACATGAGGCTCATTCATCTAATTCATAAAGAACACAACTGGCCTTAGCTGGTTTGAATCAAGGAAAAGAGCTTAGTCTTTTAAACCCAAGGGTCCCAGGTTTGATTCAAGGTCAAGGGCACAGATCTCATTTGCTGGCTCAATGTGGGCCCCGGTTGGGGCATGTGCTGAGGGTATCCAATCATATATCTCTTACTCTGCCTCTGTGTCTGTCTCCATTTCTCTTTCTCTCTCACCATCCATTCCACTCTGTTCAAATCAATGGAAAAATATATCCTCCTTTGAGGATTTAAAAAAGAAAAGAAAGAGTAAACCAGAGGAAGATTCCGCACCATCAGCTGGGGAGGCCAGTGTGCAGAGGCAACTTCCATCCTTACATCACTGCAAACCACTGGTCACTCTGCAATCCTTCCCACTCCCGCTCCCTTAGCAGTGGAATCCTGCCTTTCCTTTCTACTAATTACTTTCCTGATACCCAGAGACACCTCTGACAGATGGGGAATCTGAGACAGGCTCATATGTGTTCACATGTTTGGTGGGCACAGAGATTATGTCTTGGAATGCTCTATCTGATGTGGCTTTGCCTCCCGCCTCCCCTCTTTCTAAGGCCTCATCACTTAGCCAAAGAAGTCCTTAAAGAAGAATTCACACAGCCAGGCTCCCTGGGTCCCTCATTGAACCAGATCTGTTAGCCCTTCTGACTAGCTGATTTTAAAACATGCTTCCTTTGGTGTTCAAGGGATACCATGCTCAAAGCACCTAATAAGATCACTCCCTACTACACAGCTCACCTGAGCATCTGGTCCAGACGGCCTCGGAGGAAGGAGGGGGAATCCAAGTGCAGCTCCCGGAGGTGCTGCAGTCTGAGCATCTGAGAGAGGAATTGGGAAAAGGATGCCTGCTCCTCCAGATCCACCTGATCCATCTGCTCCTCTTGCTCTTCCATCCTGGGTATCTCTTCATCCTCCCACTCCTGCTCCTCTTCCTCCTGTTGTTCCCTCTCTGACGCCTCTTCCTCCCTCATCTCCTGATCCTCTTCCTCTTGTTCTTCCTCCATTTCTTCATCCTCATCCACATCCTCATCCTCCTCATCCTCATCCTCCTCACTCAACAGGTCGATGTGGGAGAGAGAGAGTCTCTGAAGGTTCCTCATCTGCCCCAGGTAAAGAGCAAACATCCCCAGGGTGGGCAGGTCCCAGATGCAATTCACTTCCACCTCCTGGATGCAGTCCAGCTGCACAGCATCAAGGACCTTCCTCAGCCTCTGGAAGGGCACCTCAGCAATCCTCAGCGCCTTGCAGCACAGGTGTACCAGCCCTTTGCTCTGCTGAGCCCATTGGATGCTGTACAGGAAAAACTCATCTCTGACCCCTTCGTTGAAGTTAAGGTCTAGGAACACCTCCAACGGAGCTAAGGGGTGCTCCATGGTGGGGCTGGAGCTGTGCACAGTCACTGGTCCTGTGGGCGCACGCTTCTGGGTGCTGGCTCCACACCACATTCTCCAGAAGTTGGAATCCAGGTTCCTTAAATCCAGTACCCGCAGCTTCGACCTCCTGTGGGGAAAGCAGAACATTATTTGAGACTCTTTAAGGTCAACAGGGCATTGGCTGACATGCTTTATAGACAGTTTGTCTCAGTGGTTGAGCACCTACTTATGAACCTGGAGGTCACAGCTAAAGCCATGGTCCGGATTCATGCCTAGATTGTAGGCTCAAATCCCAGTGTGTGTGTGTGTGTGTGTGTGTGTGTGTGTGTGTGTAGGTGTGTGTGTGTGTGTGTATGTGTGGAGGAGATATGGGAACAATGATTCTCATCATTGAGGCTTCTGTCTATCTCTCCCTTCCTCTCTGAAATGAAGAAATAAAAGTTTTGTTTTGTTTTGTTTTGTTTTAAAAAAAGAAGATCAACAGAACCAAGACAGTTCAGAATGTAATGAGCACCAGAGTTGAGGCAACAAGCAGACTCTACCCGCACCCTGACTTCACTTTGAATCCTAAGTTCAGCAACTCCCTTGCCCTCCTCTTCCCACTCCTTTGTTTTGCTCATCTTATTCCATCTCTCTTACTCAGTACTTCCTGTACCTTTAACTCCCACTGGAAGGAGGCAGGGCATGTTTCACAGCTGCTTCTGCCCACTATTCAGTCCTCTACTCCCCAGTGAGATCAGCAGTGTGTCAGGGCTCCTAGAGCCTCACTGGCACCTTCATGGGTCCCCTCCTTGGGCCCTCCAGATGCCCTCACCACCTTTCTCTCCAGGATATCCAGTACCCTACCAGGCACCTCGAGCAGCCTTACCTGGGGCGAACCTTCTGGCCAAGCAGAACATCAAGCCCATCCAACACGGCTTTTAAGACCTTGAACCGAGGCTGCTGCATCAGGCCCCCCAGAGGAAGGACTGGGTAGGGCCAGGCTTGGGTCATAGCCTTCAGGGACTCCTGGTGGCGTCTACTGTGGTAGGCCAGGATGAACAGCGGTGGGAAGAGCTCGGTGGGCAGGAACTCCAGAGCTGAGATGGCCAAGGCCTGGTCCCTCAGCAGCCACTTTCCTGCCAGCTCCAGGAGTGTGGGTGGGGTCTGCATGCTCATCTTCAAGGCGCGCCAAAGAATCCTGTGAAAATATCCAGGGAACAAATATCCGTGTCATGACACACAGTTGTACCTCGATCCTCTGCCTCCCAATCCCTCAGAGGAGTCAAGTAAGGGCCAATGATCTCCCTCATGATCTCTAGCCCGCAATGTCCCCCATTTGATAAGCCTGGCCCCTGATATTGCTGTTCATTTTTTTCCAGGTCCAACAGAAACCTTTATTACATAGGCCTACCTATATATCACTGAATATTAATGTTCATGTAACAGTTTTGAGTAGCTGGGGGAGGAGAGAGAAACCCTCAAATTGTCCGTTAAAGAATGCCATTTTCTGCCATCACATTGTTCGCAGACCTCCAGGAATCATATTTCAGTACTTATTCACAGGCCCATCACATTAATTGTGTATCTAACAAATGTCCAGAGACAGGTTTGGCCTTCCTCAGACTCTCGAAAATTTGAAATGATCAGGACAACTCCTGTAAAGATCAAGCTTTCAAACTCTTCACCAAGGGCATCCTAGGTCAGCGGTGGTCCCAGATAGTACTTAGGTAGCAGCAGTCTATGCTTCAAGCATCCCTGTTTCCCCCTCTCAATCAGCAATATTTTTTTTTCACTTCTGCCAAGTTCTGCACCTGGACAGGGTGGTCAGGATCTAAACCTTGACTGGCACTTCTACTTTGACTGATTTCCCTGTGACATTGATGGTCTTACATGAGGCCATTCCCTTTCACAGAATCTCCTCGTTCACATTAGAAACTCCCAGCATACAGTCCACGACCAGGAAACTCAAATGCATTCCAAACACTCTCTTCATTTCCTGGAGTGGGGACCCAGACACAGGTCAGCTTTGGCGCCTCATCGTGTTCCTTGTGCAAGTGGCTGAAGTCAGGCCCAGATCCTGCCTTTCATGCATTCGGGGCTTCAGAGGAATCAACTCAGGGCCAAGGCCACTGCCTGGTAATGGTGACAGCCTCAGTTTACTGAGTCGCATTCTGGGCTCCGTGGCCACAGAGCCATGGCTCTCCTCTGCAGGCTCCAGGACAAGCATCTCAGAAGCACCCACATCCTTCACTCCAGTCTGACTGGGAAGCGGGTATTCAGGGGCCTGAAAGCTGACTCCCACCATTTTGGCTGAAGTTTCAGACCAATCTAGGGACACAAAGTAAATATTTAAAATGCCCCAATAGAAACCCCTACAGTTAAGGTGTTTTCATTGGCGGATGGTGGGGGAGGTCAGGGAATGAGCTTGCTTAGACATTTAAAAATAAACAAAGCACAAATCCAAATGGTTGGAATTTAGACAAAGCTACACCTAGAGGCGAAATCAAAGCCTTTAACCTGTTAGTTTGTAAAAAAAGAAAAAAGGCCCTAGCCAGTTTGCCTCAGTAGATACAGAATCAGCCAGCAGAGTTAAAGGCCCTGGGATTGATTGTACTCAGCGGCACATGCTGGGGATCTAGGCTCAAACCCCACTAGGTGGCTTGAGGAGGTACCTGATTAAATAATTCCCTCTCATTGTTGCTGTTTCTATCCCTCTTCCTCTCCCTTCCTTTCTAAAATCAATAAAAATGTTTTTTTAAGCGAATAAAAAAAGATATGGAAGGCTTCTGTGCCAAGTCAGGGTTCCCACTACCTTGTGGCAGAGTTATTAGGTGAGGCTGGTACCTTACCTGCTGTCACAGGGTTGGCTGGGGTTCAGATCTCAGACCTCGTGTAGAGTCAGGGCACTGACTGCAGAGCTGAAGGACTCTGAATCTCTCCTCTAGTGCCTGAATTTTTATACACCTTCTCGATTACCAGTGACTAATCAGAATCCCTGGTTTAAATTCCTGAACCTGATGGGATTTGTATTTCTCCAAATTAATTGATTAACTGAGAATTCAGATTAGACGGCTACTGCTAGGAAACTGGCCTAACTGCCTGCTGTGGGAAAGGTGACCAGCCCCTTTTTCCATTAACAAAGGGTACACCCAGCCTTACTGGGCTACTTAGATCTTTAAAATTAAGTCATTATTTTTCTATATTTCAACAATTTCATTTTGATTCTAGACTAAATTTTAATACTTTTAAATAATTCTTTTGGCATTTTTTTTCATAACAGACAATTTACTGATTTTCCTGAAGGATTTAAATTTAACTTTTTAAGATGCTTCATTAGCCATTATAAAAGTACTCTTTATTATGAAAATGGCAATATCCCAGTTAGAACCTAGCCTGAATTTTTTCTGGGTCCAATCTGCCATTTTTCTTAGGAAAAAACCAGTTAGGAGATTTTCATTTATGTACCTTTTGTAAAGAGTTTCCTGCTCAACTAACTAATATCCGAAAAGGGACCATGCTCACACTTTGTTTGAGGCTGGCTTTTCTCTTGACAGGAGCACAGATGAGGAGAAAACTGGTCTTGTAAGATGAGTCAGAGCATAAAAACTGTGCACAATGCACTGCCCTGGGGAAGGGGCAGGAATCCATATCACTGGCCCCAGGACAGATAATTGGATTTGGCTTGGGGATTCCCAACACCTGGGGGCATTCCTGTAAGCCCAAATAAAGTGGCAGAACCTTATCTGCAAGACAAAGTAAAGTATGGTAGCAACCATCTCAGGTAGAAACTGCTGTTTGGGTTCTGTACTTATTTGTTTGCCAAAACAATATAAAATTATTTTGATTTTCTGAATTTATGTATGCTGTCCAGATACTGCATGGATGATGGTTTGAATGTCCCATTGATTGTGAATTCACTGGTCATCAAAGCACATTCCTCTGGAAACCAGGACAGGATAATTATCCTAAATTGTCTTAGTAGATTACTGAGTTTTGGTTGACTCAGTGGTCCTGAAATGAGAACATAGCCTAAATTGCCTCAGTAGCTACAGCTAATGCATTCCTGTTGACTCAGTGATCCCTGAATCTGGACAGCACCATTATTCTAAATTGCCCAGGTGGTCCCAGATAATGTGTTTCTGTTGATTCAGTGATTCTTAGATACTTTAGGTAACTGCCTTGCTCAATTTTTGCTTCTGTAAAAATGCTTTTTTTGAAACAGGTTCCTCATTCCAGATCCAAAGATGTAATCAAAACCTTTGTGCTGTTCTGCCAATATAAACCGGATGTGTTGAAATGTTAGGGGCTGCAAGGTTGGGAACACTTTTACTTTAGACTTCATATGCTGCAGTTCTTTAATAAATGACTCCATAATTACACTTCTAGAGGCATCCTTTGTAAAATGGGGGTGCACTACAACAAAAGACCCCAGAAGGTTATAAAAAGTCAAGGCCTCAGCTTGTTTCTTCACCCTGATTTGGAAATTTTTTCCAGAGTCTACTAGCAATAAGAAATGCGTCCTTCCCTTTCTCTAGGAAGCCTGCTGGGCATTTCTTTGGTCTTCTGCAACATATATATGGTTCCCTGAACCAGGAAGCTAACCTCATTTAGCTGTTGCCTCAGGTAAGTGGACAGGTTTTGGGGCCCAGTGTGTGGGACAGGCTTCCAGAATGTGCAAGCTTCTGATTTTAGCAGAATTGAATAGGGGTGTACTCCAGGACCAGGCAGGCAGCTAGAGTAAGCAGACGGACACCTCTGGACCTGTAAGGTAGGGGCCCCAGTCAGTCAGGCCCACTCCAAGTGAGTGGAAGTGGGAGATTGATCACCTCCCAAGAAGTCGATAGTCATCCACAGGTAAATCAGGAATCAGGGCTCTTGTAGGTGAGTAAATTCAGATTTGATTAAGAAATTATGGGTTCACTTTTCTGTTTGTTTGTGTGTGGGACTAGACAATTTGCTACCAAGAAAAGGGGCTGGATACAGTCTTAACTCCTCAGGTGAGTTCTCACTGAGATGTAGGGGGAGAATTCTGTCCTGGGGCATGGCTGCTGGGAGTGCCCCCATGATCATTTGGGGAGTTGGGCATTATCTGCTCAGCTCCAGTCTGGGCTAGTCTACTGAGAGAGTGTGAACACTAATGTTTGTCTGTCTTAGTATAATCATCTGCTGATTAACTGGTCTGTGTGAAAGCGAAAGCTACTGTGATTTCCTATTAGCTCATCTGGTTAAAACATTTCATTTACTGAAGGCTGAACTCCGATGGTCTGCAAAAGTCTCAAGCAGCGCTGTTGAGATAGTTTTCTCAGAGAGGTTTGCTCTCGATCACAGAGGGTTAGTTGATAAAAACTTCTGTCTGTGTGTATACTAGGGGCTTTGGTTTGCTCTGCGATTTTGCTGTGTTAGGTTGAAATTTGAGAATTCTGGGGTAGATTTAAAGATATTTGCAGCTTTTTTTGTCTATTTTGGCTGGCTGGGACTTTCAGTGGGGGAATCAGACCTCCGCAGAGCAGAGAGAATTTACCCCCCACGCCCCAGCCTGTGCTGATTAAGGATCTTTTCTGTAAGGAGGCCCTCCTGACTTTTAGTACATTTTCCTGCACATTTGTCTTTCTTTTGCCACCAATCACCATGGGGTTGGGACAAAGTAAACCCACTATTCTCAACTACTTGTTGGAAAATTTTGAAGAGGGTTTTATTGAGGACTATGGGATTAAAATGAACCCGAAAACACTGCGGAAATTCGGTGAATTAGAATGACCTCCATTTGGGGTCAGCGGGCCACAGGAAGGCTCTATAGATTTAGGACTGGTCAGGGCAGTCGGAAATGAACTTACAAAAGACTCCGGACATTCAGATCAGTTCCCACACATAGAAAGCTGGATAGAATTGCTAGAACTTTGCGATCTAGGGTCTAGGTCTGTTAGGGTTTAGGAGGAGAAGAAAAGAAACAGGTCTCAGAAACCCAAACAGATCAGCTAGGATACAGACCAGGGGAAAAGGAAGACGGAGCCTAAGATGAGACCAGTGGACCTATTGTTAGAAAACAGGACACTGAAACTATGAATGTCCCAAACGGCAAAGTGTAAAGACTAGCACACCCTTTCCACCCAGTGGCTATCAACGACTGGGCAAAACTACACTTCAAGGCAAAATCAATGCCTTCCATCTGTTTGTCAGTTAAAAAAACAAAAGAAGAAAAAAAAGGAAAGGTCTGTCCCACCTTGAGTCAGGCTGCCTTAGCTGAGGTCAGTAACTTACCTGCTTTGTCAGGGTTGGCCGGGGCTCCGATCTCAGACCGGTGGAGACACAGGGCACTGACTGCAGAGCTGACGGACTTATGAATCTCTCCTCTGGTGCCTCAGTTTTTATACACCTTCTGGATAACTAACGTCCAATCAGAATCCTTGGTCTATACCCTACAACCTGATGGGATTTTTGCCTTTCTTTATATTAATTGGTAAACCCACAAATTGGATTAGTTAAGGGTCATTAAGGGTGGGGCAAGTTTAAGGCCTGGCAAACAGATTCCTTCCACAGACACTGACTGAGGTTGACTGATGGCCCAGCACCACCTGCCCAGCCCTGCCCCCCCCCCGGCTTCTCATGGTGTTCCAGATCAGACTTCCCTCAGAAAAGATATAGGGTGAGAAGGGCCACTAACACCCTCTATTGCCTACCACCTGCTCCCCGAGGAGCTCATGATCTGCTATGTCACCTGACAGAAAACCTAAGTGACAACTAGATGCAGGGACATATTTCTTTTTTCCCTGTCAATGGCACCATTGTGTTTTCGGCTGTTTTATCTGTGGATGCATCTGGGTTACTTTATTGTGGTCCGAGACCGAGGAACCATGCTCTCTGGTTTTGTTCTTTCCCATGTAAAGTCAGGAACCCATGAAACCTTCACTGTCTCACACTGAGGCTGACAACTCCAGCCATCAGTCAACCTCAGTCACTGTCTGTGGAAGGAATCTGTTGGCCAGGCCTTAAACTTGCCCCACCCTTACTGACCCTTAACTAATCCAATTTGTGGGTTTACCAATTAATATAAAGAAAGGCAAAAATCCCATCAGGTTGTGGGGTGTAGACCAAGGATTCTGATTGGATGTTAGTTATCCAGAAGGTGTATAAAAACTGAGGCACCAGAGGAGAGATTCATAAGTCCGTCAGCTCTGCAGTCAGTGCCCTGTGTCTCCACCGGGTCTGAGATCCGAGCCCCAGCCAACCCTGACAAAGCAGGTAAGTTACTGACCTCAGCTAAGGCAGCCTGCCTCAAGGTGGCACAGAGCTTTCATTTTTTTTTCTTCTTTTTTTTTTTTTTAACTGACAAACAGATGGAAGGCATTGATTTTGCCTTTAAGTATAGTTTTGCCCAGTAGTTGATAGCCACTGGTTGGAAAAGGGGTGCTAGATTTTACACTTTGCTGTTTGGGACGTTCATTCTTTCAGTGTCCAGTTTTCTAACAATAGGTCCACTGGTCTCATCTTCGGCTCTGTCTTCCTTTTTCCCTGGTCTGTATCCTTGCTAATCTGTTTGGGTTTCTGAGCCTCCAATAGCAACTTCTATTATATTGGTCCTTATTTGTATTGTCTTTACTTCTTCCTTCCTTGCTGCACAGTCTTAGTTGATAAATATCTTGTTAGCTATCTCTAGCAGTTCAGTGGCATTCTTTCCTGCAAACCCTTCCATTTTCTGTAGTTTTCTCCTGATGTCAGACAGGTTTGGCCTACATGAACAGCATTTACCATGGTTTGATTTTCTGTGTCCTTAGGTCTAAAGGGGGTGTAGATCCGGTGTGCTTTCCATAGTCTCTCACAGAAACCTGATAGACTTTCATCAGGTCTGGGAAACCTCAGAGATTTTAGCCATGTTGCTGGATTTCTTGGCTCCTGCCCTGACTCCCTGGAGGAAAGCCAGCCGATAGTGTTCCAGCTAGGACCTTCCATCTTCAGAGTTCGGGTTCTAATCGGGTTGCTCATCTGGGAAGGCCTTCCTGGCCCATCTGTCTGTATCTAATATTGCTGCCGGGGCCTGGGACTGGAGGCACTTCCCAGTTCTGTTACTACTCTCATGCGCTCCTCACTGTTAAGAGGATCTTAAAAGGAGCTGCTTGCAGTCCACCCAGGAAGGCTTCTCGGTCTGGAAGATGGCCTGAGGTTTTTTCTGAATGAGATTTGGTGTGATGTTTTCAATTCAATATTTCACTGATGGTACAGGGCTGATGATAATAGACTCTCCCTCCCTCCTGCAAGGTCCCATCTTCGCCAACTACTTTGGCACCCGAATCTCCCTTACAGGCATCTCATGTGCTGGTTGTGACCTGGTCCCTTGATGAGCTGAACGCAAGTGCTGCCCATCTTGCTCTGGACAGGCTGGTTGAGGAGAACTGGGAGGGGCAAAATTTCTGGACCTTTCAGACCAGCTGGGGAAGCCATTGGTGCTGCCTGTGGCACATATGGACATGGTAAAACTAGAACGACTTCCTCTGGGGATCCTGGCAGAACAAGCGTTTGGGTTCCCTTCTGAGAGACCTGTTTCTTTTCTTCTACTCCTAAACCCTAACAGACCTAGACGCTAGATCGCAAAGTTCTAGCAATTCTATTCAGCTTTCTATGTGTGGGAACTGATCTGAATGTCTGGAGTCTTTTGTAAGTTCATTTCCGACTGCCCTGACCAGTCCTAAATCTATAGAGCCTTCCTGTGGCCAGCTGACCCCAAATGGAGGTCATTCTAATTCACTGAATTTCCGCAGTGTTTTCGGGTTCATTTTAATCCCATAGTCCTCAATAAAACCCTCTTCAAAATTTTCCAACAAGTAGTTGAGAATAGTGGGTTTACTTTGTGCCAACCCCATGATGACTGGTGGCAAAAGAAAGACAAAGGTGCAGGAAAATGTACTAAAAGTCAGGAGGGTCTCCTTACAGAAAAGATCCTTAATCAGCACAGGCAGGGGCGTGGCGGGTAAATTCTCTCTGCTCTGTGGAGGTCTGATCTCCCCACTGAAAGTCCCAGCCAGCCAAAAGAGACAAGCTGCAAACATCTTTAAATCTACCCCAGAATCCCCAAATTTCAAACCTAACACAGCAAAATCACAGTGCAAACCAAAGCCCCTAGTTTGCTTTCACACAGACCAGTTAATCAGCAGATGATTATACTGAGACAGACAAACATTAGTGTTCACACACTCTCAGTAGACTAGCCCAGACTGGAGCTGAGCAGATAATGCCCAACTCCCCAGATGGACATGGGGGCACTCCCAGCAACCATGCCCCAGGACAGAATTCTCCCCCTACATCTCAGTGAGAACTCACCTGAGGAGTTAAGACTGTATCCAGCCCCTTTTCTTGGTAGCAAATTGTCTAGTCCCACACACAAACAAACAAAAGAGTGAACCCATAATTCCTTAATCGAATCTGAATTTACTCACCTACAAGAGTCCTGATTCATGATTTACCTGAGGAAGACTAACGACTTCTTGGGAGGTGATCAATCTCCCACTTCCACTCACTTGGAGTGGGCCTGACTGACTGGGGCCCCTACCTTACAGGTCCAGAGGTGTCCGTCCACTTCCTCCAGCTGCCTGCCTGGTCCTGGAGTACACCCCTATTCAATTCTGCTAAAATCAAAAGCTTGCACATTCTGGAAGCCTGTCCCACACACTGGGCCCCAAAGCCTGTCCACTCACCTGAGACAACAGCTAAATGAGGTTAGCTTCTTGGTTCAGGGAACCATATATATGTTGGAGAAGACAAAATAAATGCCCAGCAGGCTTCCTAGAGAAAGGTAGGGACGCATTTCTTATTGCTAGTGGACTCTGGAAATAATTTCCAAATCAGGGTGAAGAAACAAGCTGAGGCCTTCACTTTTTATAACCTTCTGGGGTCTTTTGTTGTAGTGCACCCCCATTTTACAAAGGACGCCTCTAGAAGTGTAATTATGGAGTCATTTATTAAAGAACTGCAGCATATGAAGTCTAAAGTAAAAGTGCTCCCAACCTTGCAGCCCCTAACAGTTCAACACATCCGGTTTATATTGGCAGAATAGCACAAAGGTTTTGATTACATCTTTGGATCTGGAATGAGGAACCTGTTTCAAAAAAAGCATTTTTACAGAAGCAAAAATTGAGCAAGGCAGTTACCTAAAGTATCTAAGAATCACTGAATCAACAGAAACACATTATCTGGGACCACCTGGGCAATTTAGAATAATGGTGCTGTCCAGATTCAGGGATCACTGAGTCAACAGGAATGCATTAGCTGTAGCTACTGAGGCAATTTAGGCTATGTTCTCATTTCAGGACCACTGAGTCAACCAAAACTCAGTAATCTACTAAGACAATTTAGGATAATTATCCTGTCCTGGTTTCCAGAGGAATGTGCTTTGATGACCAGTGAATTCACAATCAATGGGACATTCAAACCATCATCCATGCAGTATCTGGACAGCATACATAAATTCAGAAAATCAAAATAATTTTCTATTGTTTTGGCAAACAAATAAGTACAGAACCCAAACAGCAGTTTCTACCTGAGATGGTTGCTACCATACTTTACTGTGTCTTGCAGATATGGTTCTGCCTCCATATTTGGGTTTACAGAAAGGCCCCCAGGTGTTGGGAATCCCCAGGCCAAATCCAATTATCTGTCCTGGGGCCAGTGATAAAGATTCCTGCCCCTTCCCCAGGGCAGTGCATTGTGCACAGTTTTTATGCTCTGACTCAGCTTGCAAGACCCGTTTCCTCCTCATCTGTGCTCCTGTCAAGAGAAAAGCCAGCCTCAAACAAAGTGCGAGCATGGTCCCTTTTCGGATATTAGTTAGTTGAGCAGGAAACTCTTTACAAAAGCTACATAAATGAAAATCTCCGAACTGGTTTTTTCCTAAGAAAAATGGCAGATTGGACCCAGGAAAAAATTCAGGCTAGGTTCTAACTGGGATATTGCCATTTTCATAATAAAGAGTACTTTTACAAATGCTAATGAAGCACCTTAAAAAGTTAACTTCAAGGCCTTCAGGAAAATCAGTAAATTGTCTGTTATGAAAAAAAATGCCAAAAAATGATTTAAAAGTATTAAAATTAAAATTGACTCTAGAATCTCAAAGAAATGGTTGAAATATAGAAAAATAATGTATTAATTTTAAAGATCTAAGTAGCCCAGTAAGGCTGGATGTACCCTTTGTTAGTGGAAAAAGGGGCTGGTCACCATTCCCACAGCAGGCAGATAGGCCAGTTTCCTGCCAGTAGCCATCTAATCTGATTTCTGGGTTAACCAATTAATATGGAGAAATTCAAAAACCCATCAGGTTCGGGGATTTAAACGAGGGATTCAGATTAGTCACTGGTAATCAAGAAGGTGTATAAAAATTCAGGCACTAGAGGAGAGATTCAGAGTCCTTCAGCTCTGCAGTCAGTGCCCTGGCTCTACACCAGGTCTGAGATGTGAACCCCAGCCAACCCTGTGACAGCAGGTAAGGTACCAGCCTCACCTAATAACTCTGCCACAAGGTAGTGGGAACCCTGACTTGGCACAAAAGCCTTCCATATCTTTTTTTATTCGCTTTAAAAAAAACATTTTTATTGATTTTAGAAAGGAAGGGAGAGGAAGAGAGATAGAAACAGCAACAATGAGAGGGAATTATTTAATCAGGTACCTCCTCAAGCCACCTAGTGGGGTTTGAGCCTAGATCCCCAGCATGTGCCGCTGAGTACAATCAATCCCAGGGCCTTTAACTGTGCTGGCTGATTCTGTATCCATTGAGGCAAACTGGCTAGGGCCTTTTTTCTTTTTTTACAAACTAACAGGTTAAAGGCTTTGATTTCGCCTCTAGGTGTAGCTTTGTCTAAATTCCAACCATTTGGATTTGTGCTTTGTTTATTTTTAAATGTCTAAGCAAGCTCATTCCCTGACCTCCCCCACCATCCGCCAATGAAAACACCTTAACTGTAGGGGTTTCTATTGGGGCATTTTAAATATTTACTTTGTGTCCATAGATTGGTCTGAAACTTCTGCCGAAATGGTGGGAGTCAGCTTTCAGGCCCCTGAATACCCGCTTCCTAGTCAGACTGGAATGAAGGATGTGGGTGCTTCTGAGATACTTGTCCTGTAGCCTGCAGAGGAGAGCCATGGCTCTGTGGCCACGGAGCCCAGAATGGGACTCAGTAAACTGAGGCTGTCACCATTACCAGGCAGTGGCCTTGGCCCTGAGTTGATTCCTCTGATGCCCCGAACGCATGAAAGGCAGGATCTGGGCCTGACTTCAGCCACTTGCATGAGGAACACGATGAGGCGCCAAAGCTGACCTGTGTCTGGGTCCCCACTCCAGGAAATGAAGAGAGTGTTTGGAATGCATTTGAGTTTCCTGGTCGTGGACTGTATGCTGGGAGTTTCTAATGTGAACGAGGAGATTCTGTGAAAGGGAATTGCCTCATGTAAGACCATCAATGTCACAGGGAAATCAGTCAAAGTAGAAGTGCCAGTCAAGGTTTAGATCCTGACCACCCTGTCCAGGTGCAGAACTCGGCAGAAGTGAAAAAAAATATTGCTGATTGAGAGGGGGAAACAGGGATGTTTGAAGCATAGACTGCTGCTACCTAAGTACTATCTGGGACCACCGCTGACCTAGGATGCCCTTGGTGAAGAGTTTGAAAGCTTGATCTTTACAGGAGTTGTCCTGATCATTTCAAATTTTCGAGAGTCTGAGGAAGGCCAAACCTGTCTCTGGACATTTGTTAGATACACAATTAATGCTATGGGCCTGTGAATAAGTACTGAAATATGCTTCCTGGAGGTCTGCGAACGATGTGATGGCAGAAAATGGCATTCTTTAACGGACAATTTGAGGGTTTCTCTCTCCTCCCCCAGCTACTCAAAACTGTTACATGAACATTAATATTCAGTGATATATAGGTAGGCCTATGTAATAAAGGTTTCTGTTGGACCTGGAAAAAAATGAACAGCAATATCAGGGGCCAGGCTTATCAAATGGGGGACATTGCGGGCTAGAGATCATGAGGGAGATCATTGGCCCTTACTTGACTCCTCTGAGGGATTGGGAGGCAGAGGATCGAGGTACAACTGTGTGTCATGACACGGATATTGTTCCCTGGATATTTTCACAGGATTCTTTGGCGCGCCTTGAAGATGAGCATGCAGACCCCACCCACACTCCTGGAGCTGGCAGGAAAGCGGCTGCTGAGGGACCAGGCCTTAGCCATCTCAGCTCTGGAGTTCCTGCCCACCGAGCTCTTCCCACCGCTGTTCATCCTGGCCTACCACAGTAGACGCCACCAGGAGTCCCTGAAGGCTATGACCCAAGCCTGGCCCTACCCAGTCCTTCCTCTGGGGGGCCTGATGCAGCAGCCTCGGTTCAAGGTCTTAAAAGCCGTGTTGGATGGGCTTGATGTTCTGCTTGGCCAGAAGGTTCGCCCCAGGTAAGGCTGCTCGAGGTGCCTGGTAGGGTACTGGATATCCTGGAGAGAAAGGTGGTGAGGGCATCTGGAGGGCCCAAGGAGGGGACCCAAGAATAATGAAGGTGCTAGTGAGGCTCTAGGAGCCCTGACACACTGCTGATCTTACTGGGGAGTAGAGGACTGAATAGTGGGCAGAAGCAGCTGTGAAACATGCCCTGCCTCCTTCCAGTGGGAGTTAAAGGTACAGGAAGTAGTGAGCAAGAGAGATGGAATAAGATGAGCAAAACAAAGGAGAGGGAAGAGGAGAGCAAGGGAGTTGCTGAACGTAGGATTCAAAGTGAAGGTCAGGGTGCCGGTAGAGTCTGCTTGTTGCCTCAACTCTGGTGCTCATTACATTCTGAACTCTCTTGGTTCTGTTGATCTTCTTTTTTAAAACAAAACAAAACAAAACTTTTATTTCTTCATTTCAGAGAGTAAGGAAGAGATAGACAGAAGCCTCAATGATGAGAATCATTGTTCCCCTATCTCCTCCAAACACACACACAAACACACACACACACACACTGGGAATTGAGCCGGCAACCCAGGCATGAATCCTGATCAGGGCTTTAGCTGTGACCTTCTGGTTCATAAGTAGATGCTCAACCACTGAGACACACTGCCCATAAAGCATGTCAGCCAATGCCCTGTTGACCCGAAAGAGTCTCAAATAATGTTCTGCTTTCCCCACAGGAGGTCGAAGCTGCGGGTACTGGATTTAAGGAACCTGGATTCCAACTTCTGGAGAATGTGGTGTGGAGCCAGCACCCAGAAGCGTGTGCCCACAGGACCAGTGACTGTGCACAGCTCCAGCCCCACCATGGAGCACCCCTTAGCTCCCTTGGAGGTGTTCCTAGACCTTAACTTCAACGAAGGGGTCAGAGATGAGTTTTTCATGTACATCATCCAATGGGCTCAGCAGAGGAAAGGGCTGGTACACCTGTGCTGCAAGGCGCTGAGGATTGCTGAGGTGCCCTTCCAGAGGCTGAGGAAGGTCCTTGATGCTGTGCAGCTGGACTGCATCCAGGAGGTGGAAGTGAACTGCATCTGGGACCTGCCCACCCTGGGGATGTTTGCTCTTTACCTGGGGCAGATGAGGAACCTTCAGAGACTCTCTCTCTCCCACATCGACCTGTTGAGTGAGGAGGACGAGGATGAGGAGGATGTGGATGTGGATGAGGATGAAGAAATGGAGGAAGAACAAGAGGAAGAGGATCAGGAGATGAGGGAGGAAGAGGCATCAGAGAGGGAACAACAGGAGGAAGAGGAGCAGGAGTGGGAAAATGAAGAGATACCCAGGATGGAAGTGCAAGAGGAGCAGATGGATCAGGTGGATCTGGAGGAGCAGGCATCCTTTTCCCAATTCCTCTCTCAGATGCTCAGACTGCAGCACCTCCGGGAGCTGCACTTGGATTCCCCCTCCTTCCTCCGAGGCAGTCTGGACCAGATGCTCAGGTGAGCTGTGTAGTAGGGAGTGATCTTATTAGGTGCTTTGAACATGGTATCCCGTGAACACCAAAGGAAGCATGTTTTAAAATCAGCTAGTCAGGAGGGCTAACAGATCTGGTTCAATGAGGGACTCAGGGAGCCTGGCTGTGTGAATTCTTCTTTAAGGACATCTTTGGCTAAGTGATGAGGCCTTAGAAAGAGGGGAGGCGGGAGGCAAAGCCACCTCAGATGGAGCATTCCAAGACATAATCTCTGTGCCCACCAGCCATGTGAACACATATGAGCCTGTCTCAGATTCCCCATCTGTCAGAGGTGTCCCTGGGTATCAGGAAGGTAATTAGTAGAAAGGAAAGGCAGGATTCCACTGCTAAGGGAGCGGGAGTGGGAAGGATTGCAGAGTGACCAGTGGTTTGCAGTGATGTAAGGATGGAAGTTGCCTCTGCACACTGGCCTCCCCAGCTGATGGTGCAGAATCTTCTTCTCGTTTACTCTTTCTTTTCTTTTTTAAATCCTCAAAGGAGGATATATTTTTCCATTAATTTGAAGAGAGTGGAATGGATGGTGAGAGAGAGAGAGAGATGGAGACAGACACAGAGGCAGAGTAAGAGATATATGATTGGATACCCACAGCACATGCCCCAACCGGGGCCCACATTGAGCCAGCAAATGAGATCTGTGCCCTTGACCTTGAATCAAACTTGGGGCCCTTGGGTTGAAAAGACTAAGCTCTTTTCATTGATTCAAACCAGCTAAGGCCAGTTGTGTTCTTTATGAATTAGATGAATGAGCCTCATGTGGCTCAGATGTCTGGTGCCTGCAGCCGAGCAGTGGACAGAAGGAAGCCTGAGTTGACAGCACTCTTGGCTTTGACTCCTAAACTTAAGGTGCAGAGATGCCCATCCTTGACCTAGACGGTGTATCAGGCTCTCTGAGGAGGTTCCCAGGGATTTCCTTATGTCCAGGCACTGTCCAGTGTGCAGTGCTCTGCTTGGCAGCTCAGGAAACGAACTTCTGGATATGGCATGAACTGACCTAGCCTAAAAGGAGACTAGGCTCCCTGGGTCTTCCCTTCATCCGATTGTCAGGACAACCCTGGGCATGGAGAAATTGGTCTCTTCCACCATGAGGGCCCCTATACTTGATGTCCCTGATTCCCCAGGAACTAACCTCTCTGTGTCTCCCCAGGTGCCTGCAGACCCCCTTGGAAAAACTTGCTATAACACATGGCCAGCGCCTGACCCATTCAGACCTGACACACCTGTTCCAGTGCCCAAACCACAGGCAGCTGAAGTCCCTGCGTCTGTATTCCGTGAACCTCGCTGATTTTAGTCTCGAGCCCCTCCAAGCACTGCTGGAGGCAGTGGCACCTACACTCCAGGACCTGGGCCTGGATAACTGTGCCATGGTGGACTCCCAAGTCGAGGTCATCCTGCCTGTCCTGAGCCGCTGTCACCAGCTCAGTTTCTTCACCATCTCTGAGAATCTCCTCTCCGTGGCCACCGTGGGGAGGCTGCTGGGCCACACAGCCCATGCTGCGCAACTTAAAGATGGAGCTGTACCCCGTCCAATGGAATGTCACAGGACCCAGGGGACTGTCAACCAGCCCAGACTTGCCCGCATTAGGGCTGAGCTGACAGAGATTTTGAGGGAGTTAGGACACCCCCGGACCATCCTGCTTGGCACCAAGAACTGTGGCCGCAGGGAGTTTTATGATGTGGCATTTTCGTGACGTGGAGCCTGTGCTGTGCCCCTGTAATGACCTTGCTCGGTGGATGCACCCAGCAAAGGCTTCTTTCTGGGGCTTTGTGGGCTGAAACCTCAAACCGGGTTGCATTATTCAGGTGCCCCCTTACCGTGTTTCAGGTTCATGCTCATTGTGAAAGGGGAAATGTTGGGACACAGCCCGGGTACAGGATCTTAAGAGAAAAAGGATGTGGAGTTCATGGGACCTCAAAGGCAAACTGTCCTAAATCAGAAACATGAATCTCATTTGCTTGGGGAGGGGTCAGAGTTTGGACCTGAGCTTCTTGTGTGGGAGGGAATCCTGATGTGGATGGTTGTAAAGGAATTATACAAATAAAGATAATTTCAAAGGAAATGTACTGGTCTGTTTGCCTTCATTCACATGTCTGCCCGGTTTATACCTCAGGACCCTGCAGTTACTGATAAAAAAAAAAAGGTGCTGAGGGTCAGGATCAGAACCTGGAACCTGGGATGTGGTTTGCCCTCAGGGCTGTGCTCCATTTTATCGATCCCTGGAGGTCTTCACTTCTCTCTTGGCATCTCTGACCTCCTTGTGGCCGCTCAGTGGGTGGAGCCAACAGGACATGCAAAGTGGC